>ML685792.1:10803631-10891363 GCA_007922175.1 Pelusios castaneus | reverse complement strand
CCCGCCCTGAGCACGCTGTATCTGCGCATGCTCAGGGCGGGAGATTTAAATCTCCCCAGCCCGGCCCAGCCTGCACAGCTGGGAGGGAGCACCGGCGGGGACCGAACACGGCCCCGGCAGGGCAGACAGACCCCGGCAACGGAGCCTGATCCTGGCCCCGTGCCGGGAGGCCGACGCTGTCGGCAGAGCGGGGCGGGGTCGGCTCTGGGCCAGGAAGTCGAGGCGGCCGGTGGGTGGGAGAAGGAAAAAAAGGTGTCGGAACGCCGTTCCGGTGCGTTCCGGCAGAAAAAAAGCACTGCTTCTAATATGCCTAATGAAAACATTTTTAGAACTCATCATTGGTTGTGCTCATGTCTGTTAATATTAGCTATGAGGCCAAGTAGTGACTGACTTTTTTGGGAAGTCAGGTTTCTGTAATGGTTCTGAACATGCTTTTGTGCACAGATCTTTAAAGTGATTTTAAGGAAGTGGAAACATTCTATCCATTTGATGCCAAAATAAGTTAAGGGCACATTTCCAAGTTGCTAGCATTTAACTGATTACTCTGTATTTGTGAATCAGAGACAGAATTCAGATTTATTTGGATTCAGTCACAGAAGTAAATGCGACTGAAAAATTCAGAGGAAAAATGTATATTTTATAATAAAAAACCTAAGTAGAATTCATGCACTCCTTTCCATTCCCTTTAGAAAAATGGGAAAGGCAAGAGATTAGATCTTTAGTAGTTACATGTCTCATTTTGTTTCAACAATGAAAGGAATCCTATCTGCACCTATCGGCGTCTTTGCAAACTGTGCTTCAAAGTTCTCTGTAAAATGTGGATGAGATTAATTCACCATCCCTGGGGTAGAGGAGTTAGTTAATGGAGTTGATTAATCCCATTGGTGAGAACTGTATACACACATACCCTGCTCCAGTTGGGGCAGCTCCCCAGGGAGGAGTACTAGCTGTGTTTGCAATGCCAAACTCCGCCTACAGGTTTCATTAGTGAGGGGAAGGTTTAAACTAAAATCAGTGCCATCTCAAGACATGCTGGTGCTGAGTCCATGCATCCTGTGGGGGCTGTGGCTAGATTTCTCCCCTCCCCCCCTCCACCCACTGCCACCCATGTTGATGGTGTCAGGCCCCAGCAGAATACAAGGTGCACTATCACAGACCCCATCAAAGAAGACTGGTTGCTACAAGGAATCTGGCATAGCCCAGGGCAGAGTCAATCCCAATGTTCTTTATTTGCCTTGATGAAAGAACAGTGTTATTTTGTTTCTGAATTTGCCACACTGGGTCAGAAAATGGTCCATCAAATCTGATACTGTCTTTCCAATAGTGGCCAGAGCAGTGCTGGATCCCTGGCAGGAAGGTAAAGCCCTCTTCATGATCTTGCAGTCCTAGTGGAGAAGGGTGGGATTCCCTCTTGACAGATGAGTTGAGCATTAAAACAAAATCAGAAGCTTTTTGAGAGAGTGATATGCAGCACCACTTTATAATACAGCAATATAGGGTCCATTTAGACAGGCCTGCATGTGCTTCACACCAATGGCCTGGATAGTTAATTGACTCGCCTACAAATTGCTGTATTTTTTCAGCAGTTTGCCGCCAAGCTGGCAGTCTTTTTTTATTTTACTCTATTTCCCACTGCCTGTGATCTGATCCATTCTGTAATCAGCAAGGCCTCCACCTCACAGCTAAAAAATAAAAAAGTGGGTTTTTTTCTCCTATTAACAGTCAGAAAAAATAGGGAAAAAAGTTATTTTTAAGCAAATCATGGAACTAAAAATATGAAATATCTTATGTTCTCTATAGACAATGTATTTAATGTTGCATCCAATTTCCATTACAAAGCTGTATTTTAGCACCCTACAGCTTTGGCTTGGAAAATTGACTGGAGCTCCAAGCTGCCAGATTTATGCTGAAGGGCAAATCAGATACTATCTACATAATGCACATGGTTTATTTATGATCAAATAAAGTATTTATGGGACTTGCATTTGAGAGTGATCAATAAGTACCATTTATATATAGATATAGATATAGATATAGATATAGATATAGATACACACACACACACACACACACACACACACACACACACACACACACATATATATATGTTCAAGGCCAGATACTCAGCAGGTGTAAACTGGTGTAGCTGCATGACTTCACTGGAAGTACACCAATTTACATCAGGTAAAATGCTGGCCCATATTGTTTAAGTTTCTTTTTCAAAAGGTTTTAACTTTTTTATTTTGTGAGATTTCTGCTGAAAGAATACTATCCATTTTGGGCCAGCTGTAAGAGATGGCTTACCAAGCTGTGCTAAAATGCTCATTCTTTATAGATATTACAGACAAGTAGGTATAGCTGGGTTAAATTAGCATCTTTACATGGACCTCAAGGGAGTTATGGCCATCTACAACAGCTTTTGAGCTAGCCCAATTTGTTTTTAAGTACAACTGATGGAAAATTACATTGTCTTACATGTTTTTGTTCCAGAAAAAAACATGAGGTTTCCGGCCCCCCCCCCCCAATAAATTTATACTTTTCTGTTTAAAAACCTGAAACATTACTGTTTTCAGTTTTAACAAAACCCAATGTTTTTTTGGACAAGAACTAATTTTTTTCACAAAAAAAAATTTAATTGTATAAAAAGGTCACTAGCATCTCAAAAGAATACAGGCCAACCTAATAATGATTCCTGCAGCACTCTGCCTCATTCAGTGCATGCCAGCCAGAGTATGTCCATTTCCTGGTTAACTAAGTTAGCCACACATACATACCCACGCTAGCCCTCCATCCCTCTAAATATTGGTAAGAAATACCCTAAAATAAGGCCAAGCAAACTTAGGCTCATATCCAGGATTAGAATCTGCCTGCATGAATATGCAACTCAACTAACTGCCTTTTTTCATTTTAATGGGTTAATGTAATATGGGTTAATATAAATGCCAACAGAACTGCCATAAAAGCTCAGCAAAATATAATTGAATCTGAGTGGCTCCTGTGAGCATGTGACAATCACTTGCCCCCCTTCATAACCAGACTTGCTTAACAAATCTTAGTTTACAGTTCTGAGTAGTCCAGAACGCATGTGTGACATGCTGCACCCCCTCCTGCACAGCCCTGTAATGTGATATGTGTGTCTTTTCTCTTCACCCTTACAATGTAACTGTGCACAGTCTAATGCAAGATATGTAAAGTGCGGTGTTTCTGGAATGATCATGGCATGCTCTACATTATGGTTATGGTAGCATGTTTTCTGCATCATCATACATGTGTGCAGATATGGAACTCTGTTGTGTCATGACCCCAGCTGAAACACAGAGTTGTATTTCCACACCCCAGACAGGCATGCATACAAGAATAACGCAACTTAAGTACTTTGGCTCAAGAGGGAAGAATCACCTGACCTAAAGAAGCAGGGCTGAGGGGTTGAAAAGAGAAAGAGACACACTTTGAACTGGATACGGCTCTTCCCATGGACGCCATCTTCTAAGTTACATCAAGGACTAACACCTATCTACATGGCGAAAAGAATCTGGCTACAAAATCATCAGTAGCCAAACCTCTGTGTGTAAGCTAGAAATGGCCTGTAACAGTGATTTTAGTTTAGAATGAGAGTTATATTTGTTTGATTGTGATCATCTGATTAACTGACTGATTAACAAATTGATTTTAGATTAGTTTGACTTATATTCACTTAAAATCTTACTGTCGTCAATACACTTATGTTTGTTTTATCTAAAGCAGTGCAATGTTGGATGTGTATGTGTGAAGGCCTCACTGGGAGCAAGGCTGGTGCATATCAATTTCTTTGTTAAATTGATGGACCAGTGTACATGAGCTTGCAGTGTTCAGTGAGGTGCGCTTAACTCTGCAAGACAGAAGTTCCCAGGTTTGCGTCTGAGATGAAGGGTGTTTGCTGGGAGGACTAGCCCATGAATGGACACTGGCTTAGTGACGGATTACACGCAGGTGGCTGGATGTGAGCTGATCCAGGAGTGGGGGTTCACATAGCAAGGCAAAGTCCGTCGGGGCACAGGGGTGGAGTATTGGGAGGCACAACGGCACACGAGTCCAGATTCCAGGCATGACTGAAAATTCTGGGAACCTTGGTTAAATTCAGAATCAGCAGAGCTGTGCAGATAGAATGGAAGGAAAAATATAGTCGTGTGTAATGCCTTGCAGCCTTTATTCAGACACAAGCCATCTTTGTAATATAATTATTACCTCAGAAACATTGCTAAAAATCACTTAATCTTTTTCAAGGAAACTGTCTGAAAACCCTGAAGTGAAACACCATAATCTTCTTCATTAACAGCTCTTCCAGAGCTAGTTTGTGATAGATTTTCCCATCAGGCAGCTAGATTGTGTTATTGGTATAAGGAGCAGTCTGACCATCATCATTTTAAAAACGGGCATTCTTTGCAGGAAATAGAAGTCCCACATTTTCAACAATGAGAGTTTTTTTAAAGGATGGAGAACCATGCTACAATGGGTACCAGGAGACACCCCTTCTCCACCATTTACAGCTGGGGATATAATAATGACCTATGTGAGACTCTGTGTAACTTACAGTCATGAGGTGATGCAACTCTTAAAAGGACCATGTCCTTTAAAAAGACGAACTGAAGAGCTTTGTGGTGTGCACCATGCACACACCCCAAATGTGCAAATAGCAAACCAGATAATGGACCAATCAGATTCACTGCTGGAAGGGAAATCTACAATTCCAAGCAATTGCGATCTGTTCAGAGGAGGAGTGGGCATATACATGTAGTGTAGGAAGGAACCTATCCAGCACCTGAGTGTCACAAAGAAGGCGTGTACAGAATGAAACAGAGATGGGGGAGGGGGAAATCATTTTAAAGTCTTGACCTCCTTTCTTGCAAATGAGAGAACCAGGAGAGAAGGAGTTGGTGAGATTCCACTCTTGTCCTTCAAACACAAAAGTTGGAGAGGAGGACAGAGCCCGCAGAATCACTCCTTCTTATGTCCATCTCTGCAGATGGCAAATGAGAAGCTGAGAAGAATTGGCTTGGTGAATAGGGAACAAACTAAACCAGAAGGGTTTACCTATCTGGCTGCACTGGTGTGAAAACTCCGGCTGAGCGTAGACATGCTGCAGCAACATAAAAAGTGATTTGTACCCATGCAGCTTACTTTAGTTTCAAGCTCATTGGTGCAAGCCAGCTGTTGTACTGTTGCAGAGGATCTGTGCTAGAGATTTGTACTGGTGCAGGGACATCACTGTTGCTACATAAATACAAAAACTCTTGACCAGAATCTCATCTGGCATAAATCAGCATAGCTCCATTGACATCGATGGCAAATTTATGCCATCTGAGAATCTCACTACCAATGTAGACACACCTTGAATGACACAGACGTCTAGATCCTGTGCTGGCTGCTTCTCTGAGAACGCTGGGTGTCCCAGAACAGAACTCCACTTATTGTGTTGCCATATGATAGCATAAATTGACAAGCCACTGTAATGCTACAGTGGAAGGGAAAAGATGCACATGAAACACTCTGCTGATTAAAAAAAAATGTTTTTACATAAAAGTATATACCTTTGAACCAGCCTCTTACAGAACAACCATAAAACATCTGTTTTAAAGCACATAAGGTACAGCTAAATTATATCAGACCAACATTTTGTCATTGGTAAACAAGATATTGCTACATAGAGTAAAATCTCAGAGTTGCAAATTGACCAGTCAATCACACATCTCATTTGGAACTGAAAGGACAAAATCAGGCAGCAGTGAAGACCCTCCCCCACCCCCACCCCCAAAAAATTAATATAGTGCAGTACTGTGTTAAACATATACTACTACAACTAAAAAAGGGGAAAGTTTATAAAAAATTTAACAAGGAAAGGAAACTGTTTCTGTGCTTGTTTCATTTAAATTGATAGTTAAAAGGAACCTTTTTTCTTTTGCAAATAAATCTCCAAAGCTGTATTAAGTTAATGTTCAGTTGTAAACTTTTGAAAGACCATCCATAACATTTGGTTCAGAGTGATGAACCTGAGAGGCTCGTAACTCTGAGGTTCTACCATAGGCGGTCTTAACAGGTGAGCAGTGCGGGCAGCTGCCCATGGCCCCGCAGGTGAAGGAGCCCCGCGACATGCCTGTCTGGCGCAGGTTCCACCGCTAAGACCACCTATGGTAGAACCTCAGAGTTACGAACCTCTCAGGTTCATCACTCAAGTTCCTGACGAGATTGGTGGCGGGGCCAGGGGGGAACATGGCAGGGCCAGGGACCGTGGCGAGGCTGGCGGAGTGGGCTGTGAGGCCCCGGTGAGACTTGCAGTGAGGCTGGGGAGGCTCTGGTGAGACTGGCTGCAGGGTAGCGGGGGGGGGGGGGGGGCAAAGGGGGGCCGGGGGGGGGGAGGAGGGAGCAAAAGTCAAGGATGGAGCCTCCCATGTGGTGTGGGAGCCCCATCCTCGACTTTTGCCCTGGGACTTGGAAACCCTAAGACCGCCCCTGGGTTCTACTATACTTTACAGATTTATGGACCAACGCCCTGGCAAAGAAATAACATAATTGTGCGTAATAAATACATGCAAATGACCACAGCATGATTCTACCCTCTTAAAAAAAAATTGAAAGGCATTTCCATGATATCTTAGTATTACTTGCTTGTTCTTGAGACACACATAAACAACGCAATTAAAAATAAATAAATAAATAAATACAAGAGATCAAAACATTCTAGATCAGTTGGTGTAAATCATTCAATTTCTACTGGAGCCAGCTGAACCAACTCAATGGACAGGATAAAGCAGCAGAAGCCACGATTTGCACACATGCAGTTGAACCCCAGGATCGTGCAAGCATGCACCAACACAAGTAGCAGTTTTGCTTTGTCATAACTAGGGGTTTGCACTGCTGCATCTACACCAGGGACTATGATGAGAGAACATCTCCAGTACATTCCAGGGTGAGGAAACAGAGACACAGGCAGATTGAATCACTCACCGGAACACACATAGGAAGTCTGTTGAAGTCATGTCTCCTAACTTGCAGTCCTGTGCCTTACACACAGGACCACTCTTACTGGGTGGTCATGCCATACCAATGCTTCTCATTGGACCCAGGACAAAAGCAGAATCAAAATTTGTTAAGATCCTGGCCGTTGTTTCTCTCATCACCAGCCCCAATTAGATCACTTAAAGAACATAAACATAGACCAAATCACTATTTTTTAAGAACAAAATGTTGAAGAGAAAGATATTTTGTTTGGGGGGAAGAGAGAAAAGACAATGAGGGAAATTGGTTATCTGATGAGGAGATAGTGAAACAAAACAAATGAGCCATGAATGCATCCATCCAAGCCTTGGGATATTATTATGGTTGTATAGGGGGAAATAAAAGTTGGATTCTCATATATTGGAGCTGGCATTTGACTAAAGGTTAGTGCATTACATCATTTTTCCTCAGCCACTCTCTTTCTTGTCTTTGTCCCTCAGTCCAGAAGGACTCAGTCCACATATTGTGAAGAGGGTGATAAGTAAATTAAACCCTCAATTTTTAAAAAAATCAAATGAATCTTTGGTGGCATTTTTCATGTGGACACAGCATTCCACAAGAGACTGAAGAATGAGCAGCTACAGTACAAATATTTAAAAGTTCAATTTAAAATTTAATTTCATGGGATTGAGCTACATGAGAAAGGTCCCATAATTGGCAAAGTTTGGGAGGGGAGGTGGAGATTATCAAGTGTTCACCATTTCTTGACAAAAAACTTCTTTTTTTTGGTTTAGATTCAAATTTCGTCTTTTTTGTTAGAGATCATCTCTAAACAAAATCGCTACCCGTTCTTCATCATTGCCTCACCCAGCCCTTTCTTCACTGGCAAACTTCCAGCTTGTGTCCTGCTAACAACCTTTTTGTGGTTTAGAAGAGATTAGAAGTTTGTCTTTTTGCTGGAAAATCCTCCCCTTCACTGTTTGCTCAAACCAGTTGTGAAAAGTCTCATCTTTACACATGAAAATTCACAAAGTGAAAATATAAGCCCACTTATAATAATTGCAGCACCTGACCCCCTAGGCTTAAGAGCTCAAGCCGTAAAGTGTGCACAGCTATTTTTAGCATGCTAGTTTGTGCCCTGAGAGTGCAAGTTTGTCTACCTTGGGCTGGGAGACTTGCCCCCAACTGCAGTGTAGACATACCCACTACGGGGAACTTTTTAAAATGTACTGAAGAGTTTGCCTACGCAGAGAGATTTACTGGCAGAACTATGGCCATGTACACACTAGCATCGCTATCGCGCACTTACCCTGTTGCGCGTTAAATGTTCCGTGGTTGTTGTTGCGCGATATCGCATACACACTCGGCATGCTGTAACGGATCAAAGCCCCCCCCTCCTCCTCTCAGTCCTCCAGCAAAACAAAGTGCACTCTGGGTACCTATCCCACAGTCCCCAATATCATTTCCCGTGGTGCATTGCGCTACCGACGCTACCCAGCAGTCGCCAATAGCAACGGGCGCTAATTTCAAACTGAAGCAACCGTCTTTCCGTCACTGCCTTTTAATAATCGCCATGGATTCAGCTGTGATCTTGAATGCTGCCTTCAGCATTGTGAACACAGCCCAGATTCTGTTGCAGTACGCCTTTGGCTCTGACTCAGAGCAGGACTCGGATGACTCCACTTCGGAGAATGACAGCCATGAGAGCAGAACTGATATTCTGATCAGTTTTGCAGACCAGCTGCACAGCCTGAACCGCCGTGTTTGGTCCCGGCAGACAAGCACAGACTGGTGGGACCGAATCGTTCTCCAGCTGTGGGATGATGAGCAGTGGCTACAGAACTGCAGAATGCGCAAAGCCACATTTATGGAACTGTGCCGTGAGCTTGCCCCTGCCCTGCATCGCAAGGACACGCAGATGAGAACAGCCATCACAGTGGAGAAGCGTGTGGCTATTGCCCTCTGGAAACTGGCGACTCCGGACTGCTACCGCTCGGTCGCAAACCAGTTCGGTGTCGGACGGTCGACCGTTGGAGTAGCACTGTCACAAGTGTGCAGAGCCATCAACCGTCTTCTGTTAAGGAGGACGGTGACCCTGGGGAATGTGAGGGAGATCATCGAGGGATTTCAGGACTTGGGCTTCCCGAACTGTGGGGGTGCAATAGATGGGACCCACATCCCTATTCTCGCGCCCGACCATCTCGCCAGCGAGTACATTAACCGGAAGGGATACTTTTCCATGGTTCTTCAGGCACTGGTGGACCATCGTGGTCGGTTTACGGACATAAATGCGGGTTGGTCAGGGAAGGTTCACGATGCCCACATATTCAGGAATTCAGGACTGTTCAGAAGGCTACATTCGGGCACCTTTTTTCCAGATGAAAAACTGAATGTGCAGGGTGTAGAGATGCCCGTGGTTATCCTTGGGGACCCCGCCTACCCACTGATGCCATGGCTTATGAAGCCTTTTACCGGGAAGTTGGATCCTGCAAAGGAGCGTTTTAATTACAGGCTGAGCAGGTGCAGAATGGTTGTGGAGTGTGCCTTTGGCCGCTTAAAAGCCCGGTGGAGATCGCTTTATGGCAGGCTTGACCTGCATGAGGACAACATACCAGTTGTTATTTCCGCGTGTTGTGTCCTTCACAATATCTGTGAAAACAGGGGGGAGAGATTTATGAACTCGTGGACAAGGGAGGCAGAACGTCTGGAACATACCTTCCAGCAACCGGACACCAGGGGTATCCGGGGTGCACAGTTAAGGGCGGTGGACATCAGGGAGGCGTTGAAAACCCATTTTTTTGATGGGGATTGAAGGACAGCATCGCCCTTTCTGTACTTCATGGTATACATATATTATTCTTAACTACAAAGGTTAAGGGAAATACAGTCCTATTATTTTTTTATTCTTTCTTTACTGAAATTCAATTATCAGTATCATACTGTAAATAAAAATAAAGAAAGTCTTGATTCATTAAACAGTCTCTGAACTTTATTAACAGATCAAAAATGATAACACATCAGGAGGGGGGGTGTCTAAAGATGGGTGTAGGTGCGGGACTCCACGACATAAGTTGGGGGAGAGGTAGATGTAACATTATACCATGGGTGTCCATGGTGCTCTATGTATTGTTTTGGAGGTGAATGTTGTGTGGGTGGAGGGAAAGGCAGAGGAGGCTGTGGGGGGGGGGGGGCGCGAGCCTGGAGCAGACCAACCATGGTCTTCAGGAGGTTTGTCTGCTCGTGAAGGATGTCTATTAGTGCATCCTTCTGCCTCTCCCTCCTTGCGCTGCTCTCTCTCCTGTCCTGCCTGCACTGCCTCCTCCACTGCCTTGTCTCCCTAGCGGATGCCTCCTGGGAATCCATGAGCTCTTTGAAGATCTCTTCCTTGCTCCTTCGAGGCCTCTGCCTTATCTTTCTCGGACGGTCCACAGCAGCTGTACATTGTCCATCGAAGGTCGTTCCTGCATACATATGAAACATTGTAAATGCCGCTATTGTTCAGACCTTGGTCTGGTGAAACGAAAGATGTTCTCCCTACACATTCCTCGCCTACTACAGCGAGTACATACCGGGGGGGGGGGGGGGTTATGACCATTGTCCAAAGCGAGGGACGGGTTGCTGTGAGTTGCTCCACGGGACAGTTGACTATTGACACTGCTTGTTCTGACCCTGTGTCAGAGATGGCTGGAACAGAAGCTGATATGACACTGCTTAGAGTGCCTATGCAAGCGAGAATGCATCTTCTGCATGTGGCTGACTTCAAGCCGGGACCTTACGCTGCAGGACTGTGCGCTGCAATGCTTCCCGCGGCAGTGCTAGCGAGCATGAGAGGGAAATTCTCCATGAATGGGGGAGGGCGACGGCTCGCTCTACCATCCAATTTTAAAAGAAGAATTTGGAAATATTTGGAGAGCGCTTTCAGTGACTTAAGAGGGGACGAGTACTTGTCAATCGAGGCATTCATTGACGCGGTTTTTATGTAATGACAGTGTCCCCACGCCACATCTGTTACACGCACAAAAGAAGACAGAAAAAAGGAGGACAGAACGTGTTTTCTTCCTGTACCCGCTAAGCTTTAGCTGATAGAATAGAAAGCACCGCAAGGCCAACTTACCGGAGCTGCCATCGGCTGATTCCTGGGAAGGCGTGCCTAAGGAATCCGTGGAGCTGGTCTCTGGAGGGGTGGCGAATAACTCCTGGCTCCCCATTTCAGTGGCTCCGTCGTCACCATCCTCGTCCTCTTCCCCCTCTGCATCCTCGTCCAGGACAGCATCCTCGCCTTCAGCTCCCTTGTCATTTTCTGACGATGTCGCAGAGGTGTCAACGGTCAAGGTCGGGGTGGTTGTGGGATCCCCTCCCAGGATCACCTCCAACTCCTTGTAATAGCGGCATGTTGTTGGCGTGGAGCCAGAGCGCCGGTTAGCCTCTCTGGCTCTGTGGAAGGTTATCCTCAGCTCCTTGACCTTGGCCTGGCATTGCAGAGTGTCTCTCTTGTAGCCCTTCTCAGTCATGGACTGAGATATTTGGCCGAAAATGTCGAAATTCCGCCGGCTGCCACGTAACTGTGACTGCACGGCGGACTCTCCCCAGATTCCTATCAAGTCCATCACCTCTGCTGTCGTCCAAGCCGGAGATCGTTTGCTGCGCCGCGAAGACATTGCGAACGGAGCACACAGAGGCAGCAACACCGAAAAGCAAGCCAGAAGGGAGAGTGTGGAATTCAAAAATTAGCGGGACAGAAGGGGAGGTCGGGAAAAATGACGTCACGGCAATAGAGTACTGACGGGGGTGCAGAAGGGACGGGATTGGAATGGTGGGCCATTTCCGGAATGTTCACATTGCGCGAGAAGCGTACACACACGGGCTGTCGCGCAATAGCTATTCCGCGTTAAGAGATACCACGCTCGTTTTGGTGGTTTACATCTTGTGCAACAAGACGGGTCTTAACGCGCAAAAACTGTAAGTACAGTGTGTACGCTCTGTTTCTTATTGCGCGATAAAGGGCTTTATCGCGCAATAACTTTGCAGTGTGTACGAGGCCTATAATGATAGCTAATTTATGACACTGGAAGAAAGGGCTAACTTAAACTGGAAAAAAAGAAAGGCTCCCGTACCAGAAAAAAGTGTCCACAGGGGAAATAATAGCAGTAAAGTACATAATTTTTACTGGTGTAACTAGTAATTTCCCTTAAAAAACAAGCCTTTGTAGTTCCCCAACCCCCATGGAAACTTCACTCTACCAGAAGAGGCCAGAACTTCTATTAATCTCTTGAAGCTTCAGTGGATATTTGTGAATGGGGTCTCTGGATACTCATTATTTTCACTGCCATTGAAAAAATAATTCTGGCAAGACCAAGAGCTAGGGATTTATTTTTTTCTCCCATGAAGTAGTGGTAACATCACTTTTTCTACACCACCTCCTCCAGAGCAGAAGAGGAAGGGGAGGTGATAATCTTTTAGAAATGCAACATTTAACAGTTATGTGGGAGGTGATAATTTATCAGACTTTCAAAAGGATTAACACTGTGGAACAGAGTCAACTGAAATTTCACTAGGAGAATGGACATTCATTGGAGTAAATTTAAGAGTTTCACTCTACTTCACTTCTAAGTAAAGTTTTAGTATAACTAAGTTCACCGGAAGCAAGATTCACTGTATGCAGACATCCTTACATGCAAAACATTTCCTGATCTCTTCAAGAATCTTTTGGTTCTTTTCCATCATGGGACTTGGCTCAGGAACAAGAGAATTCTGTTTCCCTCAGTTGGAATCTCTTGTTGATTCTGAGTCATACAATCATTTCTTTCTATCTCTGACATCTTATAAAATCACTATAAAACTCAATCCTGTTCATTCCTGTCCCAATATGTCTCCTACCTGGTATCTCATAGCATATCTGCATGTAAACAGAGTTCTCTTTATTAGGGTTTATAGGGTGTGCAAGTTATCTGGTCCTTCCATACCTGTCTGTATACAAAAACATTGGTCTTTGCTTGACTTTCAGTCTTTGTGAGTGGGTTGAAAAAAAAAATTCTTGGCGCTCTCTATCATGCTCTCTCTCTCTCTCTCTCTTTAAGCCTATTATAAAACATTGATGATTCTTTCTCAAAACAAGCAAGGAAAACAAGATTCTCTCCAAACCACTGAGTAGCGTATTTCCCTTTTAGTTCCCAGTTTAGGTACTCTACTGATGTTACATCCACACGGAGGACCACAAATATATTTCTCTCAATCAAATCTTAATACTAATCTTATGGCCTAATTCAAAAGCCCATTTCCTGAATTAATTTCTGTTTGAACCTTTGAGAAAAACACCCAATCTTAATTTTAAAATTGCCAGTAATGAAGAATCATGTGCTAGAAGCCACAGACATTTTAACTCCTGCCCTATCTCGACCTATTCTGAAGAGAGTAGGTTATAACACAGTGGTTATGAAAAGAGTAGCTGAGCTACATTAGAGCTCCGTTCCCAGTATTGCCACGTCTAGTGCAGCTGTAACAACAGTAACAACAAAGGGAAATTGAAAAGAACATAGTCTTGTGTGGACACAGTAAGAGAGGTGTTCTCATTATCATCTTATACCTCACCTAACAGAAACGTCTGGTTGTTCTCAGAAGTGTCTCATTTTAAAACTAGGGTTGGTCAAAATTATTTGTTAAAAAACATTTTTAAACGAAGAAATGGCCTTTTATCCCAAAATGAAAATTTTAATTTCCTTTGAATTTCTTTTTCAATTAAAAACTGAAAAATCAATTCTATTTCCCCACCCCACCAAGCACCATTTCCTCCTCCTTGTTTCCTTTAATCTTCTTTCTTTCCTCCTTCTCCTTATTTTACCATGAAAGGGTGATGAAAATGGGAGAAAAATGAAAAAGAAATGGGAGAAAAAGCATTTTTTCCTATTTTAATTATTTATCCCCTCCTTTCCTGGTTCAAATAGCACACAACTTAGAAATGTTCAAACAACCCCTAAAATATGAGTCAATAAACGTAGGCTGTGAGATTCTCATACTAATAGCCTTCTTGATAGGCTGGAAAGCACCTAGCATATTGTGAGAGCTGAAACGCTATTTATACTGAGGGCGTGATCATGTGCTCACTAATATCTTTTTAAAAGCTCCCATTAATTTCATTTTTGGTGGAAATCGGAGCCTTTAAAAATAAAAATAGCTTTTGTCTTTGCTGGCAAAGTATTGTTATTTTGTTCCAGTAGCCTCTACAGTATATTCTACAAACACCAAATAAGTGTGTCCTTACTGTGCCAAAGACCTTACACTCATAACAACATTCAGAGCAATCTTGAGCCAAAGGCCACTGAAGTCAGTGGGAGACATTCCGCTGACTTGAATGGGCTTTGGATCAGGCCCACAGTAAGGGAGGTAGTAACAAACACAGTATTTTCCCATGTTCACTGAGATTTAAATCTAAGCAGAGGGGGGAAAAGACCAAGGCAAATATTCTAGAGTGATAAGAACAAATAAGAAAACACATGTTTACAAAATTTGAAGTTTCTATGCTACAGGCCCAGGCCTCCAAACACTTCCTTCTGCCCATATGAAGGTCATGGCTTCAAAAGGGACCCAAGGGAAATTCAATGAGATTTGGATGCATCATTGCTTTTGGCTCCTTTGTAAATCCCAGCTAATGAAAACAGGGCTGGAGTAAGTCTATGAAAAATGGAGCCCATAATTTCCACCATTTCTGAGATCAGAGAAAGGGGATACTCAGCAACAGAAGGGTGTCCTGCTGCTTTGGAAATCTCACCCTGCCTGAACTAAGGCCTTGTACACACGATCACTTTCTCGCGCATTAACAATCTTTACCGCGCGATACCAACAACAGCGTAAACACGTGCAATAGGGCTGTTGCGCGTTAACTGCCTTGTTGTAGCGCAATACAAAAACCACCTCGACGAGGGTGGTAGCAGTTAACGCGGAACAGCTGTTGCGCCTTTCCACTCGTGTGTACGCTTACCGCACAATGATTGGCCTCCGGAAGTGTCCCAGCATTCCAAAGTCGTCCTCTCTGGTCTTCCCCCACCCGCTCTGTGGCCATGATGAAACAGTCCCCGCCCTGATCAGATTCCCGGGATTTTCGAATTTCTTGTCTGTTTCACTTCACTCCATGAGGAAGAGAACAGGAAGTGCAGCTCCGATCATCAGTAGCAATGGCGGCCCATCGTGGAAGACGCGCACCCCTTTGGAGCATGGCAGAGGTGCTGGACCTGATCAGCATCTGGGAAGAGTCCTCTGTGCAGGCGCAGCTATGCGGCAGCAGGCAAAATTATGATACATTTGGCATAATTTCTCAGGCCATGTCAGAGAGAAGTTATGATAGAGACACTGTGCAGTGCAGATCAAAGGTGAAGGAGCTAAGAATAACCTATCACCGAGCGAAGGAGGCAAACCGCCGTTCTGGATCAGCGCCTGCCACATGCAGGTACTATAAGGAGATAGAAGCCATCCTCAGTGGGGACCCCACAACCACTGCAAAGAGTCCCGTGGACACATCGGCCCCCCCTCATCCAGTGAATGCCAGACCCGAGCAGGATGAGGACGTGATCAATGAGGAGGAGGAGATGGAGGATGACCTGGAGGAAAGCGCAACAGTGTGTAGCCAGGAGCTCTTCTGCACCCCCGCTGAGACGTCCACCCAAGACATGAATTACAGCGTGTCCTCAGAGGTGGCAGAGGGGGGTTCCGGTAAGTTTCTCTTTCGTGCAGCTATGGCTCCTGCTAAAATATCATTGTCCGGGGCGGGGGTGCTTGCTGTCTCAGTCCCCGCTGTGCACGGTCTTTACTCTGCATTCATTAGAAGTGCATCAACACAAGCAGTGATTGTCAAAAAATCATCTGTATTTAGGTCAGTAAAGGTTTCCTCGATGTACCTCCAGAGCCTACTACTCAGGTTAGATGGGAGAGCGTTTGTGTCTACGCTCCCAAAGATGGATACTCTGCCTCGCCAGCTGCAAAGCACAGCCCTGGGAACCATGGCAGCACACAGTGCAGCAGCATACGGTCCTGGCTTGCAACCGGTGGCATGTAGGATATGTATTCTAGCTGGCAGGGGCACTCTGAGGAGAGAGATATCGGGTTCCATCTGTGTGCCCTGTGCAGAATGTTAACCCCCAGTAAGCTTTCTATTAGGACGTACCTTGTCTGCTTCAGCGAAGCATAGGATGTTGACTGCCCTGCACCTTCCAGTGGAATGTGCTACTGGTAGGTTACATTGGTTATCTAGGCTATGTGTTAACAACAGCTTTATTATTATTATTTTTTTTAGATTCAACCTTCACAAGGCCGGTGTCTACCCCAGCTGACCGCATGAGAAACATTCGGCGGCGTGCTCGAAGAAACAGGGAGGATATGTTTCAGGACCTGCTGAAAACAGCACAGGAATCCACGAGGGAGAATCGAGCCTGGAGAGAGGAATCCCAACAGAGGAGGCAGAAACACAGGGACGAACTGATAAGCGTGATGAAGGAGCAAACAGAACTGCTCAAGAGCATGATTGCTTTGCAGACCCAGGCGATTAATGTACGGGCTCCACTCCATACAGTTCAGCCGTGTCTGCCTCCCAAACCCCGTAGTCCTTCAAAGAATTTCTTTGAAGGCCACCCGTCCCCCTGGTACACTGCAACATCCAGTCCCCCCCAGAGCTACTTTTTAGAGACCCGCAGCTACACCCACCTGTAACCCCCCCTTTAGGTTTTAATAAAAACAGTGACAAATAATTTGAAGAGTGGCTTTATTTGTACACATTGAAAATCTCATAAGGTGCACCTGATGCGTCCTGGAAGTTAACTAGGGGAGGGCATCATTGAAATGGTCCCTGAGTGCCTCCCTTATGCGAGCAGCTTCTCCTTGGGCCCCCCTAATACTCCTAGTGGCTGGCTGTTCGTATGCTTCCTCAAAGCGCTGTGGCTCCATAGCCCACACCGGGGAAAACTTTTCTCCCCTACTTTCACAAATGTTATGAAGGACACAGCACGACGCAATCACAGCAGGGATGTTGTCCTCCGCCAAGTCCAGCCTCCCATACAAACATCGCCAGTGTCCTTTTAAACGGCCGAAGCCACACTCCACAGTCATTCTGCAGCGGCTCAATCTGTAACAGAACCGCTCCTTGCTGCGATCTAGGTTACCAGTGTACGGCTTCATGAGCCATGGCATCAGTGGGAATGCTGGGTCTCCGAGGATGACTATGGGCCTCTCCACATCCCCCACTGTAATTTTTTGATCAGAGAAGAAGGTACCCCCTTGCAGCTTCCGGTACAGACCAGTGTTCCTGAAAATGCGGGCTTCATGCACCTTTCCCGACCACCCAGCATTGATGTCCATAAAACACCCCTTGTGATCCACGAGTGCTTGCAGCACCATGGAGAAGTAGCCCCTCCTGTTGATATACTCGGTCGCGAGATGGTCTGGAGCCAAAATAGGGATGTGTGTGCCGTCTATGGCTCCCCCGCAGTTAGGGAATCCCATGGCAGTAAAGCCGTCCACAATCTCACAAACATTGCCCAACATCACCATCCTCCGTAGCAGAACGCGATTGATGGCTCGGCAGACTTGTGAGAGGGCTAATCCGACGGTGGACCTCCCGACTCCAAACTGGTTTGCAACCGACTGGTAGCAGTCAGGAGTTGCCATCTTCCAGACAGCAATTGCAACACGCTTCTCCACAGTTAGGGCTGACCTCATGTTGGTGTCTTTACGTCACAGGGCAGGGGCCAACTCTGAGCACAGTTCCAGAAAGGTTGCTTTCCGCATTCGAAAGTTCTGTACCCACTGCTCGTCATCCCACAGCTGCATAACAATGCGACCCCACCACTCGGTGCTTGTCTCTCGCGACCAGAAACGGCGTTGCACTGTGTGCAGATGATCGGTGAAGGAGCTGAGCAACGTGGTGCTGTTGCTCTGCATGGCATCGATCAGCCCCTGCTCCTCAGCGTCCTCGTCTGACTCGGAGCTCATTGCGTACTGAGCAACCAGCCGAGATGTATTTAGAATGCTGAAGGCGACAGTGGAGATCAGAGCAGGATCCATGCTGTCGCTGTTGTGATTGCTCGCAAGTGGTGCGGTGTGTCACTGCACTATTGAAAATAGGTGCAAGTTGCTATTGGCAACGAGGAACACGCAAGGGGAACACAGTGCACCACGGGAAACTGAGAGTTTACCCATGGCGCTTTGCGTTCCTTTCCTTCATCCCATGATTCCAAGCGCTGATTGAGGGAAAATTGAACTGTGGGATAGGTGCCCAGAATTCATTGCGCTACACCGCGATATTGCAAAGAATTCTGTTGCGTTGCAAGGAGCGACGTGTGTATGCGCTATCCCGCAATAAAGGTCACGTGTTTTTTATAGCGCGATTGCCATGTTGCGCTTTAATCTGATCGTGTGTACATAGCCTAAATGTAGCAGTCACAGTCATTTCTGAACTTATAGAGAAATGGGCTGTAGTTTCCTGACAATTGACAGCATTCTGATATCACAGCTATACCAGCACTTCCATACCGCTTTTTATACCGCACTTCCTACTGCTGTACCGGCAAGGGATGGGGCAGAACAGTAATTTCCGAATACGGTTGAAAAATGGTTTGGTCTTGTGTGCTGGACAGAAGTAAATCATGTTTTAATCATGTCCCAATGTTGGGCGACAGCACTGGACTTCAGCAGGGATGTTGTGTGTTGGGGAGTGCTAGTCGGTCATGGTTTGCCTATTCTGCATGATCAAACCATATTGCCACAAGATATCCCCAAACATGGCAAGAATTACAGTGTCGGTGGGCTTTTTCCCTTCTCCAGGGGTTGCATTGTTATTAATCCTACAGTTAGCAGCTTTGCGTAAGACTGCATTTTCCTCCATTCCTTCCACTCCCAATATACAGAGCCAGATCCTGGCTCCGGGCTTTGTCCCTTCTGCACAGCTCCAGCACCACAAAAAGAGATGAAGAGCTGGTGCAAACAGGCAGGAGATTTATAACCACTATAACTGGCCCCATGCCACCTGTTCCTGGCTCCCAGGTGTAGGGGCTTTAAGACTGCTCTAACCTGTACTGGGAGCCACACCATCTCACTGCAGCCCTCAGGATAGGGGAGAGGAAGAATTGGCAGTGGAGTAGAAAGGCATCTATACTTCCCAGACAGGTCCACCAAGCACAGCTCAAGAGTACCTGAAGGTCTGGTTTAGGGTGTTTAGAGACACTGGGCAAAGCTATACTTTATTTTTGTAATGGGGACTTTATGTCATCTCTGCACGGGTTTGTTCACAGAAATGTTTGCACAAAAATAGATTGTGCCCCCCTAAGAGTGATAAAACCACTTTCAGGGCCTCTTGTTTTTTCACAATACAGGGTGATAAAAGGCTAATTCCAAGAGCTATCAAGAAGCCACAGCTTTTCCCACCACTGGTTTTTAAGGGCACTGCAGGCTGTTAGAGTGAAACTTAACATAAGTAGTAGCACATTGGAGGCAGCATGTCTGCTGTGTTCTCAGATTCATCTGTAGCTCTCAATATTCTGAAACAAAACTACTGCAGTCTAAAATGCTGCATTCCTTCAGCCTGGTTCTAATGTTTTAGAGCACTCAGCAGCTCCTTAGGAAGCAATACTTTTAAGTCACTTCCATAAATGTTGATATGACTGGAGAAAGGTTTGCACTTTGCAATTAATTTAGGTGCAATGCAGCATCCTGCCACTTTAAACAGAACATTTTTGGGGAGGGGCATATACATTAAAAGCATTTTCTTACTTTTCTCTGTCCTATTTCTGCTCATCTGGAAACCAAACTTGCAAACAACCCACAGTATCAAACTTCAAGGAAATATCCATTTTACAAAAAAACAAAATTAATCAGCAGGTTTTAGGAGACTGCAGAATATATTAGCAAGCAGGCAGCTCTGCGTTTTTGGTTTTTAATAGCAAAAGGCTAATGCTTAAGAAAACATTTTAAAGTTCACATCTTACAGCTGTATTTTTTTCTCCTTTAATGGCAAAGGGCTTAAAATCAACATCTTGTAGCAAAGGAGACAATCAGAGGAGGCAAATGCATATTTCAACTTAGATTGTTGCAACAGTAATTGAACATTTGTGATGGCAAGCAATTTATCAAGCACATTTTCATACAATTAAGCAGTGAATGAGACAGTTCGCAGACCCTGCATGTTTCATTAAATATCAAAGCAACAACATATATAGTCTCTCAATATACTCACTGTACAGCAAGGCATGAGCGTTGTGTTGGTCTCAGCACAATTCCTTTAGAGTCTTAGCCTGAGCAACCTTCTTTTCATTCTACTCTCAGGCAATTCCCTGCTAGTGGAAAGTGACCAATAAATTGTCCAATGTTGCCATGCCACAAGATATCATTCCTCCTCTAACTGCTTTGACTGTGGATTCTTCAGCCATCAGCCAGTGGAGAAGAAAATCAGCATTGGATTGCAGGAAAACACTGTGCCTGGTGCAAAGATGATACTCCCCAAATATCCAATCCCTCTCTAGTAGTACTGTTGTGCACAGATGTCCTGCCTGGAAAACAACTTGTCTGTTTGACTTGTGTGGTAAAGTAGATGGAGAGCAATTCTGAACACTGATGGGGATAAAGGAATCAATTGGTTGAGCAGGTGCTTCATGAGCTGAGCATGAAAAGGCAATATAGCAGACACTGAATCTAGGAGTCCCTGCCAGTGTCTCTGTTTGACACCAAAGCGGTGTGTTCGGGGGAGATGGTGGAAATTATAATGAACACAATCCTAGATTATTTGGGGGGAGGGTAGAAGGCTGTTTGCGGTAGGCATTATCTGTGTACTCATCGAAACATCAGCTTTATTTTAAATTTGTCAATCCACCTTTCTCATATTTTTCTGATGGTTTACTTTTAGCTCATGCTCTTTCTGGCGGTTCAGAGAAAAGAAGACGATTAACAGTAACTGAAGTTCTTGAAGAGTATTGCTTCTGCAGATCCACACTACTGGGTGAATGTGCCCATGGCAGAGACTGCTTAGGCACATTGGCTATGTCTACACTTGTTAATTTAAGTCAACTTAGCATGTCCACACTTAAATTTTAAGTCAACTTTGGGGGGACCCTACAAAGTTGACCTAGAGTGTCCACACTGGATGCCTAGGTTGACTTCTAGGGGCTAGGTGGACCTGGGACAGGTCCACGGTGGCAGGGGGGACACCCCTTGCCAAGTGCCAGGGGGTTCAGCCTTTGCCCCATTGTACCTAGGTACAATGGGGCAAAGGGGGACAGGGACACTGGCAGGGCATAGGGGCAGGGTGGGCAGGGCTCTGCCCTGCCCTGTGGGGGCATGCCAGACTCTCCCTGTGCCACCCCCCCAGCAGGGAGGGCAGTGGAGGAGTACTGGAGAGCCCTATGTTGACTTAGAGTCAACTTAGGGCTATTCCAGGTCTACACTGGCTTAAGTCGACTTTCTAAAGTCGACTTAAGCCAAAAGTCGACTTAAAACGAGGTTTTACAAAGTTGACTTAATTTTCCTTAAGTCGACTTAAGCAGCTTTCTTAAGTCGACTTAAGGAAAGTGTAGTGTAGATGCAGAGTAAATTAAGTTGACTTAAGCAAGCTTAAGTCGACTTAATTTACAAGTGTAGACGCACCCATTATGTCCCCGCTTGTGGATGTGAACGCTCAGTGCAAAGGTAGGAAAGGAGCCTCCCAAGAGCTGCCAGGTTCATAGCACCAAGGAAGTAGAGAAGGAATCTGTAGAGACAATGAAAACCTGACATTTTCTGCATTGGGAATTGCCTACACAGACCCTCAAACCTATTAGATTAATGAGCAACAAGAAACTCTGTAGAGGAGGGCTGAGAGAGTACTCATTGAATGAGGATTGAAAAGGTGGTTTCCTGAAGCACAATGGATGTGGGTCTGCAGTGCACCCAATTTAGGCAAATGGCTAACTGCCAGAATGTGGTCTTTAGGGCCTTCTGAAAGAAGTCCTATATTTCCTGCATTCTCCAGATGTAAATTTTGTAGTAGTATGACCATATCACAAAGTGATAGAAAATTCTGTGAAATTGGCATTCAGGCATGTCTTAAGTATCTTATGAAGCCTGAGGCCTTATCTTCACTAAGGTAAAAGGGTATGTTCTTACCTTTTGTTACCTAACACAAAATAACGTTCTAGTGAAGACAAGGCAGTCCCTAGTGTTCATGTATATATTATCAGGTCAAGAAAAACCCTAGCTTTGTCTTCATTGAAAAAAAAAAGTGCATTTTGGCATTAAGATAGTGAACTGGCTATTTGCAGTATCTTGGAGATGAGGGTCTGTAGTTTTTAAACCTTGATGTCTATCTTGACTAGATACGTCGGGTGGGCAAAGGGAGGGAGGTATTGTGTTGACCTCAGCTAACTGTCTAAAAGTCAAAACGGCCTATGCCTTATCTCCATTAGGATTTTACAGCAAAATAACTGACTTGTGATAGCTATTTCACTATAAAAATATAACCTTACTGGAAATGAAGCCATAACCCTAGGCTTCCCCTAACATTTATCTTAACCTGCAACCATGTGTGTAAGCTACCAACTGCCTTATCTGCACTGGGCTATTACCATATGTTAACTAACATTTTCCTAGTTTCTATAGCTAAGAAAGCTTAGGCTTTGCAAGGAGAGATTCAACACATCCTGAAACAGAGATTTTTACAAGGGAGAGTTTTGTGATGGAATAAGGATTATAGCAGAAGAGGGTCAAAAGGACTTACTAACAATGGCTATGTCCACACTCAGAACTTAAGCCGACTTCAAGGGGACCTTGCCAAATCGACTTAGAGCGCCCATACTGGATGCCTAAGTCGATCTATAGGGGCTAGGTGGACCTGGGACTGGTCCACAGTGGCAGAGCGGGCACCCCTTGCCAAGTGCCAGGGAGCTCAGCATTTGCCCCATTGTACCCAGGCTGAGCAGGACAGGGACACTGGCAGGGCATAGGAGTGTAGGGGGGCATGTTAGACTGTGCCAGCCACTCTGGCAGGGAGGGCAGTGGGGGAGCCCTGGAGCCCTTTAAGTTGACTTTAAGTCGATTTAGGGCTAATCTGCGTCTACAGTGGCTAAATCAACTTTATAAAGTCGACTTAGCCAGTAAAGTTGACTTTAAACCAGGTTTAATAAAGTCGACTTTACATTTCCTTAAGTCGATTTAAGCAGCAGTTTAAATCGGCTTAAGGGAATTGTAGTGTAGACACAGATTAAATTAAGTCGACTTAAGCAAGCTTAAGTCGACTTAATTTGTAAGTGTAGATGCACCCAATGTTAGCAAGAGCTGCTCTGTCCTTTCATATAGCAGTAACTTTAATCTTGTTTTGATTCTTTGCCTAATTTTCTTCTTGTTCCTGTGAAACAGTGAACCTTTTGTTCCCTTTAAAGGCTAGAATGGAGCCCCAACTGGGGAACAAGACCCAGAGTTCAGCTCTATTGGAACTTCTGTTGCAATACAGTGCTTAGGAAGCCAGAGGAAAAAAGTTTATAGTGAAATGAGGTCATAGTAGCCATCTTATCTTTAGGCTCTTGCAATCTGAATCCACTGCCTATGATTGGTAATCTGAAACCAAAAGGTGCTAAGCATTAGGGGTCAGATCCCTATTTTATATAAATTAGCATAGCCCCACTGAAATCAATGCTGATTTGCACCAGCTGAGACTCTGGCCATATGTTTCATTTCAAAACCATGGGAGTTAATATTTCTAATAGACACAGTGTTCACTAGTGGGACTTTGCAAGTAATGTCAGCCTGGAGGAGATTATAAAATGGGAGGTACCCCAAGGTGTGTGTGTGTGCTGGGCACGATGCATTAGAAAAACAGTACCACACAATGATGTTTTCACCACTGCAATTAGGAGAAGGACAGATGCTTGCTCGAGACAGCTCCTTTAAGTGAAGCCATGTGAAGTATAAAAGCTCAAGTATTCTAATAAGCCCATGTAGCTTTGGGAAAGAGCAGGAAAAGTCCCACCGTGAGTTACGTGTTTGGTGCATAGGTCTCTGCACAGGGGAAAGTGTTGCCCCTTATGCTAGAAAACATCTCTTTCTGGGCTCTTGTGATGACCACCCATGGATCCAATGGCCTTATAGAGAAGGCAGCAGGGTACTCACTAATAGCTTCATGTCCTCTACTGCAGTATGAAATGTTGCTATCTTTAGCTCTTCCCTCCTTTGCTGCTTCCCTCCTTCTCCTCCCCCTCTATCATAGTTAGCAGCTGGTCCTAGTCCTGTCCTCTTCTCCCTGACCCCTCATGAGAGCTTGGGTCCTGAAGCCCTTCCCACCACACTTTCTCCAGTGAGTAAGCATTAGATCCCACCCCTCCTTCTAGGAGAGGATAGCCACGACATTGCTGTCCTGTGTTCAGATACTTAGGCTCATATTTATTTTCACTTTCATTACTCCTGACCCCTCAATGTTAAAACTAACTGAATTTTTAAAATTAGAGGCAGATCTTCAGCTGCTTAGCTCCAGTTAGTCTATGGATCCACATCCCTTCATGCCAGCTATACCATCTCTCCTGGCTGCTTCCTCTTTTGCATTTCTTTGTTATCATCTGCACTGACTGTTGCCTCTTTGGCATTTCCCTCAGCCTGGACAATGAAATTTGGATTGGTGGATTTCATTGAAAGATGGCTTTGCTTCAGAGTTCTTAGTTCATGAGCACCTCTCTTCAGCCTCTGACTTATAAACACTGCAGAGATCTGGTGAACTGTGCCTTTAAGAAAGCTGATCATGGCTCTAAGGCTATGTCTACACTTGTAAAGTTAAGTCGACTCAAGTCAATTTAAGAGTTGCTACACTTTAAGTCGACCTTGTTAAGTCGACTTAACAGTAGACATAGCCGTCCACACTGGCTTTAAGTCGACTTAATAAGGTCGACTTAGCGCTATCCCCCATCCACACTGGCTTTACGTCAACTTAAGAAGTCAACTCAAGGCTTAAGTCGACCTTCAGAGGTGGTGTTATTAAGTTGACTTAAGGAAGCGCTTAAGTCGACTTAATAAAAGGCCAGTGTGGACGCGGCTTTGTGTAGGTCGACTTAAGTGTCCTGAAGTCAACCTAAATTGCCAGTGTAGATGCACCCAGTTCATCAATAGCCAAGCCAGTATTAAAATCCAGTTCTTCTGACTCCAGAGCCTTAGTACCTTCACCATGCCTCTGTTTATTCTCCTGTCTCATTTTTGGAAATGCTTCTCAGAATTCTTGTCTCCTCTTTACTCTTCTGGTCATCTCAAAAGCCTCATGGCAGAGTGGACTTCTCTGCAGCCAGAGGGTACGTCTGTGGCTCCTTCTCAGGACCCCTCACTTGTCCCTGCCAGGAGAACTCATTACAGGACACAGGAAGGATCATGCTTCTTTTTGGGCCCAGATATTCCAGAGCAGTCAACTATTTCAAAAACAGACTTTTCCAAGCTGAAGACCAAAAGGTAATAGGCCTGACCCTGTGAAGGACTGTCAGTTTTCACTAACCTCAGTGGGAACTGTGGTTATATAGGGCACCAGAATTTGGCTCTAAAACATGAGGAGGAATTCAGTTAGATTGAGCTAGCATCCCACATTAATTATAGACATTATTTGTTCAGCTTCTTCCCAAAATAGAACTGTGCACTGTGCTAGAAACAGGAAATGTGTGCGAATTTTCTCTTACCCATAGAGCAGTGGACAAAAATGCACAGAGAGCTTCTAATAGAGACTATTTGGTTAACCCCCCCATTCACCAACTCTAGCTGTAGATTTTAAAGGCAGGGACTGACAGTGTATTCTGAGCTTTCTACACATAGTCAAGGTGTCTTTGGTTCTAATTAATTAGAAGCAGAGCAGCCAATATAGCAGTTTACGTTTTCTCAGTTATGATTATGTGTCCCATTTATTTTTAAAATGGCAAAGCCTGTGCATATCAAGGAAACAGAAGAGGAAAAGAAAGAAAATTCTGACTAAATTAGAAAGCTGATGGCATTCTATTATCACTATTGTGCTGGGGCTTTACAGTTTGGGGTGTTGGAAATCTTAACACTGCTGATCCTGCAAATTAGTGCTTCATTGTAATGGTTTCAGGGGGGAAAAAAAGCTTTATAAACACTTTTTACTGCACTTGCAGTGATAACAGATGATCTATTGATTTTTCTATCAATCATCTATGGTATTTTTGGCTGCCGCTGTTTCTCTTTCTGGCCCAATGACTGTTCCATAGTGAATAAATATTTCAATAGTCTTTGGGCCAGAGAAAGAGAGAATGATTCTGTAGCCTGGTGGTTAGAGCACGCATCTGGAAGCTGGGAGACCCAGCATTGTCCCAGAACTGCTACTTTTCTTTCATTACTGAGCCACAGTGGAGAGCTTCAACAGGAGAGATTAAGAGATCCCTAGATCAGAACATTCCATAGGCTGGGGGTGGCGGGGAGAGCACTCTTCTGAGAAGTAGATGATTCTCCTATCCAAATCCTTTGCCCACCTCAAGCAGAAGGAAGAATTTAATCTGGATCTCCCATATCTTTGCTGAGTTCTCTAATCCGTGGGCTAAAAGTTAGAAGGTGGGCACCATCAACACCTCATCCTCCAGCCAGTTTTTGATGCAGTTAATGGCCTCTAAGCATATCTACCCGATTGGGCCCTGCACACAGGATAAGTGAGCAAAAGCCTATCTTCTCCTAGCTCCTGTACTGAACTGAGGATCAGGAGGCAACGTGCGGACCCCAAAGATAGAAACATAAGTGCCCCGGGAATGTTCACCCTGAAAATATAGGTGACAAATGAATTTAGGCACCTATAGGAATGAATGGGAATTTTATGGATAACAATGGATCCTGAAACTGGGGTTAGGTGCCTAAGTTTGGGGTTTAGGTGCCTGAATACCTTTGCTGATCGGGCCAAAAAACTAGGGGCCAAATCCTCAAATGTATTTAGGTTCCTAATTTCCATTGAAATCAATATGAGTTAGATGCCTAAATACCTTTGAGGACATGGGCCCAAGTGTCATTAACAAGTCTGTGACAGTTCACAAAACTGAACCCGTGTCTCCCAAAATGGCATGGTAACCATTGGACCCTGCTTCTGCTACATATTTAAGAGAAGGGTATGGGTTTTTTTCTAAATCTAAATTTAGCATCTCAATTACACACAGTAAATATGAAATAAGCCATTGTACGCTTAAAATAGCTGTGCAATATATGTATTTAGAGAAGCAGTTACACATTTGATGCTCAGTTTTAGCACTTTTAAAAAACATAATCCTCAATGTCTAAAAATCAGGAGTCATCTGCACAAACTAGAATGGCAGCATTTTACATTCACTTCTCACTGGGGTAAATGACTACACAAGGTGTAGCGGAATAAAGAATTAGGCTATATGGATTTATTTTCTCTAGCAATTGATTATCAGATTCCATACACAAAGAACCCAGCTGCTTTCCCCAGTGAGGGACAGGGAAATGGAAGAAAGAGGAAACATCTTCGATACTGTAGCAAATATTGCTTGCAGAATAGCAGGAACTTCTGAAAAGGAAATTGGATGTATCCCATATTACTTAATGTGCATGGAGTCCAACATGCCAGCAGATGCTGGCTAATTTAGGAACCATTCTGCAGCAACATAATAACAGCCCTTTGCTGCTTCTGTTTCTAGTAAATCGATGCATGAAATTCAACCTGAAGCAATTTTCAGGGGATTAAAATATCAACCCGTAGCACTACCATTATTAATATAAGAATTGGTATGAACAGATCTACCAACAATGTGAAAAAGATTTCATTTTAAAAAAAAATCACTCAGATACTTCAGCATAAGGTCCAGGTCCTCTACTGTCAGCTGTAGAACCAACCATAAGAGAGGCAATAGCTTAAAATATATAAATAATTTCCATTGCGTCTTGAGCTATTGTTTGGAAGAACGATGCATTTTATATATGTGGTCAGACCAGCCTAGTATGTATCACCATCAGTGCGTTTTTTGTGACAATACACAGGGCTATGGAGTACTGGCACCTTTTTTGCCAACCCCACTGCTGTCATGGTCCAGGCAATGACAGATGGGTTAATCTGACCACAATGGAATACAAGGCTTTAGAACAAATTTTGAAGGCAAGAATTATTAAAGTCACAGAGGTAAGTTAGAAATGAGATGAAATGAAACATGGATTTACCAAAAGATAGATCATGCCAGACAGACATGATATCTATCTCTGACAAGATAGTTCATATTTTAAACAACGGGAAAGTGGTAGATCTAATCTACCTGGACATCAGTAAAGCATATGATACTAGTTAAACTGGAGAAAATGTTGTTAGTATAAGAATTATAAAGGTAGGTAAGGAACTGGCTATAGGAGAGACAGCAATAGGTTAGCGTAAAAAGAAAATTATTGGGCTGGAGGGCAGTTACTAGTGGAGTCACCAATATTGGTCCTGCCATGAGTGCAGGGAACTGGACACTATGACCTGTCATGGTCCCTTCCGGTTTCTATGATTCTATGATTATGTGGCCGTGAAAAAAGGCAAATGTCATCCGTAGATAGATAAGATAAAATTAGGTCAAGAATTTCCAGTGGAAATAAAGTATTAATGCCATTGTACAAGGGAAGATTTCATTTGGCATATTCTGTACAACTCTGGTCACCCAAGTTCAAGAAAGATGAATTCAGACTAGAACAGGAGCAGAAAAGGGCCACCAGGGTGACAAGGGGAATGGAGACCCTACATTACAAGAGGCAACTAAAAGAGCTTGGCTTGCTTACCCTACCTGCAGGCTGACGGCACAAAGGAGATACGATCCTGCTCTATAAATACATCAGATATGCAAACGCCAGGGCAGAACAAGAACTATTTATGCTAATGGACAGTGTGGGCACAAAAACAAATGGGTAAAAACTGGCCCTGAGTAAATTTAGGCTGGAAATTAAAAGGTGTCTAATGATCAGAAGTGTTAGGTTCTGGAACAGCCTCCCCGTAAGAGTTGGAGAGGCAAGTGACCTGACTAGTTTTAAAATGGAGCTTGATAAATTTATTAATAGGATTCTATAATGGGGTTGCCTGTGAGAGCCGGACTTGATGACTCAATATGTCCCTTCTATCCTAGAACTGTGGTTCATCCTTTGATGATTTTCATCACCAGATTCCTTAAAAAGCTGCCTGTCTCATGGACACTGGGTCTAATACTTGTATTTTTGTTTTTTCATGTTAAATTGCCCATTTTTCTGGCTTGCTGTTAGCTTATGAATCCTTTCAAGATTTTGTATGTGTTGAAGTGGGTTATTGGGGTGGAAGGTTTGTTTTTGGCGCATTCATTTGTGACAGTATTTTTTTTTTTTATTCTTCAAACCTCACAGGTCCAACACAGGTGTTCTCTTGGCAGCCTCGGTGGTATGTGTATACAGAACTGCTCCCTTACCATGGGCAGGGACAGCAATGTTGCCATTGTGTTTTGAGGCTCTCTATGTATGAGACTGATCATATACGGCACAACATTCTTCCCCTGCCTCTGTGGTTAATATCCAGCTGATTTGTCAACACTACATTCAGCAGCAATTGTTACCTGTTGAGAGCTGTTTCAACGGGGTAGCGTGTTAGTCTAATTCAGCAAAACAGAGTCTTGTGGCACTTTTAAAAACTAACAAATTTATTTATTGCATGAGCTTCCGTAGGAGAAAAATCCCACTTCGTCAGATGCTTTGAAGATATACTAATGACTGTTCCAAACAATCTTACCTCTGTGTGGTTGCTACTAATATTTAACATAAGGGTATGTTATGCCTAACATTTGTTGGCTGCCCATTAGAGCAGATATTTGGAAACTCTGCATCTGTTTACTTGTGCAACCATCGAGCATGTTGATGCACCAAAGACTCATCCGAGGACTTTATGAGTGTATCTACATGAGTAAATTAAATTGACTTAAGCTGATGCTTAAGTCGACTTAATTTAAAGCCGACTTTATTAAACCTAGTTTAAAGTCAACTTTAATGCTTAAGTCGACTTCTTAAGACTCCTGAGTCATCCCAGCCAGAAGGGAGCACGGGACTCCTTTCTGCCCAAGACCCGCGCTCCAGCTGCCAGGCAGCCCCCGGGGGCTCCCCGGCAGTAGGAGCGCCACTGTGCTGGCAATTGCCGGCGCTCCAGTAGCTGGAGAGCCCCCGGAGGTTCCTCAGCAGCTGGAGCAGTGCCGTGCCGGTAATTGCCCGTGCTCCAGCTGCTGGGAAACCTCCGCGGGGCTCCCCGGCAGCTGGAGCGTGGTCCCAGCCAGAAACGAGCCGCAGGGCTCCGTTCTGGCCGGGACCACTGGGGTCCTGGTAAAAAGGGAACCCCACGCTCCCTTCTAGCCAGGACGCCCGCGGGTCCCGTCAAAAATGGAGCCACAGCTTCTTTCTTGCTGGGACCCGTGGGTCCGGGCAAGAAGAAAGCTGTGGCTCCCTTTTTGCCATGACCCGCGGGAGTCCCGGGCAGAGGGGAGCCACCCGCTTCCTTCTGGCCAGGATCCGCAGGTCCCGGCAAGGAGGAAGCCATGGCTCCCTTTTTGCTGGGACTTGCGGGGGTCCTGGAGAGAAGGGAGCCCCACGGTGCTTTCTGGCCAGGACCATGGGGATCACTTGGTCCCAGCCAGAAGGCAGTGCGGGGCTCCCTTCTCCCCAGGGACCGCTAGAAGGGAACTCTCTGGGACCGCTCGGTCCCAGCTAGAAGGGAGCGCAGGGCTCCCTTCTGCCCAGGACCTGAGTGGTCCCAGCCCGAAGGGAGCCGAGAAGTCCGGGCCAGAAGGGAGCTCTGCACTCCCTTCTCCCCCAGAACACTCTGGGGCTTTGTGCCTCCGGGACAGCCAGCTTCCTGCGGTGCTGGCTCTCCTCAGGAGAAATCCTCCTAGCCTGGGAAGCCAAGTCTCCAAAGGAGCCTTGCCTCCCCCTAGACCTAACTAGTCGACTTAGAGAGTCTAGTATAGGCTTTCTAAGTCAACTTAGTAAGGCCAGGTTTAGTGGACTTAAGAGTCCTGTGTGGACTCTCTAAGTCGACTTGGTAAAGTCGACCTAAATTTTTCAGTGTAGACATAGCCTGTGTGTGTTCACACGGAGTATAGTAGGTGGGACAGCACCACCACAGAGCTACCAGTCCCAGAAATTAAAAAATCAGCAATCAGACTTAAAAAAATAGGACAAGTTCAAACATAAGATTTTTAAAATCGATTAAATAATTTTCAAGCTGTCATAAGTTTTGAAATTCTCCAATGTATGCAAGACAATTAGTGGTGCCATTTTATAGAGATAAATGATTTTGGCCTCTGTATTCCTGATTCACAGTGTACAAAGGTTCAACTGGCAAAAAGCTTTATTTCTTCCATAGTAATCTATGGATGTGACTCAGGGGAAATCAATGCTATCACTGGCTATGTCTACACTTGCACTTTTAAGTCGACTTTAACTAAGTCGACTTAAAGTTGACTTAGCTAAGTCGACTTAGTGTGTCTACACTTAAAATTAAAGTCAACTTAAAGGGGAACTTACAAAGTCGACCTAGAGCATCCACACTGGATGCTCTAGGTCGACTTTGTGGGGCTAGGGGGACCTTGAGCAGGTCCACGGTGGTGGGGGGGGAGCACCCCCTGTGTACAATGGGGCAAAGGGGGACAGGGACCCTGGCAGGGCACAGCCCTGTGTGTGACACTGTCTGGATTTAGGGAAGCATTTATGATATTATTTTCTATGGCTATCTCATAAATGCTATAATCCATAGGAACTATGTCATGTTTGGTATCAATAGGAAGGTAGTAATTTGCTGGGAATGATTATATAGGTTATGTCTAGGAATTGTATTTCGATTAGAAGTTAAGAATTTGATGTTATATCCATACTTTAATTTATGTCAATCTGGACAAATGTCTTAGAGGGGAGGGTGTGAACAACCATTGTCTCCTTAATGTTTAGGAATTTTCCAGGTAGAAAGGTCCCAGGGAGTATCCTGAGGGAGGGCATTGGTGTAGTCCTGAGGTAGCCCTAAGTTGATTTATGGCTACCCCAGGGCTACACTGGCTTAATTCGACTTTAGAAAGTCGAATTAAGCCTTAGGTCGAGTAGAAAGGTGGTTTAATAAAGTCGACTTAATTTTCATTAAGTCGACCTTGGTTTCCTAAAGTCGACTTAAGCAAGCTGCTTAAGTCGAATTAAGCAAAGTGTAGTGTAGACGCAGGGCACATTAAGTCGACTTAAGCCAAGCTTAAGTCGACTTAATTTACCAGTGTAGACGCAGCCACTAAGAAGAAAACTGATGATTCTGAGCCACGGTATTGGCAACATTCTCTCACATCTCTAGTGTGGAAAAGACACCAAATACTTATGTTAAATATATTGTTGGCGAGCAGACCTGCTCTTGGAATTGAAGAGGTGCAAATGTATGTTCTCTCATGAGGCATAGAGATGAAAATAATCTTGACTATCCAATCAGTCTTGATAACTTGAAAAAGTTGTCATGGATGGAATGGTGGCAGTGACTGTAGTAGGGGACAACCAGCAAGGAGATGGTGAGATGGTGTATAGCTGTTCGCTGAGAAGTCAGATGCTGAATGCTTGAAGCTAGTGATGGAGCTGCACCCCTGGCCCAAATCAGTTAAATTTTTGCTTCCTGGTCCTCACCTCCCACCCAGTCCCATATCAACTCTACCCAGCCAATCACACAACAATTCTGTTTACTCCTCCCGTCCCCATGCCGTACCCTAGCATACTTCTCCTCCTGCAGCACTGGTGGCTCTTCCTTCCCAGTACTGGGGGAAGGCAGGTCCAGGAGGTGATGGGGGAGTTCTTATCTCTCCCTTCCTTCCTCCATCTGGTACAGCAGCATGAGAGAGGACCTGACCCACATTCCACTTGGGACAGGGAGTAGATATGCTTTCAGCTGGTGGGGCTCTTTTCCTCAATTGAAATGATAGTAGCTTTTCCCTCTCCCCCATCCCATATCCAAGAACTCCTCCATGCTCCTCAGGGAAGTAAGAGAGCACACTGCCTGCCTTCTGCAGCAGCTGTGATCGGCTGTTCTTTCCCAGACGAACTGGAAGTGGGTAAGAAAGTCGGGGGGGGTGAGGGGGGAAAGCCAGGGGTTCGCTTGGACAGTCTCAACTCAGCTTCCCTTCTTCCCTTGCATACCTGCTCCGGGGAGAGATTACAAATCAGCTGCTTGGGAGTCAGAAAAGACAGCTATGAGCAGGCACTATTCCAATCGAGGGTCATAGACCCAGAGAAAACATCAGACTGGGAGTTCTCTAGTTTTTACTTTTGTTAATTTGCTTCCTTTTCGGGTTATAGGCCCTGATCCAGCAAAGCACATAAGCATGTGCATAATTTAAAGCAATTGAGTAGTCCCACTGACCACAGTGAGATGACGTGTGCTTTAATTACACCCATGCTTTGCTGCACTAAGCCCCAAAAAACCCATTCTTTGAAGAATACCCTTAGCCCTTACCTCTGCATTTCTTTTGCGTCAGCTTCCACCTCCCCCATATGGCATCACACTAAGAATAAACTAGGAAGAACAATAAACTATCAGATCCTGTAATTTCTTTTAGAAGAGAACTAATCTCGACATTTTTGTTTATATTTGGAATTTTCCTTTGACCCACTTATTATCAAAGCTGCTCTTGCCAAATTGGTTGATGTCACCTGGGGTTACTTCTGAACAATAACTTCTGCTATCTTTTAATAACACCAGTATGCTTATTCATGAATGGGTTATTAGAATATTGTCGCGATAGCCCATTTATTGACCCAGCTTCTTTACTTGAATTGTATCCAAACTTCAATTAGCACCGAATTCCATTGTTGGCATCACCACTAGACTCAGCGAGGGTGAAAGTTTAAAAAGAACATTAAGGTTCCCCCTTGCAGCCTCTCCAAGCTTGCATCACGTAACTTAGATGATCTCTTCATTTCCTACATGCTAAATAGAGCTCTTTGTTCTTTAATCACACAGCTTTCATCTGCTGCCAAAGGCAATTCCAGCTGGGTGTTGTGGCTTCTATCTCATGAAATACATTCTCCCCACAAACATTAGCACCCTGTGTGCCCATAATGACATTCAGCTCTCTGTAACCCTTTGATCACCACAGCTGGAGCAAACTCAGAAGTGATGAATTTTCTCCCCTTGTGTGCTCCTACACAGGTTTTCTGCTAGAGCAGCTGCAGGAGAGAAAGGCAGAAGAATGAGGATGAGAAGACGAATCCTGATTCAGGGAAAGGCCACATGGTGGCCTTTTATATTTGAATTGTGATAGTTTTGTTGAGAGATATTACAGTCTGCATGCACTATACAGGTCTGATCCAAAACCAGCGGAAGTCATTAGGGCTATGTCTAGACTACAAAAAGTTAGGTCAACTTTGTTAAGTCGACTTAATAAGGTCGACTTTAAGTGCTGTCCATGGACGTGGACCAAGTCCATTTTGTTAAGTCGATCTAACTGCCTTTAGATCGACTTAACAAAGTGTTCTTAAATGTCCACACTGGGGTTAGGTCAACCTAAGCAGGCTTAAGTCGACCTAATAGGTGGTTCCTATTAAGTCGACTTAAGCGTTCAGTAAGGAATTTCTTAAGTCGACTTAATGAAAGCCTAGTGTGGACGCAGCTTTGTTTAAGTCGACCTAAGCCTCCTTAAGTCGACTTAAACTGCCTGTATAGACATAGCCTAGGGGTTTTTCCATTGGCTTCAGTAATGCAAATAGGTAATGATAAGCAAATAGGTAAATTAATTAGCTGTTATACAATACAAAATGTATAAATAATTAAGTCTTAAAATATAGCTCTATAATGCGATAATTGGGAACAAGGCTGTACAATTTATTAATCCTGCATGAGTTTATGGACGCTGTGTGTCTGTGTCAGAATGCAAACTCCATTTTGACATTTTGCCTTCTCGATAGTCTATTTGCCTCAGTGTTGGGTTGAAAATGAGAATGGGGGCAAAAGAACATGAGAGGGCAATTTATTCTTAAGGTTCCAGCTGCTGGAAACCTATTGACTCTAGACCAGCGGTTCCCAACCTTTTTGGCTTGGGGGCCACAGATATCATTTGTGCAATCCTGAAGAGCCACCAGTTTGTACCAGCAAACCCCCACACTGCATCAGATGGAAGGTGTTCGGTGAGGAGGCTGCCTCCTTGCTAATCTCCCATGTAACTGTTTACAGTAGGGAAACTGCATGCGTAGTGTAGCCCCTTGTGCTCCACCTGAGTCCCTAGGCAGTGGCTCCCTTCTGCAGTCAGGGGAATGGAATATCAGTGTTCCTCTCACTCTGACTCCAGCAGGGATCTCAGCACCTAGGGACCCAGGCAGAGCACTTTACCATGCTCCCTACAGCCAGCGGGAGGAGAGCTGTGTGTCACACTGAAAGCCCTGGCAGGCCACTTTTGGCCCCAGGGCCACAGGTTGGGAACCATTGCTCTAGACTAAAGATTGGTTCCTGCCCAAAGGAACTGTGCATTGGGGAGGAAGGGCAGGAGTCTATGCTCATATGGGGAAGCTGGCAAGGAAGGTGCCTGAAACAGGAGTCTGGAGGTACTGAAGGGGTTTGAGCTGTTCTGCTCAGGGCGGGTGTCCTTTTCTCTAATGCACAAGGTAGAAGAAACCCAGCATCTAATGTCTCATGAGACAGAGGATATTCTACCTGCTGGACCCCAGATGGTTTCTCAAGGACTCAGGAGGAAAGGGTGAGTAGAAAGCAGGGGGCATTTTGCTTTCACATGATTGTTTTGTATGATCTGTGCTTTACACGATTAAAGTATAAAAAACCAGCACAAAGATGTTAGATTGAGCTAAGTACATGTGTATTTATGCTTCACAGCCCCCAAGATTCACACCTTTGGAGTGGAGTTCTTAGTGAAGGGTGTGTTGTGGGAGTCAGCTGCGTGTGAGGGCTTAGGCCAGATGAGCTAAGGAACTCCATTTCTGAGATGGAGTAGCAGACGGGGAATCATTGTCCAGGATATGTGCCAGGGAGGGCAAGAGAGGAGCCAGTACTGCAGCTTATGATGTTCTAGCAGTTTAGCACACCCCAGGGGATCCAGAGCACAGAAACTTGGATTCCCCTCACAGCAGACGTAGGGACTGCTCTTTAATATCTATGAGCCCTGTATGTAATGTGTTAGACTATAGATATTTAGGCCTGTCTTATAAGGCCTATATCACTAGCTAGCTACAGTGGTAGCAAATCAAAGAATCAACTTGACTGGCTGAGGCTTTGTACTTGAGCTAAACAAAGGCAAAAAGCACCAGAGGCAGCCATAGACTGGGAAGCATGCAGTCACATCCACACATTCCAAACACATCAGGTCAGAAGGAGCCAACACCTTAAAAGCACCACATTTGTGACAAAATTTACATTTTGCATTGTTTGGTCATTCTGGTATCTATTGCTCTATCTGCAACCTTAATTGTTTCTGTCTGTCTTGTAACTAGTTGTTATCAGTTAGGGTGGTGGAGTATGATTGGGTGGAGGATTATGTTACAATATGGTAGGATTGGTTCTTAAAATAGTATCAAAGAAATGACTGGTTAAAATACATTATAAAAACTAAGGTAAACCAGGAAGGTGGAGGAAAATTTACTGGGGTGGGAGGTTTACTGGAGGAGGAATTTACTTGGAAGGCTAGAAATTTACTGGGAGGGGAACTTATTGATGTAAAGAGCTATGGGGTCCTAATGGAGGCTTTTGTGGAAAAGATCCCAATAAACCTGTCATATTGCCTGCTGCTGGACTCTGGTCTTCTGCTCCTGTCAGTGAAGCAACAACTGAAAGGACTTGGGACGGTCCTAACATAATGCTACTTAACTCCTTATATAGTAATTTTCACAAGCAAGGAGGCAAGTCTAATTGCCCCCATTTCACAGATAGAAAGCAAAGCAGAGAGAGAGAAAGTAACTTGCCCAAGGTCACCCCATGGGCCAGTGGCAGGGCTGAGAATGGAACCCAGGTCTCTCTTCAGTACAATACACTCACTGACTCTGTTGTCTTTCTACAATAGACTAACACGGCTACCCCTTTGGAATTTGCCTATTGATGATTACCCACTGAACACCCATTGCTCTAAAGGGGTTAAAGCACACTTTTTGTTGTAGACATTCTTATCCATTGATTTAGTTGTTTTTAAATATACAGTGGTCAGATGGATTTGAGCTTCCCTTGCTGGACACACATCAGGCTGCTGTGCTTGGATCCAAGTCCTAGGCCTGGCATTTCTGAGCTACTCACCATTGCTGCAGGCTTCAGTCATGGCTCTGGCCTCTTGGGCAGACTACCTAGTGCCACTTCCAGAGAATGGGAGCCAGTGGTCCAACCGCTCTCATCCCCATCACCAGTGCAAACCCTCTCAGGACAAGCCAGTTGCCCCACTCTTGGGGATGCTTTGGTGTGTAGCTTAATCCTTGTTGAAGCAAGAACACACAGACTTTGCAGAAGGAATTGTAACCGGTTACAATTTCCTCACAGACAGCAGATGAGATATGCAGTTTTATGGAATAACAACAAAACTGCATGTAACTCCCTGCTTCAGTTTCCTCACCCTTTTAAGGGCCCTTTGGGATTTGATCAGTGTCTGCTCAAGAAGTCCAGGATTTGCCTCAAAACCCCACTCTAATCTATTTTACCTTCTGGTTCTGGCAAGTAAGAGAAAGCTACTCATCAGATTTCATCCTTCTTTGATTTCCAGTCCTCTCTGTCAGGTGCCCTTCTTTGTCAAACTCAAACCCAGAGCAGGTGATCAATATCTGCTATCAGGTGGTTGGTTACCAGCCCAGGTACCATAGGGATCTTCCTTTGGAATATATGTGCATTAGTTCATAAGCAGAGTCACCTCTTTTCTTTCTCAGAGCTGACGAAGTACCAACAGTTGGTTCACTGGCCCCGTACTAAACAGGAGGGAACCAGAACAACGGGGTCAGGGTTTGTACTGAGGCAGCACTTCATTTCACAGCTAAACTAAGAAACGCTGTTCTTGTACCCCTGCTTTCAGAGTACTGAAAGAGTCTCGCTCTTTGTTCTAAGTGGGGGGGTGGGCAGAAACTCGCACACTTGCCACACTGCTGGGTTTACATGCAGGGGAAGCAGGAGTCTGTTGCGCACCTGTCAGCATTCTCTCCTGGAACTCCTATGTTCCCAAGCCTAATCGCGGTCAGTAGCTGAAGGGCTTTTAGATACCTAATGTGGCATTTTAACTCCTTGCTCTGCAGGCACTCATGATTAATTTATCTGGAGCACAGAACCATTCACGTATAGCGGCACACTTTGGTAGAAGCAGATAGTCCTTCACATACAGGCAACTCTAGTCACATTTACTGTACAAAACACAGATTTATGCCAGATGTAGCAAGAAGATAAACTCTTAAACAAACTAACACATTTACTTAAATTCCAAAGGGGTAGCCGTGTTAGTCTATTGTAGAAAGACAACAGAGTCCTGTGGCACTTTTAAAGACTAACAGATTTATTAATCGCATGAGCTTTCGTGGGAGAAGTGGGATTTTCTCCCATGAAAGCTCATGCGATTAATAAATCTGTTAGTCTTTAAAAGTGCCACATTTACTTAAATCACCAATGATTCAGAGCCTAATCCAAAGCTAAAGAAAGTCCTCACATCAACTTTAATGGGCTTTGGATCAGGCCCTTGGATTGGTTTAGCATAAGAAGCTCAAGAGACTTACTTACCCAGGCATCTTACCACACTTACTAATAATCCTCTCCCAGGCTACCTGTGCTCACTCCAAACTGCTATCAATTTAGCAGAGCTCTGGCCTCTCAGCTGTGTTTCACAATCATCTTTGGAGATTTTATTGATTGAATCAATCAATTTCCCTCTTCCAAATGCTAATACTTCAGCATGTTGAATCTGTCACATTAAAGGGCTTTTGTCCAGTTTCTTACTAATAATTACATTATTTGTACTCAAGTAAACTGCACTTTTGATCAAGAAATTGCCAATAAAACTGGTTATTTGCATCTAAAGGTTAACTTCATTTAGATAGCCAAGTACTTAAAATGTATGGCAACTGTCTGATTTTTATGTAAAACTGCTACCCACTGCTTAGAAAATGTGTTTCTTTGACTTAAGTGTGTGATATTTATATAGTTGGATGACTAATGCTTTATGTACTTATTGTTTTTGCTAACAGGTTTGTCACTAGGTACCAAGGAAAAACTGTCATTCTGTAATGCGGAGACCTTAAACAGAGTAGCCCTGTATGATCGTAGTTTACTAATATAAATAAATCCTAATTTCCTACTGGAAATGCAAAGATGTAACTGAAGGGAAGGCATTTCATTGTATTTTTCACTTACCTCTTAGTTTCCCCAAAAAACTCCAAATAAAATTAGGGTTGAAAAGAGTAACATTTACTCCAGATAACACCTAACTTAATATTTTTAATGCTCTGTAATAATAAGCAAACAAAGCTAAATGTTATTCTGGAAATTGGCAGTTACTCCTCCTACTTTATTACTTTCAAACACCTGCTCTCCTTAAATGGTCACACCAATCAAACTGTACCACACATTCAGTTTTAACTTTGCGCCTATTGTGTCAAAAATTAGAATATTTTTGGTAGTCATATATATTGATGTAAGTAGTAATACTAGTATTTTAATAGTTTTTTATGCTTATTGAATTAAGTGGATGCTCAAGAATGATGTGGATGTTTTCTGTGGGTATTTTTCTGGTAAGGGTTAGTATTAAGCGTAGAGGTGCAGTATTCTGAGGTGATGACTGTTTTTCAGGTACTGGTTTAGTGTGAATTGTTGAAAATCTTATATGTTTTTGTGTATGTAACTTATTAGATGTACTTAGAGGGCAAAGTTGAGGTTGCCTGTTTGGAGCAAATTTATTGGTGTGAAAGTTAATTTAGGGTAGGTGTTTGAAAGCACTGAGGTATGAATTTTAAGATCATCCGAGATCCCGGACCCACCTGGCTACCTCAGTTCTTCCTGTCATTCCTATTTCCAAAATCTGGGATGGAGATGATCAGGCAAAATAAAGATATCTCCAGAGACTTTCAATAATTTACCATTTCAGCAGTTTTACGGGATTCCCTAAACCTTACTGAGCTTTCTAAAGTAATAATTGTGAAAAACTTCTACATCTGCCAGTTAAGATTGAACAATGACCTGTATTAAAAGACTTATACCAGTAGTTAATTCTGTTCTGTGCCAAGACAATTTTGCTAAAATCACCACTTGATGATGTGTGAAATGAATTACATAGGTTTGATTATACCTATTTGATAACAGTTAGACTAATCCATGCTAAATTCATAAATTTAACTTTGACTGTCATATCACCTTACTTTGCTTTCTGTAACTCCTTATTTAATAATGGATTGATTAATATTGATGTACTTAAACTAATAAATTGTATCAGTCCAGGTAAAGTCTCAGTCCTGTCTGTGGCTAAACAAAAATAATCTGGTAAACTCGTGAAGAATTTAGGTATCATTACTTTTAATTCAATCATCATCTCCTTTTACCTTTTTCATGTGGAAGTAACTCCCCTAAAATGGTGCAAGTTTCATTTTTCTCTACCATCCCACTTTTTCAGGCTGACTTAGATGTGACTTTGAAATCAGGGTGAAGATCTCACTGCCACAAAGGTGCATAAAGTTACCCTTCTTGGCTATGTCTACACTGGCAAGTTAGTTCAAATTAAGGAGGCTTAATTTGAACTAACTAAAGCCATGGCTACACTAGGCTTTAGTTAGTTTGAATTAAGGGCTTCCTTAATTCGAACTAATAAGTTTGAATAGGGCTTCAGAAGTAAGGCTTTAATTCAAACTAACTAGTTCGAATTAGCCAATGTGGCCATGTTAATTCGAACTAATTTCTTAGTTCGAACTAACCGGCCATTGAAATGACTGGGGATCGCTAATTCGAACTAACTAAAATTAGTTCGAATTAATTAGTTTGAACTAACTAATTTTAGCAAGTGTAGACATAGCCCTTGCGCCTCCAAGGTGTTTGAGAATGGGAGTTTGTTTGGTTCCTTCACTTCCCACAAGCTGGTAGATTGCTGCAGGCCCTAGAGCTCACTTTCTGAGCACAATATATGAGAGCCCCGTGTCTATGATAAAATTGGCCTACTGCTGGCAAGATCCTCCGCTTTCTGCAGCATTACACTTCAGAAATTTCTTAGAAAGTTAATTAATATAATATTTTTATATTTGACACAATCTCATGTTTTTCAGAAATTAACTTTTATGGTGTACTACATTTTCAATATGCCTCTACATGTGAGGTAGGGTGGTCTAGTGTTTTGAATCCTGCCTGGAATTCAGGAGACCTTGTTTCTATTCCTGGCTTTGCTACTGGTCCACTGGGTCTTCTTGGGAAAGTCACTTCATCTTCCTGTCAGTTTCCCCAGCTGTTAATAAAACAAAACAAAATGGGGAGTGGGAGGGCAGATGAGTGTGTTGACCTCATTTGTAAAATGTTTTGCGAGCTACTGAAGAAAAGTGCTAAGCACATTCAGAATTTTTATTAAAAATGAGACTCCATAGAGATGGGAGAGAATTAGAGATTAGCTTTGGAAAGGGGGCATAGAGATATAATTCGCTATGTATGTATTAATTGGGCTAATGCTGTGAAGAAACCTGTCTTGTTGAATAATGAATTGAAAGAGAGCCCCTCTCTTGGCACTGGATAATACATTTCTAGTGTACCAGATGCTTTCTGCCACTGAAATATGTATGAAGATGTACTTTTGATTTAATATCATTACCCTAGGATTTCTTATTAAAAAATGGGTAACTTGGAAAGCAAATACTCAATCTTAGGTGGTTATTCACCTGCTGTACAAAAAGCAGGTGAACAAAATTTAAAGAACAGCAGAATTAGAAGGAAGCTGTTACTATATAGATTAAGGATTAATCTATAATTATAATTAAGGGATTAAGGAAGAAAGTCGTAGTATTCCAACAGTAATTACTACAAGTTGAAGATGAAACAGCTAAACAAAGCCTTAATTAAATATGTACTGAAAAGAGCTTTCATCAGCATGGAATACAAGGGGATTCTCAAAAGATGATACTGCCACTTATGTCAAATCAGTTTGAATTTCACTACTCATGATGACGATCAAAACATCCCTAGGGGGATCTGTTGGCCTTCACTAATGGTGGGCAGGCAGCTGCAGATGGCACAGCCTGGGTCCTTGGTACCAAACGCGTAGGCGTAGCCAATTCCACCTGCCTTGAATTACCGGGCTGTTATCTTGTCTGATTGGCCTGGCACTGAACTATAAAAAGGCCACGTGACTGATAAAGAATTTACACTGAGTCAAAGTAGTGCCGCAACCCCAGAGGCTGGTGAATAATAAATAAAAGGATGGCATCCTTTTTGTAGGTCATGCCTTTTGCCAGAATCTCCTGGCAGTCAGCAAAAGGGGGCAGGTGTAGGCATGGAGACACAGCTCTGGAACCATTTGAAATACAGCTACCATGACTTTTAGAGGACCCTCTCTCCTGTCCCTCCTGCCCCCTATTTGCAGTTCAGCAGAGGGTGGGGGAGTGCCGCAGAGTGGAGACCTCATTGCTGTGAGTGGGGTAAGCAGAAAATGGAACATTTACCAGTTAGGTGGAGGCCAAGAGATGGCACGCCCCATCTGGATCCTCTAGAGTGCTTGGGGAGGGCTGTGCTGTGGCAAAGGAGGGATTGGTGAAGGGGCAGTGACTGACATTCATTACACTTCTCTCGCTGGTATTACAGCCACTTTCTCTAGCCTTCAGGATATCTCCGTCCTCTGGAGACATGCAGTTAACTCAGCCTTATCGGCCTCTCTGCAGTGAAGAAACATTCTCCCCCATGTTACTCTGGGGGAAGCAGGGGAAGAGGCTTGCCCAAGGTCACGCCACTCTCCAGTGGCAGAGCCAGGAAGGCAGGTCTCTGGACGCCAAAGCCTGCATGCTGGGACCGATAGACCATACACCACACTTGCTCGGTTTTAAATGTAAAAGGAGAAGATGATTAGCCAGAAAGATTCATGTATCTCCAGCTGTCTGGGGCTCACATCCTTCATTGCCTTTTCCTCCCACTGCCCCCACAGGGTGACTGATAGTACCACTTACTGGACAGGGCCGCTTTAGGGCCAGGACACTGTGTCAAGTCACAACAAAGAGGAGAATTGAGGATGAGGGACACTGCAGTGAAAGGAGTCAGCACAGACCTGAGTAAGAGAAAAATTTAGGAAATTGTTATTCTCTCTTGCTGCTGCAGAACAACCCCCTCCCCCCCACCAGGGGCATGTAATGCAGACCCTGCACTAGCTACAAGTTCAACAGAGCCTGCCTGTCTGGAGCACATGCACTGAGGGCTTGACAGATGAGGGCTTTGCCAGCTGGCACCTCTGACCCGCAATTCATGCAAGGGCATCTTCCTCAGATGCCACACACCACTGCAGGCTGCCCATCACTGTAACTTGAGTTGAGCATAGCCACACAGACCTAGAGCTTGTCTGTGAGTTACAGGGCTGCAGTAGAATCATAGAATCATAGAATAATAGGGTTGGAAGGGACCTTACGAGGTCATCTAGTCCAACCCCCTGCTAAAAAGCAGGACCACTCCCACTAAATTATCCCAGCAAGAGTTTTGTCTAACCGAGCCTTAAAAATCTCCAAAGATGAAGATTCTACCACCTCCCTAGATAGCCCATTCCAATGCTTCACCACCCTCCTAGTGAGAAAGTTTTTCCTAATATCCAACCTTGACCTCCCCAGCTGTAATTTGAAACCATTGCTCCTTGTTCTGTCCTCTGTTACCCTCGAGAACAGCCTAGCTCCCTCCTCTTTGGAGCAACCCTTCAAGTAGTTGAAGGTTGCTATCAAATCTCCCCTCAGTCTTCTCTTCTGTAGACTAAATAAGCCTAGTTCCTTCAGTCTCTCCTCATAGGTCATGTGCCCCAGCCCCCTAATCATTTTTGTTGCCCTCCGCTGGACTCTTTCTAATTTGTCCACATCCTTTCTGAAGTGGGGAGCCCAAGTACTTAGGGAAGAGGCTCCTGTCCCAACAGGAAAGCTTCTCCTGTCAGCATAGGTACGCCCCCTCTCCCAGAGGCTGTAGCTATGTCGAAAGGAGAAGCCCTCCTGTTGATACAACACTGTCTACACCAGGGGTTAGATCGCTATAACTTGGTTGCTCCTAGTGGGGTGGGTGGGGGGGTGGAATTTTCCACACATCTGAGCACCATAATTATACCAACGTAAGTCTGTAGTGTAGACCAGGTCCTAGTAAGATAGAGCAAGGCTGGTCAGCCTCAGCCTGAGGGTGGGGTGCGCTGCTGTGCAGACCCATGATGGCCAGTTTATCCCTGTCCCAGGCAATGACCTCTGGGTCTCAGCCAGGTGGATGGATTAGCAGTTGAGGTTAACCCAACACATGCAACTTTTACAACTGCCCCTTTACAACAATCCCCCTGAAACTACGACCCATTTGAAAGGATAACGGAGCCATCCATTCCAGAATGTCTTCCATCCACCAGCGTTCGGCACACTAATATGCAAGATATACATCGGAACACTTTCCTCACCACTAAAATACAGCCACCTCTGAGGCAGCTATTTATACATGCAACAGCACTACAGATCCTGGAATGAAGAAGAATCCTGCATCAGGAGGGGAATTTAAGGAAGAGAATGTAATAGAATTTGATGAAGACTCCATGTTAAAAGCCCTGTTCTTATGAAGAGTGCCAGGACCTGGGTTTTATGCTTCATCCAAAACATAGCACAGCACCCCTTAGCACCATGCTGTGACAGTAATTTAGTGCAGCATGAGGGAGTATGGCTCCATCTAATACATCAGCCACACTGCTTGGGGTAAGGAGGTAAGATACTGCTCACGCCTCCATTGAATTAGCACCACGAAGATTAGGACTTCAGAGAGCCTCGCTGCAAAAATGATGTCTGTCCACAGCAACATATCCCTGGGAGTGAAGAGAAACACCCACGTGTGGTAACCCACACGTTCCCATGATAGCCAGTGCCAGGGACATGTGGCCATGACAGTTCTCAGCATTTACCTTAGCTTCATAAGGGGATCATAGGATATGTCTACACTAGAAAAAGTGAGGTCGAGTTTGTTAAGTCGAATTAATAAGGTCGACTTTAAGTCGACTTAAAGCCAACCTTATTAAGTCAACGTAACAAAGTGGACTAAGTCGACTTAAAGTTAAGTCAACTTAGTTCACTTTGTTAAGTCGACCCAACCACCCTTAAGTCAACTTAATAAAGTTGACTTAAGGGTTACTCCCCGTCCGCACCATCCTTAAGTGACTTAATGAAAGTCAGGTGTAGATAGGGAGTAATTTAGGTCAATTTAAGGATCCTTAAGTAGATTTAAATTGCTAGTGTAGATACACCCATAGAAACGTCAACAGTGGGATGTCTGGTGACATAGTTGCAATATTGCAGTAGCAGCCAAAAGCCCCAGCCAAAATCAGGTCCCATGGTGCTAGGCAGTTATGACAAATCACAGACTTGGCTACTGTGGGTCCCACACTTTTCTTGTTCTTGGAGGGACAGTGTGCCTTGTGTGGCCCCTATTTTCATTGAGAGAGCAGCTCTCATGTTGGTGTCCTTACACCACAGTGCCATGCTGCACACGGTTCCAGAATGTGGATTTCTGCATCTGAAAATTCTACAACTCAGTGCTTGTTCCTGAGCTCCAAAACGGCAGTCCATCATGTGTAGACGGTCCATGAATGCCAAAAGTAATCTGATGGTTCTTTCCTGGCTGCACAGCAGATCAAGCACCTCTGATTCTTGTTCAGGTTGGGAGCTCATGATATACTGCATGACCATCCACATGTTTATAAAAGTGACTTCAACAGTGGATAGCAGTGCATGATTCATCCTTTCAGACAGAGAGGGTTGGCAAGACTGTTGTAAATTGCCATGAAACAGTTGGAAACACATGGAATGTGTGATGGGAAAACTGCATCACGGGATGTTGAGCTCACACTCATGACGCACAGTGATCCATTCCGTCCTCCTATAACTACTAGAGACAGCAGGGAGAGAGTTCCAAAGAGGGATAGCTACCCACAGTGCACTGCTCTCTCTGTCGATGCTAAAGCACCAGCTGTAGACAGGCTCTGCTGACAGAAGGAGAGCTGTGTGAATATGCACAGGCAATGTAATTATAGCACTTTTTGATCATCGGCATAATTTGCATGGACAGAAAACTTTGTAGTGGAGACAAGGCCTACGTTTTGGCTCATCTTATACACCATATCCTTATTCCTGGATTTTGTTCCACGGGAGCTTTCACATTTGTGAGCAATAGAGTTTCTGTTTCTTGGTCAACCCTGCTGTTTGAATAATTTTTAACTGGAATTGGAGGTTTGCCAAACTATTGGCGGCCATAAAGAATATGCTACACGTTACTGTGCCTTGGACATTTGACAGCCTGCAATCACACTGGCTTTATGTAGTGTCCCTATTAGATCTGGATAGCTACATAGCCCATTTGACTCTTCAAAATTATCTAGATTTCAGCAAGATACTTCTTTGAAATAACATCTGGTAGAAACAAGAGAATGTGAGACATTTGCACCCTTGTGATGGATTTTGATTATGGAGTAAAACTGATCCTACAATTTTGTACAGAGTGCAGCAAGTTACTAGCCATCTAAATATTGAGTTTTAATTCTACATATAAGAACACAGGCTTGTTTCACACCCAGTACCTTAAAAAACTGAGGAAATTGAGTTCTGGATTCACACTCTGAGCCTGGGGTTATACTGCATCTATACAATGGCTTTGACTGAGCTGGAGGAGCTAAACAGGTCACCAAACTTGGCAGCTCAGGCCCATCTCTTTATTTACTGGTACTACCAAAGCAGTAGGCTATTGACAAGTTGGAGGGAGCTCAAAGAAGAGCAACAAAAGTGATGGGAAGCTGGAGAATTGGAATGCATACACTTGCAAATAGCTTGGCTAAACACCTGGATTAAGCAAATCATATAAGTACATTCTTAGCTCTAACAACACGCTTAGGTTCCATTGAATTCATTGAGTCAAATATGTGTTTATATGCTTTGTTGAATCAACCACTTTGGGCAGAAGAGGAGGCATAACCATCTGTATGCATCTGAAGGTGTATAACCCATGGAGAAAGTAGAGTTTAGGGTGTGTCATAAAGGGAAGTTACTAGAAGTAATGGAATGTAATTACAGAGCAAGAAGAATGTAGGTAGAGTAAGTGAGAAAATATCCTGAAAGATCTTTCTCTGGAACATGTGGTGGAATTATATGCCATCTGGAGACTAAAACAGAGTTTGGCAGGTTATATTTCCTTCAACAGAGAAAGTAAGTATTCTTCATGTGGGCACAGGTCTCCATTGCTGATCATTTTAGATCCCCCTTTTCCTTTGTATAATGCAAACCTGCTCCATTTTCACTGTCCATTCCTGTCATTGGATACACCAAGCCATAGACATGATAAAATTGTACTCAAAAAATGAAGCACAGGTCATTTAACACTTCAATTACATTCCTTAGAGTGCTCATGTATTTCATGAGCACAGCAACTTTACTGTGAACACAAACCGTTATCATTAGTCAAATTCCAAAGGGGTAGCCGTGTTAGTCTATTGTAGAAAGACAACAGAGTCTTGTGGCACTTTTAAAGACTAACAGATTTATTCATCGCATGAGCTTTCGTGGGAGAAAATCCCACTTCATCAGACGCTTTGAAGATAGGAAACAGGGACTATGGATTTTTCTCGCATTACATCAAGTGAGTTGACCTCCCCCTCCTCTATGTGCTGTTCCCCAGTGTTTTGAATCCTAACACCTATTTTGATTTGCTGTTACAGCCTGACCTGATGCTATGTCATGCACTCCCCTGCATTTTATTTCCTCCCACTCTGTAACTTTCCTATCTTCAAAGCGTCTGACGAATGGGATTTTATTTCCTCCCACTCTGTAACTTTCCTATCTTCAAAGCGTCTGACGAATGAATTCCATGGGATTTTCTCCCATGAAAGCTCATGCGATTAATAAATCTGTTAGTCTTTAAAAGTGCCACAAGACTCTGTTGTCGTTATCATTAGGTTGGGAATGTAAACAAAGGGACAGAGTCTGTGATTTTTTTTTTTTTTTTTTTTTTTTTTAACATCAAGTTCGGGATACTCTTGCTAAGAGCGCCATTTCATATATGACCATTTGCAGACTCAGAGGTGAAATGAGAACAAGTAGTAAAAGTGTTCTTGCTTTTAAGTAAAAGCAGGGATTCCTCCCTCCCCGCCCGCCCCCCGCACCGCACCTCCAGTTAAAGGAACTAATATGCCTGCTTTACTGTCAGTGAGTAGCCGATGGATGTCCATTACATGGAAGCTTAACAAAACAAAGGATCAACAACAGAGTCCTGTGGCACTTTTAAAGACTAACAGATTTATTAATCGCATGAGCTTTCGTGGGAGAAAATCCCACTTCATCAGATGCTTTGAAGATGGGAAACTTACAGAATGGGAGGCTCTAAAATCCAATATACTCATATCACATGTAAGATTGGCAATGCTAAAAACTAGCATTAGTCAGCAATTTTCCACCAAAACTGTTTTCTGCTTAACAATTCTGCTGTGGTGCTTCATGACAGTTATAATTCAGTTTCCTTATGTCCCCCTTCTCCTCGATGAGCTGGGTTCCCCAGTTGGACCAACTCCCATGATACAATACCATTTTAAAGTGAGATGATGGTAGACCATGAGATCAGGAAGTTTGACCTAAACAGGAGGATGAGAGTATGCAGTACCTGAATTACAATTCCCAGGAGGTACTATGACAGAGTTTTCAAAATGAAATATTTTGGGGTTTGATTTTTTTCTGAAAAGTCAAAATTCTCCGGAGAGAAAACAAACAAACCAGCTTTACTAAAAAGTCATTTTAGAGTGAGCATGACTGTCTCCAAATGAGTGAAGCTGCATGACTGCGGGGGAGGTGATCAAGCATTCTTGGCAGATCATCTTCAGCTTTAGAATTACGTTACCCATTTGAAACAAAGAGAGTCCTGTGGCACTTTTAAAGACATTTATTTATTGCATGAGTTTTTCTGGGAGAAAATCCGACTTCGTCAGACGCTTTGAAGATGGGAAAGTTACAGAATGGCAGGAAATTAAATGCAGGGGAGTGTATGACATAGGGTCAGGTCAGGCTGTAACAGCAAATCAAAATAGATGTTAGGATTCAAACACTGGGGAACAGCACATAGAGGAAGGTGAGGTCAAATCACCTGTTGTAATGAGAGAAAAATCCGTAGTCTCTGTTTAACCCCAAGGCAACTGAGTCAAATTTGCATATAGGTTTGAGTTCTGCAGTTTCTCTTTGAAGCTGCGATTTGTTATTCATCTGTTTCAGCACTGCTATTAGCAAGTCGTCAATGGAGTGAGTAGAGAGATTGAAGTGTTCCCCTACTGCAGGGGTTGGTAACAGAGGTGGCTTTTGGGGTAGGCGAAGCAGGTGCATGCCTAGGGCCCTGAGTAGTCAGGGGCCCAGTCTCCTGCTTCACCTACCCCAAAAGCAGTGTCTGTCTCCGTTGGCAGCAGGAAGAGGAGTTGGACCCTGGGGCTCAGCCAGGGGCAGGGGGACCCCTGCAAACCTATGGGGGGCCCCCAAAATGGGCCTTTGCCTATGGCCCCCAATAGACAAAGGCTGCCTCTGATTGGCAAACCCTGGCATGCGTGCCAAACGTGGCATGCGGGCTGATCCTGCACAGCACGCGGCAATGCTCAGGCTCCCCCACTGGCCCCACCACCCAGCGTGGCCTGGGGTCACAAAAGCCATGTGCTGCAGCTCCAGGGCCCCGCTTGCCGTGCTTTCCCGCTGGGGAGCGCAGCCAGCAGGCAGAAAGAAGCTGCAGCGTAGGGCTCCTGGCCCCTGCTGGCCCGCTACTGGGCAGGGCTGCTGGAGCGGAGTGGGGCTGGTTGGCCCTGCCTAGAGCTGCCGTTGCCTGCAGGAGCTGGCCCTGGTCATGGCCGGGAAGAGGGCGTGTCGATCCGCCTGGAGCTGCCGCTGCTGGCAGGAGCCGGAGGCCACCCGCCGGTGAGAGCTGGCCCCAGTCCTGGCTGGCCAGTAACCTGAGGCCTGGCTCCACCCCCTTTTGGGCACGCCCCTGGCACCTGCTGAAGGTACAGTGATCATTTTGATCATTGCCTGTTGGGTTCACTCCCTCGGGCACCTGGCACTGGCCACTGTCGGTAGACAGATACTGGGCTAGATGGACCTCTGGTCTGACCCAGTACGGCCTTTCTTATGTTCTTATGTACAGTGGGCCAGCTGATATGGGGGCTGGCAAAGGTTGCTGACCACTGCCCTATTGGTTTTTGAGTGTTGCAATTTCTGATGTCAGATTTGTGTCCATTTATTCTTTTGCGATCAGTAGTAGCTACCTCAAGCTTTCATCCAAGACACACCACATGATCCATTGTCTACAGTCAAACCCTAAGATAAATAAATCTGTTAGTCTTTAAAAGTGCCACAGGACTGTGTTTCTCTGCAGTAGACTAACACGGATATCCCTTTGGAACGTTACCCATTTGGTCCCAGAAAATCCAAGGTCACTGAACTCTAGGGTACAAAGGGGTCAAGGTCCATCTTTCACAAGAGTTTGTTTGAAAGTTGGGGAGATTTCTGAGTTTCAGGGAACATCCTTTTCTTAAGTCAGAACAGTTATGTACAGTTTTACTGATTTCTGTACTTTGTCCCAGAGCCACAAAATACACTAAACAGAATAATGTTGAAATGAAGGTATATTTTATAGACCTAAGAAAGGTATATTGGTATCATTAGGAAGATATTTTTAATAATGAAGCCAACACTAGAGAATACTAATGAGCAACATAAAGAAATCATGTTCATTGGCCATTCTCTTGGAACTGCACATTATACTTGCCCTGCCAATATTCTTCTTCCATTCTGCCAACACAATCTGGCATAGCATTATTGCTGAGAAAAGGAATAAACTTGGGGAGTTGGAAGACAGTCAGATTATTAAAAGAGAAAACAAAAATCAACACACACACACAACCCAGCCACAGTCTATGATAAAACTGGCCTATTAAGTTAGCACTGCTGCCAGTAATGTGATAGTGCTGGCTTAGTTTCAAATGCACAATTTAATAACATTAGCCCAAATCATTCTCCTGTGACAGGGTGCACTATTCACTGCTGGTCTGGTGCCTCCTCCTGGTCACTTAGGGGATTAGCTCTTAGCTCAACACCTTCCTTGCTTCCATGTTTTGTACATCAGCTGTCTGTCTCTCCCTTTAGTCTGCAACCTCTCTCTCACTCCAAGTACTGCAGCATTCTCTTCCTGACTCAGCCCTCTGGCCAGATCACTCTGCACTTCTCTTCTGGGGTAGCAAAGTCCCATCTACCTGGCAGCTTGAGGCAGGTCTTCCCTCTTATTGCCCCCATGGTACCGCTCTCTCAATGGCTGGTGGGGAACGCAAGAATGCTCTCTATTCTGGGTTCCAGTCCACAACCTTAGCTGAACAGTTCTAGACTTTCCTCTCACAGCTCACTGTTCCCTTCCTGTATTGCTTCCTACCACACCTGGCTCCCCTTTGGGTGTACCAGCTTCAAACCATCCTCCCTTTTCCCATTGACTGCTGTCTGCTTCTTACAGCCTTCCCCAGGAGTCCTTTTCACTCCTGGGCTTTATAAATGCCCCTCCTGTTCCCGCACAGTTGAACCTGCTTCCAGTTAGTTCCCTGTTCCCTGGCTGCTCCTCAGATGCTGCCTGTGGAGTTAATTAGCCTGCTTGGCCAATTTGAACCCTTCCAGTTCTGTGTGGGGTGGGCATTCCATCATGCCCTCCAATCACCAGGATCTATGCCTGGACTGTCTCCTAGTAATGCAGATGGAAGAAAGCACCACTCTCCCCTTGTCTTGTGCAGATGAATAGAGCTATGATAAGTAAAAGGGATAGAGGGGTAGGTTCTGCTCTCTAAACTTGATGTGCTGTTGAAGAAAGGAGGCAGATGGATCATCCCAGCTTCTCCTCCTCCTAGTGAGGAGTTGGGATTGCCCGTCTTCCTTGCAGGAAATGCTAAGAGCCACAGAAACTCCCTACTCAGGTACCAGCTGCTTCTGTTGGTTCCACATCAAATTCATCAGCCATGATTTGTCCTCATTTCACTTACTAGTTAAGAGCCAGAGGGAGGGGAGCTTGCCTAGGAGAAGCAGAGGGCTAGGAACTTCCCCTTTGCCTTTAGCAATCAAGAGGAAGCTGTGTCTTACTTTAACCCATGAGCTCCAACTATTAGCCTTAATAACACACACAGAGGCAGGATCCCAGCAAAAGTCAATTCTGGGGTAACTTTCTTAGATTTATCTGATGCTCATGACATTGTATGGAGGAACGGCCTTCCTGGTACCACATTCAGATTTGTTTCCACATAGGGCCTATTTTGTAAAGATGTACAATCTGCTTCCACTAGGTTACCTGAGGAAATAGATTGATTAGACAACTTTTTAAAAAGATATCTGTGGTTAACTGCAGATTGACTTTAGCCTGTCTTGTCATCTAACACACGTTGGAAAGAGATAGTGGCTAAAACAGATGTATTTTTGCAGCTACGGGCAATGCGTGGCTGGGGGTTGACTTTCTAAATGCTCCAAGTTTTCTGGCAACATCTAGAAAGGTTTGATCTATCAGTTATATATTTTTAAAACAATACAAAATTGGTGATTTAGGAAAAAACAAGTCTCTTTAACAGTCCCTCTGCAACAGGTTGCCTTCTGCAGTATCAATCACAGGCTGTGCCTTCCATAAACAAAGGACTTCTTGTGGCTGTTTCTTCTTCAATAATATTCTCAAAAAACAGTGATTTTGCAATTACCACAAGAGCCCATGTGAAGCTTAGTGTATGATCTCACATCATTCATCCTGTCATGCCACCTCTGACTTCCAGGGAGCAAAATAAGGTTATCATGGACTGTCACAAGATTTTGTGCTGAATTTCAGAATCTCATGATCAACTTTGCGATGGTTGAGTGCTGATGTCACACCAGCATGTGGGTAGATAACCCTGCTTGTTCATGATTAGCATGACTCAGAGAGAGGGAAACTGGAAATTTCGCCTAGGACCCCCAATAGCCAAAGGCCTCCTCTGCCATGAGGTGTTAGTATTAGGTCCTGGTCCTGCAAAATAATGCACAGAGCTCTATCCTTTCTAAAGCCCCACTGACTTCATAATGAGAGTGATCCCACAGAGGGTTGGGGCTTAAATATGTTTGTGGATTTTAAGTTTGTCCAGAAGCAGCCCCCTGATATGGAAAATTCATTTTAAGTTAAACTGGAAAAAATAAACAAAATGGAAAGATCGACTTTGAGTTAATGCTTTTTAATTATTTTAAATCTTTAAAAACAAACTATTAAGAAATTAAGACAATATGCTGCAAGTTTCTGTACAGCTGTATGAAAACACTGAACTTTATACATCAAAACATTCAGCTAAAAAGCAACCCTTATTTGACACATGAATGTTTCCCTTTTTAAAGGGGTCCCAAATGGGGTGTGGGGGGGGAACAACCCAGTCAGAAAACCTAGTGTTGTAACACAAGAGAGTTCTGAAGCTGGGAAAGATTTACTTTAGGCAAGCAACACCAACAATAAACATTAAATGAACAGAATAAAGAGCAATGAGACAGTATAAATAGCATCTTTTAATCCTGGATCAAAAGAAATTAATATACAGAACGTCAATCTGTATATGAGAAACATACACTAGAGTCCTATTCAAGTCATCCTGATTAGAGGGAATCTCTAAAAAATAAAACCTTACCGGTAAGACCCATTCCTTCCAGTGGGAGTGCCTATGCATCTAACTAGTTCTGTTCTAGTCAGTCACAGTGGAATACTGCCCGACTTCCTGAATACATCACTTTAAGCATTTTAATCAACTTTTTCTGCCCACTAGAAAACTATAGGGCCTGAGCTGCAAGCCTTGCTCAGAGAAAAGTCTTTTTGGTCTCTATGGGAAATAGACTCGATTGGGAACAATGACTCTTTTAGTCATGCAGGATTGGTCCTGTAATCTCATCTGTTGTTTTCCTTCCCACTTTTACCTCATAACCAGGGGAAATCAAACTCTCCTGATTTAGCAGATCTATGCGTTGGGAAGCTGGAATCCATAACTGAATTTGAACAGATAAAGTTTTATTTACTTCTTAGGAATCTCTTGACAAATATTTATTCTACTCTTTTCACGATGGAAACCAATTGCACCTAGGATCCCACTTTTAATCCCATTACTGCAGTCATCTATCATCAGTGTTCAGACAGAAACAGATAGCTATAACTAGTTTTCTGATGCTCTGCTGCGACCTAATGCAGATGCAGCTACTATATAATGCAGGTGCAGAATCCACAGCACAAACACAGAGAAGGCATTCACTGTCCCTCCCCGTTATGTAAAATGGGCATTTTTTTAAACCAAGTGCAGTATTCCTGGATTCGGAGACCTTCTAGGCTGTCCCAGGTATAATGATTACTGACCAGCCATGCACTCCCATGGGGCCCTTAGACTGTATCACAAAAAAGTGCAGTAGTATTTAAATGGGTGAAACAATGTAAAGGGGCAGGTCCTTCTCTTTAGTGAAGCCGTAGGGATTATTTTGGCTTGTCTGTGCTGCCAAACTAAGTGATGAAGCTTTTGTATTTGCATTTGGTTGAGCTCGAGGGGCAGCTTAGAAAAGATACAAAGTAAAAAAATATTACTGCGGCAATTTCCATTTGAGAAAGAGGGCAGTGGGGCAATTGGACAGAATTTATGCATTTCAGAGAAGAAACAAATAAAAACAAATGGCTGTCATGAGTCATGGTCAAACTGCATCCCTCCAGCTTTGCTTAAATAACACACTTCAGTGACTCATCAGGTTTTAAAATTCACCCTTAAATTCACAAATGTGGAACTATAAAACCAGGATGCCTGGGATCCTTCAGTCAACAGTGGATTCTATATAGGGCAGCCAGCTTCCCACTGTAGTTCCACATTCATTTCCGATTTTCCAAAATTTGCAGCAGTTTTTGTTATCATTGTCACACAAACTGCTATTCAAATGCTGCAAAATCCCAGGTACTCTAGTTATTAAACCTTCATAAGACTTTAGCTACTTTAATAGCTATTTTATGGATGTTCCTGAACTTTATACTTTGCAATGCAACCCGTGCACTGATCCAAAGAAGAAAAAAACCCACCCCCGTGTCCCATAGAAAACAACAGTCCTTCATTGATAATGCCTTCACAAGTTTAACATTAATGAATCCGAAAAATAAATCCAAATTAGTTCTTAACATGTAATATTAATATCTAGATTTTTAAAAAAGGATCAGATAAAATAGCAGCAGCAGCAGCTTATTGGAAACCATTATAAAACAGTTAAATTATATTTTAGAGATGCACCAAGATAAAACACAAATTGCAGTTTTGACTGGCTAAAACAACAGATCCTAATAATTGATATATACAGGAGATCTTTGTGCATTTACTTTTGCTAAAGAGAGTAAAGCCAGTGAACCTGTTTTGAAGAACTTTGACATGTGAATTCTCAGTCTGAAATTTTCACAGATTCATATATTTAAGAAAAAACAATAATTAAAAAAGACATCAACCTGAGTAAAGCTCTATTTAAGTAGAGCAATCATTATTCAATAAATCATGTATTGCACCTTTAAATAAATCCTTATAAATTGTATAAAACAGAAGTATTAGCCAGAAATGGGAGGAGTTGCTTCCTCTCTCCCAACACACACACTCTCTCTCTCTCTTTCTCATATATTAAAGCTCAGAATGACACACAACCCTTACCTTCCTTTTCTTCTAAATTGAGGCACTATGATACAAGGCCTCTGAAGGTTGTGGTAGAATATAAAAATGGGAAGACAACTACCAAAATCTAGGAGTATCTCCTGCCAGCAAAGTTACTATCATTAAGTTTGATGCTAGTCTTACTTAAAATCTACATTCTAATTAGAAATCTTAGTATAAAAATATAAGGTTCTGATTATTTTTGTCTACAGAGTAGTAACTAGAAAAGGCACAATTTCCAAATATGAACATCCATTTGTAGAAGGCGTTTGTATTCCTTCTTATAAATAAAAAGGACCACTAAGGACAAATCACAATGAAGCATATACCCATACGCTGAGAAACCAGATACAGTAGATAAAATATGTTCCCGACATTTATAAAATATACTCCATAGCCCACAAGCCAGGAATCTTTATATGAAATAATATGAAATTGTAATTTAAAAAGAGCCTGTGTAATTATTATTTTTTATATTTAAAATCTACTTCATCATTTATACTGTAAATGTTGTTTCACTTCTGAGTACTGTAAAGCAATTTCCTCTGTTAATTTACAGCTTCTTTTTACATTAATCCACAACTCCAAATGGCATTTTTACATGGGCATCTTCAAATTAGATATACAAAAGTGAAAAAACAATAAAAGATGCTGTACACAAACATGTATAATAACAGTGCATTTTGTTTTCCTGTGTGCAGGACAGAATTGGTCTTCTAGCGACATTTCTTTCCTCTCTGGTTATGCATGGTAGCCATTTGCCTTCTCAAAACTTGGTGTAGGTGCAAAATTTTCATAGATTGCCATTGCTGTTGTGTTTTGGTAGATAAGGTCTGGTTTTTTGTCTTTTTGGGATTTAATAATGTCCAAAACACATTGGTTTAGGAAGATATACTGATCCTAATGGAAAAAAAAATAATGAAGGGTGTTACAGATTGCAACAAGTGTGTCATTCTCAGGGTAATTATGCTCATGAGTATACAATGTGCTTTTCAGACACTGGTCACACACATTGTGCAACTGGCCATTCTTCCAGATCATGTAAAAGTAACAGAAAAAACAGTTGCCCCAGCACATCCACAGCTTGTTGTAATAAAGGTAACATATTTGTTCTGGCTAAAAGCAGAAATATAGTCTTGGAGGATTTTATTTCTTCAAATTTAGGTCCCAATCCTGCAACTGACTTGATATGGAAGGGACCATGCCACTTTTAGGAAGCCCTTATGACTTCAATATAGTCCATACATCTGGAATTGGTTAAGCCATTGGGGACTTAAAGTGTGCCTCACAATCCAGGGAAAAAAAGGATTATATTCTTTGAAAGAGATTAGAATAAAGTACAGTCAATACAAATACCATCTGCAAAGCAAAGTCAAGGGGGCATCTTCAAGGTAGGAGAATATTTCCTTCATACACTTTGGCCATGCCAACGTTCTTATGTCCTCTCATTCTTATGTCCTCTCATAGGCTACGTCTACACTTAAAAAGTTAAGTCAACTTTGTTAAGTCGACCTTATTAAGTCAACTTAGAGAGTCTACACTAGACTCTCTAAGTTGACTGGCTAGGTCGTTGGAGAGCCGAGGCTCCAGGGAGCCTTGACTCCCTGAGCTAGGGGAGCTGCAAGTCCCAGGACAAGGGAGCCACGGCTCCCTGCCAAGGAGGGAGCCAGGGCTTCCACCGGGGACAAGAGATCCATGTGTGGCTCTCTTCCCTGGTGAGCGGCTGGCTCTGGCTCCCCACAGGTACACGAAAGCGGCTGGCTCTCCCTGCGGGAAGCCACGAGCAGCTTTCGCGTCCCTGTGGGGAGAGAAGTCATGAGCGGTTTTCATGTCCCTGTGGTGAGCCTACTGCAGAGAAGGGCTCCCTTCTCCTGGAGGCTCCCCCTAGCCCTAGGTTGACCTAGGGCACTTAGGTCGACTTAGGGCTACTCCCTGTCTCCACTGGCTTAAGTTGACTTAATAAGGTCGACTTAAGCATTAAGTCGACCTAAAACTAGGTGTTATTAAGTTGACTTAAGCTTTCATTAAGTTGACTTAAGGAACAGCTTAAGTCGACTTAATGAAAGCCCAGTGTGGATGGGGAGTAAGTTAGGTCGACTTAAGCCTCCTTAAGTCGACCCAACTTGTAAGTGTAGACGCACCCATACAGCCTATGGTGTGGGTTGAACAAACTAAGCTAGTGGCAAAAAGCAAATGCATAAAGAAAATGATTTCAGAAGTCATATTTCCATCTGAAAGGCCATAGTTTCTATTTTTGCAAGTAATACATAAGAATTACTATGGTTATTTGGAGCATTTCACAGAACTTTGTGCGTCATTCAATTACTGTAATTGTTTTATTGATGATGAAGAGGGTATTTATTTGTAACAGCAGTGCAAAACTGAAACAGAAAATGAAGAGGCAAGTGTGTGTAAAGAAAGAAAAAAGAAGACAAGAGTGCTTCTTTGAGTGGTTGATTTTGTTACTCTCAGGTCCAAGAGACCCTTCTAAATGTCAATAATAGACTAGCCACCTCCCCCTTGTTAAACAGAAAGACATATTATATAATTTTATGTAATCTGACAGTTGGTTTTAAAAAAATCCACAAAGGTGCCAGTCTCCTTTTTACTATTTGCTCCTTTTAAAAGGACTTTATCAAATTGAATCTGTTCAAAAGTAAAAAAAAAAAAAATTGTTTCTGTCATGATGTGGATTCATTTAGAAGCAAGGACCTGAGAGAGGCACATGTACCAGCAGAGGGAAAAGACCTTGGTAGTCAGCCCTACTTTCAGGTGGAGTGAACCCTCCCAGATTAACTCCGTAAGTGTCCACCAGCACAATTTCAGGTACCATATCTGCCTCCAAGTCGCCCTGCGCATTTTTGTGGTTTCTTACTATCGTATTTTCCTGGTTATTTTAAATGTTTTACTTCCCCTTGTTGATATGAGAAAGATCTACACAAGCCACATGGAATATTCAGTATGGAGAAGCAGTGCAAGTGACTATTCACACAATGCTCTCAAACTCACAAAATAAATTGATAAATAGATGCTACCTCACTCTTTCAATTCTGAGGGAGGCTCTGCACCCTAGGTGCTGGGGGCAGTGACTACATAGCAGCCCAAATGCCTCCCCCTTGTCCCAGGTGCTGTGTCTGCATTTTCACCACCTTTCACTTCAGACCTCTGGAAGAGAAAGGGGAGAATGTGCAGAGCTCCCAGTCTCTGAAGAGCTGGAGCAGGGTCTCTCTGATTGACAGTGAAGTGTGGAGAACTTTAAAAAGAGTCACACAGACCCAACAGCAATGCTCCCAAATGGTGCTGCCAGCTGGAATAACTTCCCCTCAACCCCTGGCTCGCTAAGCTTCCCCCAGCAATCACTTTGCTTCCAACTCCCTGATCCCTTTGTGGCAGCTCTGTGGGTTTTACTACAGTCCATAGCTGCAACAGCTTTCACTGAGAAGAGTCGGGGCAGGATGTGTGGAAACCTGATTTGGGGATGATCACAGGGGGCTCTGTGCCCCTTTACGGGTTCCACAGGCCCCACTGGGGACTTCTTTGTTGACCTGCATAAAAATAGAACATTTTGAAATGTTGGATATGAACAAGAAAGAGCCTCCAGAGTGGAAAATATTTCTGAGCTGTGTATTTATGTGGCCTTTCATGAGCTACTATGCAGTTATTTTCAGGCACGTTGATTGAAAGAGAGATCAGCCTTACCTCCGTTTGAACCATTAAAGGTCGATGCATTCGAAGATCATATACTACTCCATACACATCACTGGTGTTCTCCATTTCCATCTGCTGGATCAGGCGGTCAATTGCAATGAAAGTACCTGTCCGGCCAACACCAGCACTGCAGAAAATGATTACACATTAGATGGAAGCTTGATCGCCTTTCACCCATTACTTTCTCTTAAGTACATGCACCCCGGGCCCTGATGCAAAGCTACTGAAGTTTTTAGGAAGACTTCCACTGACTTCAATGGGAATTGGGCTCAAGGTCCTTATACGATGTAGGAGTTTTTATTACCATTGCCAGTAGGGCTGCACAATTCCTTCTGGCCTTGCAAAACTCATCAAAATTAGAAATGAAGTGCTCTGTAAGGCCATTTTTGGTGCTGAATTTTTCAGTCTATGAGAGACACCAAAAAGACTACAGCAACAAAACCCCTTAATGAACTGTGTACTGCGGTGCAATGCATTTTGGCATCCCCACTGTTTTATTGCATTTCTCAGGAGTACAGCAACAGGCTTTTTTCATATCGCATAGGCTTAAATAGCAAAGCTGTTGAGCTTTTTCAACCACTTGAAAAGAAACATTTTAATATTTAACTTGCTCTTAAAAGGCAGCTGTTGGGGAATTACTGTACCTGCAGTGCACCAGCGTAGGAGAATCTGGGGGATTCTGCCTCATGGACTCCTGTACTAGATGTCTAAAGTTAATAAGAAGGTCCGTTGTCTCTGGAACACCATGGTCAGGCCAAGAAGTGAAATGGAACTGGCGTACAGGGTGGCTTTCAGTGGCATTAGTCTAGAAGAACATACGTTGAAGATGAGAAATGAGGCCTCGGAAGAATGTTACAAAAGAGTTATGGTAGGAAAACATTACAGCTCGTTCAGCATTGTTACAGTTGCCTCCTGTGAACTGTGCATTGCTTAAGGAGATACTGGATTTTCTCGGTACAGTTGAGGAAACCCTTTGCCCACGTAAAGCTCTAATATTCTCCTTTCTGGCCTTTGCCTCAATGCCATGGTCTCTTTTTTAGCATGGTACCCGCTGGCACAAACATGGAGCTGTTTGCTGAGCCTAGGGTCCTACGTTCACAGTGAAAATCATTCCTACTACCTCCCTCATTGTGCACCAGCAGCGCTCCGTGTGGGTGAGGCCTGATCATGTCAGCATGGGTGGCAGGATCACAGTGTGGGCTCTGTGTCGGTGCTGCTGGTGATCCTATAATGTGGCTGGCTCCTGTGGACAGATTTTCATGCAGAGATCCCTTAATCACAAGTGAGGTCCCATACTGAGCATTCATTAGCAAGGCCCATAAAGGGTTAAAAAATATAGCACTGAAAGGCCAAATTATGGACCCAATTTGCACACGCTGTTCCTGACTTCCACATGAGGACTATGCTGGTACATAGCATGATCTAAAGCAGCAAGCAGACTAGTGTTAACATGTCTCAAATTAACACAAGCTTTGCGATATTTTTCCTTTAGTTATGTTTTCCTTCTATTGTGAAGTCTGCAGGAACAATTGCTTTCCCCACTCTGATTTGACTTGGATTGTGAAGTTTCTCTTCACAGAGAGGCTGTGATTATATTTCTATGAACACGTTATTGTATTACACACACAATGAGTTACTCACGTCTTCCACTGAGAAGTCTCTTATTGTCCATTCTGGAAGAACAAATTCTGAAATCAGTGTTACAGTAACGTTGCCATAGTCCCTGGTTCCTTTTTCAGGCCAATATTCCTCACATTTTGTCTATAAAGAAAGTGATTTAAGTTAGCTATACTGTACAGCAGTAATGCAGGTGATTTTTATAGTGCACACACCAAAAAAATGCAGGGCAAGGGGGAAAGCCGTTAAAAAGATAAATTGTATATTTTTCCCTTTTAAGCCTAAATTACAGTCCACCTTGGACTTGAGAACATTCAATATGTAGTTGTAAACCATAATAATCATTATTAGCTTTTTGTAAATTAGTAAGAAAACAAGGCAATATAATTTACTCACTTATGTAAGATACTAGATGACAACAGGCTTAAAGCAATACAAAACACAATTCTGTTCCTTATTTCCATTGCTTAATTATGCTTTAATGTCCTGAGGTATACAGGATAGTTATAGCTCACTACAATTTTTTTGTGCTATGAACACACTGGGTTACATTTTTCAATAACTATTTCCCTGTCCAGACACCCTTCCTTGGGTCTGCCAGCAACCCTCATTACCCCCTTGTGACCTTCAACACCTGTAGCTGAACTACGGCAGCCTCCTGTACAAATATACTGGTAATTAGTGGGGTTGGAGCAATCTTTCTCCTTCCACCTGCATCCTCCTATTTCAGTGCACCCTGTGCCAAAGAAGTTATAATTTGGCCACATGTGTGTCATCTGTTAGGTATCGATAGTTGGATTCCAAAGGTTCAGAGCACTCACATATCACACTGAAGACAAGAGGAGTCATGGATGTTCAGTATCTCTGAATAGCTAGCCAGTAGAGATTTATTCTGCTTGATGTACCTATCCTGTTACCATTAGGACTGTGCACATGAATCTCCCATCCTCTGAGGGAAGACTGCTTCAAAATATTCTTACATGCAAGATATGTTGTAATATTTCTTATAATTAAACTTGGCATCTACCCAGCTCCAAAATAACTCAGCTCCGGTGACCTCAGCAGGGAGCATGAAAGCAGGGTGAGCAAATCTTTGGTGCCTCAAGGATCCTCATCACTTTGGTTTTGAAAAGTTGAAGTAAAATGCTAATTTTGGTTCCCTTCCCTCCCTCTCCTCCCCCTCAAATAAAATTTTGGAATTCCCATTTTGTGGGAAATTTCAAGATTTCATTTCAACGCAGAATAATTTTGCAATTTTTAGAATTTCCTGCAGAACAGAAATTCCATGTTCCTGTCAGCTGAAAATTCTCCAGAATGTGAACATTTCTACCCTCATGATTTGTATTTTAAAATGAAAATGATCAACAACAGCACAAAGCAACCTGGGTTCAAATATACTTTTTTACAAACCAACTTACACTAAAAGTAAGGGTAGTTAAGCACTGAAACAAACAGAGATCGTGTAATGTCTGTCATCAGAGGTTTCTGAGAACAGGTTAAATATCTGTCAGGGATGGTTTAGACTAGATAATACACAGTCTTGCTTTGAGTGCAGGATACTGGACTAGATAACCTGTTGATGTCTCTTCCAGTCCTCCATTCCTATTACTCTATGTCCTTCTGTGTATGCTAAAAAATATTTTTTTTAAAGGGTTTTTGCAGAAGTTTGAAGGCAGTCTCCTGGAACAAGGAAGGGAGCTTTTTTGCAGAGTTCTTGTCAAACTGATCGTTTAATGCCACTGGGATTGTGCTGCTAATGAGTGACAGGGCACCTGAAGCCAGTAGAGGAATCTTTCACTATCACAATAAATCACTACTTCATATTCCTCATGATACAAAACCGATTTTTTGGAGTGTTTTGTTTAGCATGTGCACCTCGTTGCCTTCTTAGTACACCTCAGCTGTGTGATGTTGAGATTGGCCAGAAAGACAGGTGAACTTTTTTGCTTTCACTTTTACAAAGGGCTTGGCGTCTACTGCAGGAGAGTTTTGCCACGGATTTCAGTGGAAGAAAATCAGGCCCGAAGGGAAAGTTAACACATTTAACCATGTGTGGTGAAAGAGAGACAAAAAAGTTGACAGGAAAAAAAATCAGGCAAAATTAAGGTTGCTCATCTAGCTCCAGCTCTGGCATTTTCTGTCTGGCTAGTTAGCCAAGCAGCCAGAATCTTCTCAAGAAGTGGAGAAACTTTACACTTTGCCTTCTAAGACACTACTGAATCACTGTCCTGCATTCAGAGCAACATGAGTGACTCTACTTTGAGGACTGGGGGCATATTTTCTAGCGTTTTTGATCATTCTGCATTTCTGATTTTGCTGTATTAATCTGATTTGTCGGTTCATCTGGCTGTGTATCCTACTTCCAGCAAGGGCCATTTCCAGATGCGTCAGAGGAAGGCTATAAAATCCATTATGTTCCTAAACAAACTGTGCAATGCTGAATCCCGGCTCCCAAAAATCCTGCTATAGCCAAGCAGTATTGAGAATATGAACGTAGATGAAATACTTCATGTATGCTCTGAAATCTTTAAAGACTTTGGTGTGTCCCTGGATAAACAGGTGCTATATAAACCCAATTGTGTTATTTTTACTACTTAGTATTAGTGGATTGCAGCCAGGGCCGTCCTGTGGAGGGAGTGGGGCCCAGGGCCAATTGGCCGAAGCGGGGCCCCACCCCCATGCTGGAGGGGAGCGTGGCGGGCCGACTGGCCTGCTCTGCCCCCCAGGGAGCCGGCCCTGGGCCAGGAGGCAGAGGCTGCCAGCATGGGGAGCCGACCCCAGCCCCGGAGGCCGCCTGTTGCGGGAAGGCGGGGGGAGCCAGCTCCAGCCCCCGGAGGCTGAGGCCGCCTGCGGGTGGAAGTTGCGCCCGGGCCGGGAGGCCGAGGCCACCTGCGGGGGGGAGCCAGCTGTGTGGGGCAGGCCGGCCCAGAGGCCGGGCCCCATGTGCTCCGCCCCTGGGCCTGCCTGCTCCACCCTAGGGGCAGGGAGGGCTGGCCCAGGGGCCAGGCATAGCCCTCCTGGCCCACCTCACCCCGCCGCTTTGGCTCACTGCTGAAAGCAGTGGGGTGGCTATGGGAGGAGGGGCTGTGGCCCGCGTAACCACAGGGCCCGGGGCGATTGCCTCGTTTGCGCCCCCCTAGGGACGGCCCTGATTGCATCTCAAAGGAAAATGAAGTTTTAATAAAAACATACCCTGCCTTGTTCAACACATTTTGTCAGCATAACAATAGCATAGATATTTTTTTCCCAAATCATGCGCCAGAAGTCTTGCAGAGTGTTGGGTAACGGGCCTTGTGCAGCAATAAATTCTTTCTTGGAGTTGTATCCCTACAATAAAAATAAAACTATGTAATTGTTTTTAAAGCATCATATACCTTGTCAAATCTGTCAGAAAACAGACCAATTTTTAATTTTAATGATTTTAGGATACTTACGGGCATATAGTTTGCATTAATATAATCATCGGTTGGATGATTTTGGATTAAAAGTTTAACACGAGAAATGTCATCTGCCAAAAAAAAAAAAGTATGTTTGTTAGAATTTACGTTTTTTGCAAAATACTACCTGTGTTTAAAATAGGAGCCCTGAATAAAGGTTTAAAAATCAATATACATTAAAAAAAATTAGAGTATATTTTATTACAGGAATCAGAACTAGGAAGGGTTTATAATGTAGAGCCGACTTAGTGAATGATGTCTATAAAAGACAAGTGTTCAGCAAAATAAAATTAATTTTCAGACAGCTGAGCAAACTGATCATTTTTAGTAGGAACTATCCAGTATATATGCATGTGCATAAGTTAGGCAGTTTTCAAATGCCCTACAATTAAAAGCACAGAAGAATAGGTATGTAAGCAGCAATAAAGTATAAGCTATTTCATTAGGAGACAGCAGTATACACATACCTCTATTTAGAATAAGAAACCTTGATAGCATTGTAAGATTTCAACAAACTTGAAATAATTAGAATAAATCTAGAGTTTGTGTGGCATTGAACTGAGAGGCATCAATAATATAGAATGTGAAATTTAATGTCATTTAATTTATAACCACAGATTTATAAATGCCTTCTCCCATACTGTCCCTCATTCTTGGGAAAAGCCCCTGAAAATATCCACAATGCAACCTTATCATTCTCATTGAAATTGCTCCTTAATATTCTCCTTTGTTGTTACACCAACAAATAACTTGATAACAGGTTAGGCTGCTGGTGCGCAGAGACAGTTGCCTGTCATGCTGACCACTGTTGTCTCATTGTTCCCTGCGCTTCCTTGCTTTTCTGAAGCCACCTGTTGGCTCTTGGGTAGTAAGCTTGTTGGGTAGCGCTTTGTCATGGATGAACCACCAAAATGGACATGAGATGTGTGTTAATGGAAAGCTATTTCACATTTTGTTAATATTATGGTTTATGGAAAGCTGCACAATGTTTTATCACAAGTTTATTTATTTTGAAACTCACCTCAGTACCCATCCTTGAAGCACTTGAGGTCCTTCTATCATTAAAAGCCGTCAGTTACAAAACTAACCCAACCCAAAGCTTTCAACCACAAACACAACATGCAAAAACAAAAGAAATCACTTACATGGCAGGACATTATTGTACCTATTTTTCCCTCTGTTCTCAACCAGTTCAGCTGCAAATTTAGGCTGATGAACACCCACAGGCCTGAGTTCCTGCAGTAAAATAAACAATTTTTTAAAAATGATGATACCAGTTTCAAGACAGAGCAGAACCAATCACTGGGGCACGTCAACAGTGCTAACACACATGGCATCTCTATTGTAATGGCAGTATTATGTCTGGAGAAGCGGCAATAAAATGAGCTCTTCTTTTTAAAAGAGAGTGCAAAAGAGATAGCAGCACAGCTTATAGGTAGGAGAGGAGGATTAATAAACATGTGCATCCCACAAATCAATTTTTGCTCTTGCTCTAAAATATGCACGACTGATGGTGAATGTGTAACCCATATGCCTAAAAAAAGGCTATCCCTTTAAGAGAGACCAACTGAAGGGTGGATTACTGTTGCTGGGCAGATTAGCTGCCTACAACTAGAAACTTCTGGAAGCAGGGAGTGGTAGCATTTTGTGCATGCTCCACAGGATGCCCTTCTGGTGTGATGTGGTGTGGTCAGTCAGATCGCATGAGAGCAGCAGCCTGTGCAGACAGCAGGCCAGAGCTGCTTTGAGAAGAGCCCATGTGCTCAGTTTGAAGCTGAGCCAGGAGTGAACAAGATGTTTTCTCCCTCCCATGGAGTCATCTGCAACAGATTTTGCAGACGCATATGGGACTGAGGGCTGGTTGCAAAGGAGAAGGAAAAGCCTGCATGGAATTCTACAGAAGATTCCTGCAAAGAAAAAAAAAAAAAGAGGACAGCTATTTCTTGCCACTCAAGCTTCTACATTCGAACAGAGACTGTAGGTGAAAGTTGGGTGAACTGGACTTTGGGACTCCTGGGTATCTTTCATGCGGGGTTTCTGTAGGGATTGTTCTTGGTTAATTGTATTTTGTTTTCTTAGGATAAGGTTTATTTAGTTAGTAGTTAATAAAGTTCATTGTTATGTTTGTTTTTAGTATTTTAATGTGGGAGGGTAACTGAGCAATCTTTGCTGTGAGTCCCATACAGACTGGATCCTGGGTCTCCAGCTGCTTTCTCCATAGGGATTGGGATTGATTTCTGTGAGGCACTGGAGAAGGGCAATTAAATGAATTTAACACCCCCCCCCCGCCCCCAGAAGGTTACAACTGTATGTTCACTCAGCCCCTGAGTCAGCAGAACACTTAAGTATGGGCTTAATTCCTGGATTCCTTACTTCTTTTGGTGAATCAGGGCACAAATATGATGTTTGGCAGTCATGCCGTATGCTATCCAGCTAGGGTGAGGAACTGCGCACAGGAAGAGGTTCTGATTTAGGAATAAGGAGTGGTGTGGAGATGGTTCAGAGGAGGAGGAGGAAGGAAGGGTGATAAGGAAGGCACTGAGGAAAGAGGGGCAGACCCTCAGATACTGGGTCCCGAAATCCCCTTCTGGCGCCGCTATAAGTCTGGAATGCATTGCTCAAAGATGTAGTCGTTGGGTCAAGAGCATAAATGATTGTTTTCAACTGGGTCCTGAAAAAAACAGCTTGAAAACGAGAGAATATAGCACTAGAAGAACCAGAGAAGGATACTTAACCTGAAATGAAGGTAGGGGCAGAGCTCTGTAGTGCCCAGTATGTAAAAATAAGGAGTAAACTTGATATGGGAAAAGACAGGAAGCCAGTGAATGGCGTTAGGGAGGAGGGATCAGTATTATATAGTAGCAGACAATAGAGCTATTCAATACCTTTCTGTAAGTGACTGCACTGACAAATGGCTTATTTCCTGCTTTTGAGTTCTCTCTAGTTGCCTTCAAGTTTACATACACTTTATAGAAAAATATTTACTGATGGGAGGGAAAGAATATTTAGCATCTATACAGCAATTTGCTGCTCTAAAGCTATTTAAGATACCAAAAACTCCAAATAAGAAAAGGTAGCTATGTTAGTATTATGCCCACCCTATCCTGCCTTTTTGCAACTTTCCTATGGCCACATGCTGGGTTGAGTAAGTTGGCAGCACAGCTTGAATGAGAAATCTGGAGTTCCTGGCTCCAGTGACTGCTCAGATCAGTAGCCTCTATACCGTCACAGTCACCCAGACAGATTTAGTGCGGTAGGATGAACTGTGTCTCTTGTATTTAAAATAGAAGAATGATAAGGGATATGGATTGTTGCTGATGTGAATTCATGACCAGGGATATGGTTCTGCCACAGCAGTCGCGGCTATCACAGCACTGTGAATTCTGCCAATTGTACAGACCTTGCCACTGTGTATTGACAGTTTGTTCATTCACATTGATCAACTGCCTCATCCTTTACCCGCCACTATCCCTTACAGCCCTGTCTGCCTTTCAACCCTGCCTCACCCACTGCCCTGCCTCCCTGCCTCTCCCCCCATCTTCTGTACCCATCCAAAGATCTCGTCTCCTGCCTCTCTCCCTGTGTCCAACACCCTCTCTTCCTTCTCTATCCCTGCCCTTACCCTCCCTTTGTCCTCCGCTTCCACCCTGACTCTACCCAGCTGCAGGGCCCTCTTTGCAGCACAGAGTGCTTAGAGAGGAAAGAGCTGGGTCTTTGCTCCCTCAAGTCCCCTGTGATGATAGCTCCCATTCTTTGCCCTCTTTCTCCTTTGTAGGTCCCTTAGTCCTCAACCCTTCCGGTCCTCTCTGTCCCCAGCATGCCCAACCCCCAACTCACCTCTATTCATCTCTGACCCCCTTTCCTGTCTCTCTCTCCCTGGTCTCATGGGACTTGATGCCCAATCTCGACACTTCATAGATGGATCAAGGCCCCACTCTGGAGAAACCCGTCCAACTCAGTAAGAGAGGTGCTGCATGGTGCCCTGACCAGCAGCTTGGCAGAGATCTCGCTTTCCATTTTGATGCCCCACCCCTCTCCAGTGATGGGCTAAGGAGGTAGATGGGAAAAAGGGATGGAGAGAAAATGGGGGTGTGTGGAGATTGAAGACAGGGGTCCCACAGGGGGTAAAGAGGGCAGAGAACAGGAGCTGTCAGCATAGGGGACCCAGGGAAAGAGGGGGCAAAGAATCAGCTGTGCCCCTTTAAGAAGCTCTGCACTTGCGAGAAGAGTCTGTGGGGTTGTTGGGGAGTCAGAGCTGAGGGGGGTACAGAGACAGCAGGCTGGTGCAGTGTCCCCTATAACATGAGCACTGATTAACAGCTTCTCTTTGGTCTTTGAAATGAGAATATATCACAGCAAACTAAAAACCATGAATGCATGGCACAAGGCTGCAGAGCATGGAATTATCTATTTTTTACCATGACTGCCATTTATTATGCAAATTTTACTGTGACAAAATTGTATTCTTTGTACACGCCCAGTCTCTGACACTAGGCATTTCTCCCTCCTAAAAGACGGCTAGCTACTCTCCAATGAGAAGCTATTTTTTTCCTCTGTAAAAACACTTAACTGAATTCCATAACAACCTGTAATACATACTTCATACTCTTCAGCAAATCCACAGTTCGAGTCAGCTTGTTGTTTCTTAAAGTAGGACTCAAAGTTTTCAACTCTGATTAATTTTGATCTAAAACAACCAAAGCCATGCATTAGTATTGGCCAAACAAACCATAAATTTAGTGAATGACACTCATTCATATTTACAAAATGTGATTTACTTACTTCTTGGGTCTTGAGGAGGGGAAAAAGAAAAAAAATTATTAGTTACATTTTACTATGTGACTCTAACAGACTTATTATACACATCAGACATTGCAGGATAACTAGACATACAGCTCCAATGCGCTACTGTGGCCGAGGAGTGTACAGTGCAAATTAGGAAGGAAAATGTAAAAAGGTGGCATTAAGTCACCTTTGTGTGTCCCTGATCCTGGGTTGATTGTGTTTTAATTCAACCTCCTGGTATAACTAGGCTGACTGCCAATGGCTTCAAAGGGCTGCTGGGAATTACTGGGTTGCCCTGGCCATCCCTTGCATGACATAAGAGCCCTTTTATGCCAGTTTTCCTCCTGACCTTCCCATGTCCAGCTATACTGGCTTTAAGGCTGTTTTGCATTGGTGGCTCAGCACAAAGTAGCCCTTTCACAGGGGAGAATCCAGGCTACAGTGACAATCTTGTTCAGGCCCAAAGGCTATGTCTACACTGGCAAGTTAGTTTGAATTAAGGAAGCTTAATTTGAACTAACTAAAGCCATGGCTACACTAGGCTTTCTTTAGTTCAAATTAAGGGCTTCCTTAATTCGAACTAATAAATTCAAATAGGCTATTCGAAGTAAGGGTTAATTAGAACTAGTTAGTTTGAATTAACCAATGTGGCCATGTTAGTTCAAACTAATTGCTTAGTTCGAACTAACCGGCCCATTGAACTCAATGCAATTTGCTAATTCGAACTAATTTTTTCTAGTTCGAATTACGTTAATTTGAACTAACTAATTCAAACTAATTTTAGTAAGTGTAGACATAGCCTTTAAAGAGTGCAGACAGGCCCCTCTATATGTTGCACTTTGTAATCTGGATTGTTTGTCAATGGTCATAAAAATATAAGGCTAAGACTTTCAAAGCCACCTAAGGCACTTGCTCAATCTAATTCCTATTCAGATCCATTTGGCAGCATTGAAAGTCTGTATATAATTATTTTTAGATGGCAGTAGGTTATGTTTGGTTCTCTGAATTCCACAAGGAAACAATGTGTTCAAAGCTTTAATACCAGGAACTCCACCTCAAAATTGTATAGTGCACAATTATCAAAGTTCTGAACAAGTCTTGCCAATATTATGTAAGCTCAGAAAATAGCAGATGAAATAGTTAGCTCACCTAATCTGAGAAAAGGACAGATCATTATGTTTTCCATCTTTCCTGTGGGGCAAGGGGAAGAGATTAGTAGAATTTACACAAAACACGAATGAGTTTCCTGGCAGAAGCTAGTTCTGTGCCTGTTTTATGACAGTTTTTCACAGGCCATCTGCTCTTGTGCAAGTAGCCAAACTGAGGATGCCTACGCTTACAGTAACCAGTAAAATCATTAAGAAGAAATATGATCATGAATAAACAATAGACAAGTGTTAGTCTGTTCTAATGGAGCTGAGCAATAGGCAACATATCCAAGCCTTATCTATACAACAATCTTAGCTGTTGGTGTAGCTGTACCAATACAGATCCCTGATTTATATTGGTTCAGCTTTCCCCAGTTTGGAACCAGGGTCAACTGCATCAGTAAAAATCATGCTGCATCATTGTGATCTGTGTCTACACTAAGTATATGTACTAGTAGCTAAAATCCCAGTGTAAAAAAGGCCTTAGAAATATGACTCTAAGGGTGCATCTACACTGACAACTTAGGTGAACTTAAGGACACATAAGTTGACCTACACAAAGCCGCGTCCACACTGGGCTTTTATTAAGTCGACTTAACCACTTCCTTAAATTGACTTAATAACGCCACCTCTGAAGGTCGACTTAAAGCCAGGGTGGACAGGGAATAGCGCTAAGTTGATCTTATTAAGTCAACTTAAAGCAAGTGTGGACGGCCATGTCTACTGTTAAGTCTGCTTAACAAGGTTGACTTAAGTCGACTTAAGGGTAGCCACTCTGTTAAGTCGACTTAACAAGGTCGACATAACTTTACAAGTGTAGACATAGCCGAAGTGCTGCATAGTGATTTAAGAAGTCAGAAGTTTACTCAATGTGCTTATAACCTTGCTGTATGAATATAAAGGATCTTCACAGCTCCAAAGAAAGCTGCTCTCCTAGGAAGCATGTGTTAGTTCAAGATGGAAACTCATGGGAAGGAACAGTAACCAGAACAAGGCAGCAAAGGAAAATCAAAGAAGGCTTCTATGTCCTTTAGTAGCACTTTAGAATGTATACCCTGCATTATTTGACCAGTATCGTAAGAAGAAAAATAGCCTTTATGGACTCTAGATTATCCAGAAAAGTCTCAGGAATTAGGGCCCACCCTCAGCATCTCTAAGATTTCTAGAGGAGCAAATAGTCTATGTATTTATTTTTAAACAAGTATACTAGGACAACATTTGAAAACTTATCTGTTAGATCTTTTCCACTAAGCCTTACCCTTATCTCCAGAAAGGAAATCCCAGACCAGAATCTGGGCTCCAGTGTGGCCTAAAAAATCTGTATTGGATATATACAAGGTTTGTCCACATGGTCATTTAATTTGTGGCAAGCTGGGTTGTTAACCTACTGCACACAAGCTTGCTATGCTGACACACACTAACTCTTCCCTAGTACGCTGTGATCCATTCTGCTTTGAAAAAATAGCTTTGCATTAACACACTGAAGTACTAATTACAAATGTGCTATGTACTGTGGTACATGTATTATGTTTAGTGCAATTCTAATCAAATACTATTGTAAATATTAATTTATACCAATGTAACAGAGCAGGATTTGACTCAGGCATACACTGTCATCTTGAAGACTTTATTTTTTAAACAAAATCACCTCAGGGAGTTTGAATGATTTACTCTGAATTACTGGGATACAAAGTAACATTTTAAATCTATAGAGCTTGTTTTAAAGCATTGCTTTTTAAAGTATCTGAAGCAGGAATAACAATGTCTGCCTCATTTTGAAAAGCACTACAGAAGAGCTAGATATTAATTATTATTTTTATTATAATGGTGAAATACTGGTGCTCTTTACAGAAGTGAATGAAACAGTTAACTCATGTTACCTTCTTCGTCTCCAGAAAACGAATCCCACTAAAGAAGTTATAACCACTGCAACCAAAATACATCCTAAAACAGCTCCAGTGATGACACCTTATGGGAAAATAAAACCAGAGAAACTTCTTATGAATTATCCGTCAAATCAGAAACGATCCAGTATTACATGCTACCACAGAAGCTAATGGACTTTCTAAGGTCAAGAGTGATAGCAAACAAGAAACGGTCATGGTTAAAGATTTTACAATAATTAAATGAGTTATCCAAGGCTGTTCAAACACTCATGATCATTGATAACAATTGGTTTTTACCTCCTACTCCAGTTAACAATCATTAACCATTAAGTAGTAGGGAGATCCTGTATGTGGAATAAAGAAATGCTGCAAAACAATCAAGGGGCAGATTGTCAACTGACGTAACCTGTTATCGTTCCATTCATCTGCCTCAAGTTTTATTTCATCACACACAATTGTCAGAAGGGTGGCTCCATTTTTGTATCTGGATTTCAATTGCAAAAGACAGGCTGAATCTTGCATTTCGAGCTATCTTACTAAGAGAGCAAATCAAATAGTTTGAGATACCTCTATTTAAATCTGAACCCACAATTCACTTTACAAACTGGGCCCAGTAAGGAGGGCAGGTCTCAGTATAGAGGAAAGTATATCCAAGTGTCATATAAGAAAGTTTCAAAGTGAAAATTACAACCATTAACTTCTGCTATCTGCAGTAAGTTGCATATACATGAAATGGGTTGACTTACAATGTCTGAGTGAATAAAAACTTGGCATTTCTGCAACATCTCTCAACTAAAATTACAGTAGCTTTCTAATTGGCATTGGAAACCAAGATCAATCTATTTTAAGTATTTCATGACCACACACTTTTCTGATATTTGAACACTTAATGTATCTTAATGTATTTACCTTCACAGCACACTGTGACGTATAGAGCACTATTACTCCCATTTTACAGATGGGGAACTGAAACAGAGTCCAGATTTTCAAAGATATACAGGCACCTACAGACAGATATGCATCTAACCTGCTGGTGTAATTTTGAAAAATGCCACTAGCAGGGCCAGATTATTGCAGGGGCTTTAGGGGCTTAAGCCAAAAAGTAGGCCCCAAGCTCCAGCCCCTAAAACCCTTGTGATAATCCGGTCCCACTCAGTGTTGGCAGGGCAGGAGTGCTAAGAGTGATCCAGTCCTATCGGTGCTGGGGGTAGGCAGGGCCCTGGGGCCAGAGGCTGGGCTCCAAGCGCCTGCCCCGCCCCTGGGCTGGCTGGCCCACCCCTGGGGCTGGAGGGGGCAGGCCACCCCCTGTTCTCTCCGCCTGGGGGGTGGGGCCGGCTGGCTCATGGCATAGCCACTACCCCTGCAGCATGGCCTTCCAGGGCTTGTGGCCCTAGGGGCTATGTCAGAGCGAGGCCCCCACACTGTGTGCCAGCTGGTTCACCCACCTCCTGGGCAGACTGAACAGAGTGAGGCGAGGTGGGAGCGCCCTCTGATGCCAGGTGCCCTGCTCCCCCCGGTGACAGGGCTTGTGCGGTGGGGGAGGCAGGCAAGGGCAGCCCCTGTGGTGGGGGGCGCCCAGGTAGGGGGGCCCACCAGGCAGGGGGCTCCCATGGTCGGGGGCAGCCTGGGGTCCCTAGGTTGGTTAATCTGGCCCTGGCCACTAGGTACTTATCTGAATCTTTAGGTACTGAAACACATCTGAAAATCTGGCCGAAAGACACAGGAAGCCTGTGGCAGAACAAAGAATTGAACTAACATCTCTCAAGTCCCAGTCTAGCCGCCTAATCACTGGCTCATCCTTCCTCGCTCTTTCTGTGAAACACTTTTAAATGGTGCCAATAGCAAGTGCTGATAAGGAAGAGTGGAAGAATGTGACTAAACATGAAATACTGGGACTATAGGAGTATGACTCCACTATTTCTTTTCTACACGTCAATCTCTAATTTCCATGGAGTGCAAGAAGACAATAATTGCCATTTGCAAACTTCTCTCTCAAAGTCTTATTGTATCAGCAGCTTTCCAATTTCATTTTAGCATACCATGTTTGGGGTTTGTTTTGTTACTTTTAATTTTACTGTTGGGGATTACATAATACAGTGGCTTTCCAACATTTTTTCCTCAGGACCCAGTTGAAAAAAGTCATTTATGTCCGCAACCCAACAGTTACATCTTTGAGAAATGCAGTCCAGTCTTTTGGGGGTGGCAGCAGGAGGCACCGCGACCTAATACCTGAAGGTCTGCGACCCCGTACTGTATGCCAACCCTGTGTTTCAAAACCACTGATGTAATATGTGCATAAAAAAGAGTCTGCGTAGTAATGCTAAGTTGTAAATCAACAGGTCAATTACACATCAAAATTACAGATAAATAGACCCAAGGCTCCATTCATTGAAGTCAATGATGTAGTTTGCAAAGAATTGAAATGAGAACACCACTGGGCCTTTTATATGGAAAACATTCAATGCAACATTTTATTTTAGCCTTACCTGGATCCTGGGGTAATGAAATTGCATGAGAATAAGGCATAAATGAAACATAGCTTCTCCGTTCAACAATAGATCTACGCTCACTTTCGTTAAATTCAATTTTAGTGAAACCTGCAACACACACCCTGATGAGAGGGAGGGAAAATGAAATAGTCATGCTTGATTGCATTAATAATCTAAGACTGACAAGCAATATTTATGATCTGGTGATGCAATTATTACTTAAAATTCAATTGTATACAAAGGAAATTACAACAAACATTAAGATAAATACCGGTATGAACCAAGTGGATCCAGCGGCGCATTGTAATAGCCATATGTGCTCTCTTTATTTCCAACTTCCTGTTCATATTGTGAACTATTAGAAGGAAAGGACGAAGCCCTCATTTGCTCAACAACTAAGACATATGTTACGTAGGTCTTTGTTTTCCCCTCCTTGAAGTCAGAGTATGTATATTTCAAGCTGCTATTTGGAGGTTCATTGCCTTCTGAAAAAAAACCAGACATCAACTAATATCTTTGTAAAATTGTATTTTAATATACAGAGACTGGTTCAAAGGCAATAGCAATAAAATTCTGCCTAGTAATTATAATTATTCCAGAAAACATGGAATATGCCTCAAATTAAAGGCTGAGAGCAATATGCACAATCTCAGATACACTTTTCCCTGTAAAAGAACTTATTTATTTTATCCCAGAGAATGTCATTGTTTTGCTTTTAATTTTTTAAGTATGCTGAAGACTGGATATACAAAGGAACAGCTCCTCTGCAGAAAACTACCTGGGTTGAAATCTTTGCTACCAAAATGTCACTGCACACTGCTGACATCCTTCTAGGACTTCACTAGACTTAGAACCTGACCTGGGGGAGCCACATTAACTAATAATATTAAACACAGCTTTGCAGTCAGCGTAGACAAGGACAGACCACATTTAACTATGATCAGTTGACACATATAGGTTTACTACAGTCTGCTGATAAGCTGTTCAACAAAACTTATCTGTCACAGGGTGACTTTAAGAATGGCCCTTTATGGGGAAATGGATCCAATCCCACCTGAGATATTCACCTGGTCCCCAGGTGAAGAAAACAAACAAAGTCACATAACAGGCAGGTCATCTGGCTAAATCCGGCCTTCTGGGGTAGAGATAAAAAAAGAAGCTTGTAGCAGACCAAAAAGGGAGAAGGGAGGTTGCAGGTAGATAGTCGTAGGAGTCAGTGTTTTATAGAGAGCAGGGAGCAGCTCAGAGAAGCCCAAGAGAGCACGAGTAAGAGTGAAAAGATGGCGGCTGCAGTGTCTAGAGTTCAGAAAAAGAAGACACACCACTAGGGCTTCAGGAAGAAGGGGCTGTGTCCAGCTTAAGAAGGATGAGTGAAAGACTCTTGTGTCTGTTTTGGTGCTGGGAACCCTGAAAGGGGTGGACTTCTTCTTTAATGACTTAGATTTTTACAGTGACTTGGACCCTCAGCTACAGTAGGAACCAAACCAGTCTCTGAAGGGGGGTGATCTATTTCTAGACCAGCGGTTCTCAACCTTTTGCAAGTCGTGACACACCTGGCGCTGTGTCATGACCCTATGGGACACCAGCCCACTCCCCCCAGGTGAAATCCACTCATCTCACCAGCTCTCCACGGCACACTTACTGCTGTGTGGCGATATAGTAACTTGTCCCAACACAGTGGTTGAGAACCGCTGATCTAGGCTGAGGGAGAGAAACTAAAGTAACAGTTAGTCCAAAGCCAGACCTGGTAGGCAGTGCTACTATATCATCCCCGTCTCCGCTGGCTGAAAAGCTGTCCTTAATACCGAGTCAGAACACGATCTTGAGGAGTCGAGTTAACAAATAGGACCTAATTTGGTAGTGGAGACAAGCTCTCGGTACGCCAGGATTAAGCACATAAATCTCAAGAGCCTGAAATGTAAGGGCTGCTTTCAGCCTCCTTTTGCTCTTGGAGAAATTAGAACTGGGCAACCCAGACTAAATGGAAGTGGTTTGAGAATCAACAGCTCCTAGTCTAGAAGACTCCCCAAAATTGATTACAGTGTTGACTGAACTCTTAATACAGGACATCAGTCATGCTATCAAGCCATGCGATCAGTTTAAGGCTAATTGTTTAAAATAATGATCTAAACATAATTTTAAATCTAATGGTGCATATTCTGGGGTGAAGGTGGAGAAGGTAATGTGATATAAAAACACTGTATCATAAAACATGAACCAAGGTTAACTAAATACATCAGGCTGTTTCTCTCCATCCCTGCCCCCTGATTCTGTCCTGGAAATTCCTGGATTTTATAGTAGATTACATAGCTAATACATTTTAAAACCAAGAGGGAGCAATGCACTGCAAATTATTTGCTATCACAGACATGTTTACAGCAAACACAATGAGTTAAATGTTCAATGTGTTATGTGAGGAGGGAGTAGCATGCTACTGCTAGTGGAATTTGTGCCTATCATCCCCACTTATTGCTTTTAAAAAATAAAACCTCATTTTAAAAGAAAATATGATATTAAATTGATATCTAAAAAGAGGTTGCAAAAAGGCTATTGAAGATTGTTTTGTGAGCAAGTTGTAACAGCTCCTGTTATATGCGTGCTACAGGAGAACTTGGGACCCATTTAAACCATTGACTTTAGTGATGCATGATCAGAGCTCAAGCTAGAATAGTTTCACTGAAACATTGTTTGCTTTATATTAGAGCACCTGATGACAGTTCTGCACTGAAGACAATAATGAAAAGACAATTACAAATGAATTATATTACTGCCCCAAACAGCACAAACACACCTTAACTTAGCATACTAAGACTACAGAAAGTTGAACATTATACTCATAGGCTATGTCTACACTTGCACTTTTAAGTTGACTTTAACTAAGTCGACTTAAAGTCGACCTACTTAAGTCGACTTAGTGTGGCTACACTTAAAATTAAAGTCGACTTAAAGGGGAACTTACAAAGTCAACCTAGAGCATCCACACTGGATGCTCTAGGTCGACTTTGTGGGGCTAGGGGGACCTTGGGCAGGTCCACGGTGGTGTGGGGGGAGTACCCTCTGTGTACAATGGGGCAAACGGGGACAGGGACCCTGGAAGGGCAGAGTCCTGTGTGTGACACTGTCTGGATTTAGGGAAGCATTTATGATATTATTTTCAATGGATATCTCATAAACGCTATAATCCAAGCTTAAGTCGACTTATTTTACCAGTGTAGACGCAGCCATAGACTTTAAGGTCAGAAGGGACCAGTACGATCATCTAGTCTGACCTCCCTGCAAAATGCAGGCCTCAAGACCTCACTCACCCACTCCAGCAATTGGCCACCAACCTATGACTGAGTTATTTACCTCCTTAAATCATGATTTAACGACTTTAAGATACAGAGAATTCACCGGTAGGTGAGCCATGCCCTGTGCTACAGAGGAAGGTGAAAAACCCCCAGAGCCCAGGCCAATCAGCCCTGGGGGAAAATTCCTTCCCGACCCCAAATATGGCGATCGATCAGTTAAACCCTGAGCATGTGGACAAGTCTCAACAGCCAGTTACCCAAGAAACAATTCTCTATAATAACTCAGAACCCAGCCCGTGTACCCTCCCCTCTTAGGCCACTTGTATATCCACCACATGTAGCCAAATATCAGTCAATTTCCAAAATAGGCTAATCATACCATCCCCTCCATAAATTTATCAAGCTCAGTTTTGAAAGCAGTTATGGTTTTTGCCCCCACAACTCCCCTTGGAAGGCTATTCCAGAACTTTACTCCTCTAATTGTTAGAAACCTGCATCTAATTTCAATCCTAAATTTCTTGATGGACAGTTTATAACCATTTGGGACAGTTACAGTTGGAACATTAAAGTTACACTTTATCAGGGTAGATGAGCAAGTGTTCTCTCTCCTTTTCAGTGTCCATCAATCATGTCTGCAAAAATCTTTTTTTCCCCTCCCTGAGTGAATAACCATAATAAAGGATCATCTCTGTATATGATTCAGCTTTTAATATTAGGTTAGAAACATCTGAAAAAAATACAATCAAGTTGATAAAAAGAAAACATTAAAAAAGAAATTTGGGGGCAGTCAATTAAGGCAAATTAAGGATTGTGAAGTAAAAGAAACTATTCAAATATCACTGACCATGTAATCACGATTGTGCAAGAGAGTACACTTCAAAAAATTATGGATGGAAGATATACATTGTTCATTTTTAAGACAAAAGGCAAGCTGAAGGATCATTATATCTGTCTGTGAGTCAATGAAAACTTGCATTGGGGAACCATTTATTTCAGCCACCTTCATTTGAAGGAATGAAACAGATTTTAAACTGCAAGAAACAGTCTTGCTGATTTCATGAATTATCACTGAGCTTAAGCAACTAATGTTATTTGATTTTTCATGCTTTATAGATAGTGTGTTTTGTAGCAACTCTCCACAACCATCGTTGTGGTTTTTTCAGTTTTCCTTTGCATGTGATACTGACAGTGGCCTTCCTGCCTATCATCCATAAAGATCAGCCCAATGACAACAAACTCTTATTAGTACAATTGCAGAGGAGTGCTCTCCCTCCAACTTTCTAATATTTGTATTGTAATAATCTTCACAGCCTTGAAAAAAAAGCCCAAGATATAGATAGAAAACCTCAAATTCAGAAGTTCTTAATTACCAGCCCCTACAATCATATTAGGGGAAAAAGACACTATACAATTTTGCAACTAGTGTTCCTGGCAAACCAATAAGGAAGATGATCAGTGACAACATCACTGAGTAGCCTAACTAATGTAATGCAGGCTGATCAAGCCTAAGAATGAAATCCTGGCTCCATGAAGTCAAAGAGAATTTTGCTATGGACTTAACCTGAGCCAGAATCTCACCCTATGTTTCTGAATAACAACTGAAAATATCAGAAGTAATGTTCATTCTCCATTTAGTTTATATTTTAATCATATTATAACATGGAAAGCTACTTTTTCATTTGAATAAAAAGTTTGTCCTGATAGACCAGAGGTGTCAAACATGCGGCCCGTGGACCATTTGGGGCCTGCGATCTGCTCTGCTGTGGCCTGCACTGGTGGTACCAGCCCAGGATTTTCCCCTTAAATCTGTTAAGAATCAATTATTTTTTATCATATAAAATGAAAGATACATAAAGATTTACCCAACTTCATTAGAGTAACTGGGTTTTTTTTCATACCAATGGTCAAGAGACTACAGACCATGTAGTTGCTGTGTGGTTTATTTTTTCTTATATCATTTTGGGGCCCACCAGACTGAGTTGCTGACAGAAATGGCCCCCCAAGGCTAAATGACTTTGACACCTCTGTGACAAACATATGATATGTGATATACTGAATAATACATCTGGGAGCTAACATGGTAACATCTTACCTTTAGCTGTTGTGATCATTATTGCATAGGCCTTTAGTGGTCCATTTTTTGACTCAAAGGCACTGAATATAACTTTAAAGGAGTTGTGAGTGACTGCTGCAATAGTAGGCTCTTTAATGGGAACAGGAGGGTCTGTAACAGAGAAATATTAATATTAAATTAGCATCTCAGCATGTGGGAAGGAAAAAATGAAATCTCTCTCTTTCCAATTACCTTGGAAAAGTTACAAAGAAAGCCTACTATTTTCTCCCATTGTCTCAGATCATTGTAATTTGCACATTGAGCAACATCCTATAAACCCACATCATCGAGCACATTTTAATTTCACTTAAGCTAGCTGCTTTCAAATCAGGGAAGCCAACAAAGAAATAGCATCCCATCCATCTAAAAACATTGTAAGGAAATGAATGTCCATATTATTGATCATACAACTTCTACATATTTAACATATACATTTTTACACAGCACTTTGGACAGAGATGGTTTTTCTCTCTCAGCTTGAATATTCACATGTACTGTGCAATGCTACACATATTTTGCATTTTGTAACTCAGAGGGTTTTTTTGTTTTGATCTTGTATGCTATCCTCACCCCACACTTTTTATACTTACCAGTGATACTTGTAGTACATGTTTTTTGCACTGGAGGGCTTTTTTCCCCAGATGAATGGGTTGTTATGCTAACATTGTAGGAGGTGTAATAATTTAAATCGGTTATAATTTCAGTTTGGTTACAGTGCAAAAATACTGTTTTATTGTTCCGTCCATCACCAACTATATTAATGCTGAAGTTACTATAGGTCCCGTTCGGGCAGTCCCACTTCAGCATTAACTTAGGCTCTTTAGTCACTGGTGTACAGATAAATCCAGACACTGATGCAGCATCTGCAAAAGAAGAAAAGAAGTGAAGTAATGGAACAAACTGGATGGTTATTTGTTTAATCCACTTAAGATCTACAGGGCAGGAATCCTGATTTTCATCTGTCTGTGAAGCACCACATACATTTATGGTAGTCAAGTGCCAAAAGGGGTAGCCATGTTAGTCTATTGCAGAAAAACAAACAGAGTCCTGTGTTCCTTTTAAAGAACAGGTTTATTTAGCTTTCGTGGGAGAAAATCCCACTTCGTCAGACACTTCAAAGCATGTAAGCATACAAACTGATTATCTTGCTTACAAAATAGCATAAGTCAGAAATGACTACTGAAATCAGTGGAGTTAGAAAACTATTAGCAAATCAGAAACAAACCCAGAAAGTTATCACTATTCAGTAAGATACAGATGCAAACAGATGCTTTCTGAGTGAGATACGAAGGCCCATTTGTGGTTCACTCCTCTGTGTCAGCAACTCTGGCCAGAACTGACATCATTGCACTTTTGTCGTAATGTGTAAGACGTCACATACAAACTGATAACACGCTGGTCTTGCAAAATTATTGTGTGGTGTATGTATGGAGTGCGTGCAAAAAGTTATAAATGTGTGTGTGCTGGAATTATATTCTTAAAATATGTTTTTGAGTAAGGTCTAAGTACCATCTGCCCCAGACAAGGAATGTGCATTGGCTTATCAGGCCATCAAGTAGAAACAATGAATGTACATTCACTTGCAAGATAAACAAAGCCATCAGGAGAGCAAGTGGGGAAGGGTGACCACTTTATTTCCACAGAAAATAGAGATTGCATCCCCAGGAAGTCTTCCTGCTTCTTGAAGCAGGGTCAGTGAACTTCTGGATGATACAAGGAGAGAGAAAAGGCCATTGTGGCACCCTTCCCCTGAACTGAGCACTGTGTGGTCTGTGAAAGATCCTGGCCAGAGAGTCTGGTCAGCCATGCTGAAAAAGAGATTAAATAAAAAACACTTCTTGGAACAAGACAGTCTGATTTGCCAAATCAGGTGTTAGTCTTACAAGCACAATTTACTTTTGTTTGCATGTAACCCTTTCTATCTTCATCCCTTACACTTTGTATCACTTAATCCTTTTGTTAAATACACCACTTCAATGCACTGATTGAAGGGAAGAATGGGTTAACTTAAGCGAACAGGCTGCATCATATTGTCTCTTTAAAAGAGGAACAAACTTAATATCTGTGACTGTTCCAGGAGAGGGCAGGCACTGTCTCGGGAGAATGTGCGAGTTAGAATTCACAGTACGTTACCAGCCAAACAAGATTTGGACTGACAGAGTCCTAAAGAGTTTGCTGGCAATGCAGAAAAGCGTTCAGGGAATTGTCACAAAACTTAGCAATAGCAAAACTCACTTGCAGAGGCTGTAGGAGTAACACACTGAGGCCTCGTCTACACTGAAATCCCCACATTGGTCTTCATGGATCAATGCAGCGGGATCAAATGAGCAGCCAGTGGAGACCTGCTCAATCGATCTCGGAAGTGCTCTCTGTTTAATGCAGTAACTGCTCCCTCCCTCCCCCAAAAAGAGTAATGCTGCATCAAATGGAGAGCATTTCTCGCTGGGGCAGTGAAGACACCACGGTAAGGGAGGGTAAGTAAGTTGATGGGAGATACGCATTCTACAGTATGTAGTTTGCATATTTCCCATCAACCCAGCAGTGTAAACTAGGCCTAACTCATAAATCTGGGAACACCAGAAATTTCTCACAGTGGGATTTATGAAAGTGCTTAACTGGGAATGAAACCCACTGGGAGCTAGTCATCTAATCCAGTCAGATGTTTTTGTATATCCCACCTGACACCTCTTTGCCCCTGGAGGTACCTGAGTATGTTAATAAATCTGGCCCTGTGTTTCTTGGTTTTGTATACAGTTCATAATATTTTAAGTTTTTCAGTTACATGGGTTCCAGGAAACATTCCCATGATCACTGTGATCTTGACAAATTCAGAACTATCCTAGCACCAACAATAGGGAGAATGCACCTTTAAAAATCTCACTAGGCACCTAACTGCATCGTTATGTGCCAGATCACCTTTGAAAATCTAGCTCTTAGCACAGCCCTTAGGCTGATCTAAGATATGGTGGGACTAAACTGGCCTCCACCAGCCTCAGCACCTGGTGAAAAAGTGTCTTCCTGTATATCTACATTTGGAGCTGGAAGCATAATTCCCAGATCAAGGAGACATATTAATGCTACTTTCCATTGAGTTAGTACCTAAAAACTAGTGTGTAGCCATGACAGCACAAGCGGACGAATACTATGCTTAATACATAATCATTTCAGACCAGGGCTCTCCAAACCTTGGCCTGCAGGTCATATATGGCTTGGAAAGCAATGTCATCTGGCCTGCAAATAAGTTCGGAAAATCTAAGAAAAAATGCTTTTTCTCAGCTGCGGCCAAGCTGGGGAGTTTTCAAACGTCCCACCCTGAGCATGCTCAGACATGTGGCTCAGGGCGGGAGCAGCCTGGCCAGGGAGCGACAGGGATGCCTCTGAAGCTCCGGCCAGGTAAGGGGGAAGAGGCCTGGTGGGTTGGGGAGCTGGAGGGCGGGTAGGGGGTGTCAGGGAGCAGGCCCGGGTGGGCAGGGAGTATCGGGGACTGGGCCCAGGCAGGCAGGTATCTGGCAGGCAGGGGGTGTTGGGGAGCGGGCCCAGGGTGTTGGGGAGCCAGTGAACAGCCCCAGGGGGTCGGAGTGGTGTCGGGGAGCTGGTGGGCAGGCGGAGAAGGGACCCGGGGGTGTTGGAAAGCAGGTGGGTCAGGGGGAAGGGATCAGCAGGGGAAAGGAGCCGGTCTCCCGCCTCCCTCCCCGCCTTGTGCCTGCCAGCGTACCAGCACCTTTTATTTTTTAAAGAAAAAAAGCACTGAATATAATAATTATATCTGCATTAATCAGGTTACTATAATTTTAATTGTAAATTATGTGTAGTTTTTGTGACTGAGTTTGATATGCACCCTGTACAATTGTCACCAGGCGCATGCTGTGCCTCGAGAGAGATCACTTCTGCACACAACCTGAATATTGTTCCATGCACACGCTGTGTTCTTTTTATGTTCAAAACAATGCAATACTGCATTTTGATTACATCCTTATTTTGACATCAAAATTTAATTTTGCATTTAATTCAGTATTAATATGTCGGGAACAGTACGAAAGTAAAAAATTTCGAGTGTCGGGTGTTCAAAGAACAGTGGAGTTTAGAACAAAAAGTATTTAACAACATCAGATATCCTTTGTTGTTTGTTGACTGAGCTTTTTTGGATAGTCTGGCCAGCTAGTAATTAAATAAAAGCAGATTCGGCCCTCAGGTGAAAAAGTTTGGAGACCATTTTCTGACCACAGGCACATACACTGAACCAGTGGTTCTCAACCTTGGCGACACAGTGTGACCCTACAGGACACACCAACCCACACCCCAAGGCCGAATCCAGCCATCTCACCGGCTCTCCGTGACACACTTATAACTGTGTGGTGACACAGTAATGTGTCCCGACACAGTGGTTGAGAACCACTGCTCTGGACACCTAACTCTTAGGCTACACTATTTTTATCATGCAAGCGTTTCCTTGAGCTAGAACTCAAACCCACCCAGTTTCAAGTGTAGATATACTCTTAATGCCACTACCCTTTTGATTCATGCTGAGCACAATTACACCAGACCCAAGCAACTGGCTCATGATAAATATTACATTGGTTCAATTCTGGAAGACTTAGAATGAAAAATGGGCTAATTTCTAATCAGTTGTTTGCTGGTTGCACATGCATTCACAGCCTAGGTATGATTCTATCAGAAATGTAAAGTTCAGGGTGCAGAAGAAGAGGCAAGATGACAACATGGACAACATGAACAAATACACATATAGTGGGGGAAGGGAAAAGAAAGAGTGCCACCATTTAACTGTAAGCAACGTGTACTGTGTAATTCCATTACTTACCAGTACTGATAAGTATGTCTGCTGAGTTTCCTTCAGTCTGGTTATCAGCTGCTAGTGGATATATTGTGATGTTATAAAGGGTACCAGGTTGCAATCCCTCAATTACAGATATGTTGTTTCGGGAGGTTTGATTCCTAGCAGAAAAAGTTCCATTCTCAACAGTGGATATCACATAAGTGTAGGTAGAAGCAGCAGTGTCATTATTTTGCCATGTTAAGTTCACTTGGTTTGTGCTGATACTTTCAGGCTTGATGTCAAACACTGGACTGGGCCCTGTCAAGTGAAAAGCAAAAACACATACATATTTTTATATATAAATATAGATAGGAAAACTTGTTGGACATATCTCCAGCTAAATTCTTAAACATTATTAATACACATGTTGGAAAAATTAATATATTTTTTTTTAAAATGTAGATTTCAGATCCTTGTATATTTGCTTATTCTGTGTGGGTGTCCTTCAGTGTTATCTGCCGCTAAAGGAAATACTTTAAATGTATAGAAAGTACCAGACTGTAATCCTTTATTATCACATATGGGGTTTGGAAAATTTGGTTTTTAGAGTGAGAAATATTATTTTCTGGGATAACGACGATCTTTAGGTGTACCCAGAAGCAGCAATATCATTATTTTAATGGATTAAATTTAATTCTGTTTTACCAAGTTTTGTAATTTGAATATTAAAAACTGAATTGGGAGCAAATGAAGGAAAAATACATTTATCGATACCAGAACAGGAGTACATTTCAAAAATGAAGAACAGTATCTAAGAAAAAAAAATAAAGCTATTATTTGGTAATATAATTCTAGAAATGTATCTCTGTCCATTTCCTAATAATTCATAATACTCAAAAGGCAGCTACAATATCATTGTCTTCTTGTCCATGTTATTCATCAGTCACAGTGTTGAAATCTAGAAGAGTTTCAGGATATTTATTCTTTTTTCTCCCATGACATGAAACGTATTTATTTATGTTTTCAGTCTTACAGGGCACAAGGACATGTGATGAAATAAAAAACATATTGAAATTGTATACAAGAAACTGCTCTTTAAATGCAACTTAGTTAACTTGCAGAAACACTTAATAAGGCAAATACATTGTACATTTTCAAGAACTCTTTTGACATTTACAGAAATAAAAATAGTGTTTGTGACACTACCTGGGATACAATTACAATGGGCCCATGGGGCGGGTGAGCCCATTTTCTGTACTTCCTTTCTTCACGTTCAAAAGAATCTGAATTAATTTTACTGCCATAATTACTTTCTGTTACTTAACCTGCTGTCAATCCCTTTGTATTGGTGCAGAGCACTCCACTGTGAAAGACCTGCTACACTCGCTTGTGCATATAGTATAATTGAAAAAAAGAGGAAGAGGTGTAACAATAGTCCCAAGAAATAGTCACAAGAAACCAAAAGTTACAAAAAAAACTCGGAATGTAAATTTGTGCATGCATGATTGGGACAGATCTTCAGCCCCCCTTTTAGCTGTTTGCAGGGCTCAGGCAGCGTACAGCCTTTGGAAATCTATCATAATGGTGCATTTTTGGATTGCTCTGTCTTAGGGAAAGTCCTGAGGTGCTAGGGAGGTCAAACTAGCGTTTGTCTCTCTCCATACCTCTTCCAAGCATAGGCTATAAGAAAGGGCTCACAATCGAGTGATACCCAGCTGGCTAAGTACTTCATAGTGACCATTGCTCCCAGGGGGATTTAGGATCAGAAGTTCAAAGATATTTAAGTACCTAAAGATTTAGAATCATGCTAATGGAAATTTTAAATACACCTTTAAAAATCCCATTAAGCACCTAATTGCATCTTTATGTGCCTCATTACCTTTGAAAATCTGGCCCTTAGTGTAGCTCTTAGGCTACTTTAAGGTATATTGAGGCTGAACTGGCCTCCACCACCCTCAGCATTTGTAGAGAGAAGAAGTGTCTTGCTGTATGTCTACATTTGGAGGTGGTTTCTAGCTTTCATTGAACTACCACCCTAAAAATTAGTGTGTAGCCATTACAGTACTGGCAGAGGAATGGACCAGCAACCCTGAGTACACACCTGACACCATAGGCACCTATTCTGAACAGCTAGGCCACCCTACCATTTGACCACTTAGGCCATACTACTTCTATAGTGCACCATGTCTCCTAAGGCTGAGATTCACACACCTCTTGTTTCAAGTGTAGATATACTGTTAGTGAAACCACACTACTGATTTGTGCTGAGCACAGCTTCGCCAGACCAAGTAACTGGGCCACATGGTGAATATTACATTGGTTCAATTCAGAAAGATTTAGAATGAAAATTGGGCTAATTTCCAATCAGTAATTTGCTGGTTTCTCATGTGCTTTCACAGCTAAGCTATTATTCTAACAGACATGTAAAGTTTGAAGCAGAAAAAGGAAGGCAAGGTGACAACATGGAGTATTTTTATTATGTAAACCAATGCACATACCTTAGAGGGAATAGGTAACAGAAAAAAGAAAGAAAACTCATATTTAATTGTAAGCAATATGAACTGTGTATTTGTATTACTTACTTGTATAGATGTATATGACGTTTGAGTCTCCTTTGGTCTTGTTATCAGCTGCTAGCGGATATATTGTGATGTTATAAGGGGTACCAGGTTGTAATCCCTCAATTACAGCTGTGTTCTTTCGGGAG
>ML685792.1:10756980-10803621 GCA_007922175.1 Pelusios castaneus | reverse complement strand
GTTTTTAAAAATGTACATTTCAAATACTTATTGGTATATGTGCTTGTTCTGTTTGGCTGTCCTTCAGTCCTACTCTCTGCCACTAAAGGAAACAATTGAAATGTATACAGAGTACTAGGGTCTCATCCTTTAATTTCAACATTTCTGGTTTGGAATGTTTGGTTATTAGCATGGGAAATGTTAGTTTCTGGAATGATGGCAATCTTATAAGTGTTCCCCAAAGAAGCAATACCATTAATTTGCCAGGTTACATTTAATTCTGTTGAACCAAAACTAATAACTTGACTGTTAAAAACTGAACCAAAAGCTGTTGAAAGAAAAAGACATTTATTGATACCAGAATGAGAATATTTTCCCAAAACAAACACACTAAGAAAAAAAATAGTGCTTCCCTTTGGCAATATAATTCTGAAAATTTATCTCCGCCCATTCCCTAATTCACAATACTCAGAAGGTGGGTACAGTGTATCATTTGTCTATTCGTCTCTGATATACATCAGTCACAGTGTTGTAGTCTAACAGGGTTTCAGGATATTTTTATTATTTTTATTGCCATATCATGAAACCTATTTATTTATCCTTTTCATGGTACAGGGCAAGAAGGCATGTGATGAAATTAAAAAGGAACATATTAGAACTGGATTCAAGAAAGTGCTCTTAAATGCAACATAGTTACCTAGCACAATCATTGTTAAAACAGTAAAGCAAATAGGTGTGTAAATTTCCAAGAACTCTTTTGACATTTGCACAGATGAAAATGGTATTTACCACACTCCCTGAGATACAGTTACAATGGGCTCATGGGGCAGCTGGGTACATTTTTCTATTCTCCCCTTTTTCATGTTTGAGAGAATGTGAGTTTTTTTATAGTTTAAACTATAGTCAGTTTCTGATGTTTAACCTGCTGTGAATCCCTATATATGTATGGGTTACCCCACTGAGGAGAACTAGCCTGTACATACAGTGTAATTTAAAAAAAAAAAGTGGAGGAGGTGTTGCTGAATATTAATACTGCTACTGCTATAATAATATTGTTGAATACACCAATATTCACAAAGAAGATCTCATAGGCTTTCACATCCCCAAACTATTACTCTAAGAGAAATGTAAAGTCCAGAACACAAAGCAGGAGGCATAATGACAACATGAAGGGTTTTTTCTTTTACAAACAAATGTATGTACATTGGGGAAGGGCGAGTAACAGAGGAAAGAAAGAGTACTGCTATTTAATTGTAAGCAATATGAACTGTGTATTTTTATTACTTACTAGTATAGATACGTATGTCTGCTGAGGTTCCTTCAGTCTGGTTATCAGCTGCTAGTGCATATATTGTGATATCATAAGGGGTACCAGGTTGTAATCCCACAATTAGAGCACTATTATTTTGGGAGGTTTGATTCTCATTAGGAGGAATTCCATTCCCAACAGTGGATATCACATAAGTGTAGTTAGAAGCAGCAGTGTCATTATTTTGCCATGTTAAGGTCACTTGGTCTGTGCTGATATTTTCAGGCTTGATGTCAAACACTGGACTGGGCCCTGTTTGGTGAAAAGAAAACAACATACATTTTTATAGATATAGGAGTATTTAGGAAGGCTTGTAGGACATACCTCCAGCAAAATTCTTACACATTATTATTAGACATGATGGGAAGAAATATACAATTTAAAAAATGCACATTTCAAATACTTATTTGTATATATGCTTGTACTATTTAGATGTCCTTCAGTCCTATTATCTGCCATTAAAGGAAATATTTCAAATGTATACAGAGTACCAGGGTCTACAGCATTTATGGTTTGGAATGTTTTTTCGAAGCATGGGAAGTTTTATTTTCTGGGATGATAACAATGTTATGAGTGTATTATTATTTTGCCAGGTTAAATTTAATTTTGTTATATCAAGACTTGAAACGTCAGTGTTAAAATATGAAGTGGGAGCTGTTGAAAAAAAAAATACATTTACTGATACCAGAACAGAATTGCTTCCAAAAAGGAAACACACCACCTAAGAAAAAAACAGCACTTTCTATTTGGCAATAAAATCCTGGAAATATACATCTCTCCATTTCCTAATTTATAATACTCATAAATAAGCTACAGTGTATCATTTGGCTTCTTCTCCATGTTGTACATCAGTGATAATTATATTATTTTATATTATAATTATATTATTATTATTGTCATGGCATAAAGTGTTTTTATTTATTAAGGAGAGAGCAAAGAAAGAAAATGGACTTAAAAAAACCCTCAAGCTTTAACAAACAGTGACCTGGTAGGAAGGTTTTATGGAAAGAAAATCTAAGGAAAAAAAAAAAGAGTTCAGCAGAACTGTCTGTTTCTCAAAGAGACAAGAATAAAAGTGAAAATGCAAACAGCCCCCACCTACAATTTTAGGTTAGGTTAGGAAGAATAGTAAGAGATTAATGAGCTGAAAATCAGAAAGGAATCCTAAAAAACGGGGAAACATGACCAAATTGCTGAGGATGAATACAAAAGAACGGCACAAGCATATACGGGACAAATCTGAAAAACTGAAGGGCTCAACGTTCCCTAAACAGGGACATAAAAGGCATGGAGAAGAGGGTCTATAAATTAATTAAAGCAACAGAAAGAACGGAAAATGTAGGTCCACTATTTATCTGGGAAGAAAAGACAACAGACAACATAAAGAATGCTGAGAAGTTAATGCTCCAGTCTTCTCTAAAAAGGTAAATTGGACAAGATGCTTAGAACAATTATTATTAACAATAAGGGAAAGAAACACAAACCAGAATAGGATAAGAACAAGTTAAAGAATATTTAAATAATTTAGACATACTCAAGTTGGCAGAACTTGATAAAACTGACCTTACGATATTTAGGGAACTAGCTAAAGCAATCTTGGAATAATTAGCAATTATCTTCAAGAGCTCATGGAAGATGAGTAAGATCCCAGAGGACTAGAAAATGGCAAATACAGTATCAATCTTTAAAAAGGTGAACAAAGGCCTTGGAAATTATAGATCCATCAGTCTGACTTTAATACCTGGAAAGATACTTGAATAAATTACTAAACAATCAATTTATAAACTGGATAGTAGGATAATAAGTAATATGGATTTGTCAAGAACAAATGCCAAACTAGCCTAATTTCCTTCTTTCTCAGGGTTTTTGGCATAAGAGATGGAGGAAACAGTAAACAAAATACATGTTAGTTTTTGTAAGTCTTTTGACAAAGTCCAACATTTTATTCTCATAAGCAAACTAGGAAAGGTATGGTTTAGAATAAATTACTATAAAGTGGGTGCAGAACTAGTTGAAAGACCTGTTGTTCCCCCAAACTGTACCCCAAGGGTTAGGTTCGTGTGTGGATTCACCAGACGCAGTCAAAGACCATTGAAAGGATGGATGATTTTTATTGAATGCCAGAGTGAATAACTCTGAGCAAGCAAAGCAAAGTAATAAGTGGCAAGAGCTTATGTCCCTTCAGCAGCCGGGGACCCCTGACTGCGAACGACCCCGACTCGGTTCCCGAGGCACCTTGGTCCTAGGTTACCGAGGAAGCCTGGTCCATGATCCTACGGCACAGATTCCCAGGGGCTATGCTAACATATAGCATTTTAGGAGAAGGCGGGGTGATCAAGCCCGCTTTCCCTTCACACACTCAGGCTCAAGGCCGAGGTAGCTTGAAGGGACAGATAAAAAAAAAAGTACATCACAGCCAAGCCTTGCAAAACAGCAAAACACCTTATATCAGGCCCTGGCTCGGGTTGTTGTTGCTCATCTGGCTAGGTTGTGAGGACCAGAGGTGGAGTGTAGGGCTAAAGCAGAAGATTTTGTGACAGACAGCTAGTGGCACTCTCTAAGAGCAACCCAATCGTGAACTGATGCTGGGCTTCATGCCCAAAGCACCAGCTGAAGCCAGTCTCCTGTGGGAAGTGGCTGAGGCCTGATACAAGGTATTTTGCATCTTAAAGGTTAAAAGTGAAACGTTAACCTTAAAGCTTAAAAGAGGGGGAAATCTCCTTTTGTAATGACTGATCCAGACCAGATCTCTAGTCAGATCTAATTTAATTGTGTCAAATTTGCATATGAATTTTAACTCTGCAGTTTCCCTTTGGGGCCCTGAAGATTTTCTGATGAAGCACTGTAGTTTTCATGTCATTTACAGAATGTGCAGAGAGGTTTAAGTGTTCCCCTGTTGGTTTTTTTAATGTTACCATTCTTAATATCTGTGTCCATTTATTCTTTTGCACAGAGATAGTCCAGTTTGGCCAATGTATAAGGAAGAAGGGTACTGTTGGCATATGATGACATTTGACACCATTAAATTAGGTCTAAATAGAGATTTGGACTGGCTCACTCATTACAAAAGGTGATTTCCCCCGCTTTTAACCTTTAAGGTTAACCTTTAACTGCAAAACTCCATTAATTCATAGACGTCAAAAGAATTTTCCCAATGCTTCCCACAAGTTCTTTTAGAGTCAATCAGCTAATCCACACCTTGTGAAACTTTAGTGGACAAGAGCCTATCATTCGCATTAAGAAGGAAAGAGCAATTCTGAACAGCAAGATGGGGATGGGAAGTCTTGAATAACAAAGTGGGAAACAGAAAGGAGGCAGAAAGACACAGTGATGTGGGAGGGGGCTAACATTTACAGATAGAGACCAGCACCCTTAGAACTTCTTAGACTTACTGATGCATTCAAATAGGATATGCTGACCTAGGTTTTCATTTATGTGCATACAAATGCTTATTTTATTTATCTATTTAGGTTTGGTGGCAGCCAGGACACAGGAGGCCTTAGCAACAACATACCTTGTTCACAACTGGGCTTTTCCTAGGTGTGGATCACTGTTTCACACCCTTTGACTCTCTGTCCCACTTTCATCCTAGGGTTTGGTCAGCCAGGACTGAATAGCAGCAATATTGACCTCCACAACACTTAGGTCAGCCTACCTCATTTCTCCTGCCTGCACCATTCAGGGGGTTGAAGGTTGTCACCACCAATCTGCTATTCTTTAAGCTACTTATTGCAACTGTTGGGGAAAATGGGCCTTGCTGAATGTACAGTAATGTAGGGAGAGGGCCCCTGAGTGCAGAGCCCCAGCCATCACCATCTGGGTATGTGGTACAGTACCATATATAATGTTATATAAGTAGCTTCAGGAATGATTTGTCACATGAGTATTCAAATATAAGTCACTGTCAGTTCAAACTCTTGCTACTCTAACCCAGCTCTATACACTTTCCATCCTGCCAGCTGAAACCATGAACAGGAAAGCAAAGGAAAGTAATCTTTTACAGTTATAGTCTAAAGCTAGGTGACAGCACCGGTGTTCATGTATGGCCACATATTCACAAACTGTGTTCAAAGCCTGCTAGCAGGTATTAGTTTCTGATTATAATGTAGTTCACTACTTTGCCAGGAATCAAGCTGGAGCCATTATCTGCTATGACGTTTGATTTCTGCTCATAGACAGGACTTAAAATGGAAAGAAAGCTACAAAATCAGAAGATACTTCCTCTGACCCCGCTCTCACACTACTTACTTGTTGTAACTTTTTTGCAGCATTCTTCTGTACCATTAGAAAAGTTGATAATGTATTGTACACCAGGGAAAAGACCTGTTATGGAATTGTTCAGTGATGAATTCTGGAACAGTGATCCATTTGCAAAAGTTACATTTCTTATTGTAAAGTCGTTTGATGTAACAATTTTGATTTCTGTCGTTGTTGCAGTTACATTTATTGAGCTGCACTCTGTAAGGCCTATAAGATAAGAAAAAAATTACAGAAAAAAGGTTAAACACCTTCACATAATTCTGTCATTTCACTTTATGGCATACTCAATTTTGTTATTGCTAATTAGATTTTCTTCAGCCTACAACATCACTTTAAATATCACTTTACTATATACTCCCTGGTTTAACAGACATTGTTTCTTTGAGTCAACTCAGTAACCAATTAACTCAAATCAATGAGTCCTGTGGCACTTATAGGCTATGTCTACACTGGCAATTTAAGTCGACTTAAGGAGAACTGGCAGAAGGGAGCCGCCCATGGCTACCCCCATGGACAAAGGAAGCGACGGCTCTCTGCTTGTCGGGGAGCTGCGGCTCCCCCTGTCACCGAGAGCTGCGGCTCCCCTTGTCCCTGGGAGCTGCAGCTCCCCTAGCCTGGGGAGCCACGGCTCCCTTCGGAGTTGCGGCTCTCGGTCAACCTTGCCAGTTGACTTAAGAGTCTAGTGGAGACTCTCTAGTTCGACTTAACTTTTGTAGTGTAGACACAGCCTCAGTGTCCTCCCCATCTAGCATCCCATTACCAGCCTCTGGCTATATTTGCTGCTAGCAGTCGCATGCCATTGTAGGCAATCTCATCATGCCATCCCCTCCACAAATTTAGCATGCTTAGCCTGTAAGTTTTTGCTCCCCTGCTCACTTTGGAACACCATTCCTCTGGGGTTTAAAAACCACCTAATTTCAAACCAATTGTTGATAGCCAGTTTATATCCATTTGTTGTTCTGTCAACATTGGAGCTTAATTCCTCTCCCTCCCCATTATTTATCCCTCTAGTGTATTTATAGGGAGCAATCATATCTCCCCTCAGCCTCCGTTGATCAGGCAAAAAAGCAAAACTCTTTGGCTATGTCTACACTTGCAAGTTAGTTCAAATTAAGGAAGCTTAATTCAAACTAATTTAAGCCTGGTTGACACTAGGCTTTCATTAGTTCAAATTAAGGGCTTCCTTAATTCGAGCTAATAAATTCGATTACTTAGTTCGAATTAATGGTTAATTCGATCCGTTAATTTGAACAAATCCAATGTGGCCGTGTTAGTTCAAACTAACCGATTAGTTTGAACTAACCAGCAAACTGAACTTCCTGCATCCTCCCTATTTCTATACATTTTGAGTAGGTGTCTAATGAATTTACATAATCAATAGTGTTTACATAACCCACACTGTTGGATCTATGAGTGAGTAGCTAAATGAAATGAAATTTGGATACTAAACAAATAATAAATGTAATAATTGGTACTTACAGCCAGCAATAGATTTGATCTGAAAACGAAACAAATATTAGAAGTTAGATAACTAAATGTCAGAAGTACCAACCAGAAATAAAACATCTTTAACTTGAGCTACAGAGAGAATATATAAGTATATGAGTTCTCAAAACTTTAGATATGAAAATTGGACACCCAAAATCTATGGACATACAAAATAGAGAAAAGAAAACACTGATTTAACAGAGGAAAAAAATGGTCAAAGATTGCAGTTATCCCATGGTTATTTTTTATACAGTAGTCATAATATTTAATTTAAAAAATAGGTTCATATAACTTTTCTTATTTTTGTATCTGTACAGTATAACAAAAACAAAGATCGCAAACAAAATACTGGAAAATTGTCTTGAGGAACCATCTTCCATTGGAAGTTACCAGCCTAGAATTAAAGTCTGGCTGGGTGGCCCCAGCAGGTCATAGATGACTGGGTTGCACACCTTTCCTTATGCCCCCACTCCTGGGGTTCCCCAGAATCATTCACAGGCCACAGGCTCCTCTGGTGCTCAGCATGTGTGCACAAGAGTCATTTCCTTCCTGCCTGCACAATCTCACAAGGGGGCACATGCATATGAGCTGACATACACCCCCCCTCCCCCACCAACTCCCCTGAAGCTGCTGTAGGCCAGTAGTTTTCAAACTTTTTTCCTTGGGACCCAGTTGAAAAAAATCATTTATGCCCGTGACACAACAGTTACATCCTTCAGCAATGCATTCTAGTCTTTTGCTGGTGGCAGCAGAGGGTACAGCGACCCAGCATCTAAGGGTCTGTGACCTGTACTGGGTACCAAGTCCCGACCCATGGTTTGAAAACCACTGCTGTAGGCTATACACCTCCATCCTCTTACTCCATTCAGCAGTGCCTGAAGCCACAGGCTCAGCTAGTGAGAAAACAGTCAGGTCCTCACACCCATTTGATAACCTGAGCGCTCCTCTCCCCCAAGGGGAAATGCCCCAGTTTGAAAACCAATGAGTTAATTGGACTGACCCATAAATAATTTTCTTCCTCTATCACTAGGTGGCAGTAGCCAATATAAATTGTAAAATGCACATAAAAGAATAAAGAGTAACACTAGACGGTGTACTGCAGGCACACAGGCAAAACAAACTGAGCTTTTTGGCTCCTCATAACCTACTGATGCAAACTGACCGTTTCCTCTGCCACACAATGGTAACTTATTTTAACAATTACAGATAAGGATTAAACAGAAAAAACTATTTAGCTAGTGCAACTTGCAAGTATGTGCATGAACAGTACGTACATATAAGTACACACAAATACCCAGTATGATAAGCCTTTAAGAAAAGGAAGAAAGAGACATTGGAAAATATAAATAGCATCATTTAGTCACCTCTTCCCCTATTTCATTTGCAGAAAAATCTCAAAAACAGAGTTTTGCAATTTTATTGGGTGGTAAACCAATACAGCCCTAGTGGCTCCCATATGTAAGAGTTTGAGGAATTTCTCCAGGCCCTGGAAGACTTCTTCCCAAAGATCTCTGTCCCAGGCATTGGCTAGGACATCCTCTGTCCCTGAATGGACTGAGCAGCTGACAAGCACCTTCTGTTCTAACATTACAGTACTTCCAGACTTATAAATGCCAGATTTGTCATCCACTCTGACGTGACTCACCTCATATTACAGTAAAGAGACCCCAGAGGCCTGTATGAAATCATAACTGGCCTTGCACTATGTAAACCTCATGTAGATGAGGCACTATGCAAATTTAGAGAATTCAGTGATTCAGGCAAATACAGTAGAACATTCTTCTTACACGGTTCAGTTTTGGTCTCACTTTTTCAAGCACTTGTGATCTCTCTCTAGCAGCCTTTCAGAACAGAAGCCTAGTCCAGGCAGCCGTACCCAGGTGGCTTCTAGCTCTTTTCCATCAACTCTGCTGGCCTCTGCATTTTACCTCACAGATATTACTTCACAGCCACAAAATACCTCTTGACACCAATACCTACCACAATAAAATTAGCACAGGATGTGAATTCTCCACTGTCCTGTTCTGATATATGTTCACCATTACATACTCCACACACTATTCAATGTGCTTGGAAAGATGGTGTATTCTTACATAATTCTGACTGTTTATTCAGTTCACAAAAGGTTGTTTGATCCTGTAACCATTTGGCACACGTATTTCACCCACCTCTCCTTTGTGCAGTGGTTTTGCTCCTGGCTGAGACTGTTTAGTATATGGAAATCATCTTTTAGTTCCATATGAAGTTAGCATTCACTCTTTTTCCTCCCACTCACGGGACTACCTGCATTTCCCCACTCTAGTGGTAAGCAACCTTTTGGTCATGCTGTAAAGACACCATATTTTAATGATTACACATTTCACCCAGAGATCTGAGCCATGTCAAATATGAATCATTGACATAGGGAGCCTGTCACACCATCTTCAAACTCCCCAGGAAGGGATGTGCCTCTAATACAAGAAGCTCCCTTACTCCTATGCAACCCACAGAACTCAGGCTACGTAAAGTTGAAGGGGGCATGGCAGAATAGCCAGCTGGGTTCTTTTAGATTCTTTTCTTTCCCTGCCAAACCTGCAGATGAAGCCAGAGGAGATTAATGTAGATGAAATCTTGTCCCTAAATGCTGTAGGCGCCATGCTATCCAAGGGCTGCTCAAGCATAGGAGGCTAAGACAGCAAAACAGGAAAGAGAAGCGAGGGAGTACCTTGGGCCTGTCAGAGAAGCCCAGGAGAGACAGCCCATTTCATTGGAAGGAACCACTCCAAAATGGGTAATAGCGTGAGTCTGATGGAACAAGCAGAGGTATTCATTTTAAGACAGTTTTCTGGCCCCCCGCTTTTAAATCATCATCTAGGCAAAGAAGAGTTTCCCAGAAATTAATTGCTGCCCCCAATCTTCTACTGCAGGCCGAGATCACAGGACAGTACTTGCGGGACAGAGATGTCAAATGTGGGATCATGAAACTCTCTCTTCAAATGCTTCCATGGTCTGACTGTCAGGCCACGGCAATAAGCAAAAAGAAAGTCAGAAGACATCTTTATATTCATTCAAGGCAGGGGCTCCATCTGTCCCTTTCAGAAATAGGTACAGCTAAACAGAGGTGGCTTTTGGGGTAGGCGAAGCAGGTGCACACCTAGGGCCCCAAGCAGTCAGGGGCCCTGTCGCCTGCTTCGCCTACCCCAAAAGCTGTGTCTGCCTCAGTTGGCAGCAGGAGGAGGAGCTGTCAGGGCTGGTGGCAGGGAGGGCCAGAGCTGGCGGTGATGGGGAGGGCTGAGGCTGGCGGTGGCAGGAAGGGTAGGGACTGGTGGTGGGGAGCCATAACCATGGAGGGAGGGCTGTAGGGAACCTATGTGGGGCCCTGCAGGCCTATGGGGGCCCCCCCCAATCATTAAAGGCCACCTCTGGAGCCAAAGCCAAAAGGGTTAGGAAGGGAGAGATTCCTCCGTGAAACCTGCATTGGCAGAGGAACAATCCTGCTTCACCAACCCAACTTAATATCTTGATACAGCCTTTGAGTGATGAACAGAAGCTGAGATTTCCTGAAATGGTTATTCAGAGCACTATAAAAGAAAGCCAAGAAGATGCAATATCAAGTTGGAAAGGGAAATGGAAAGAAATACTGCACGATGAGAAGTACTCATACAAAACAAAACTGAATATTTCACAAAAACCTCCCTATCCCTGAACAGAGAACTGAGAGTTTAGTACTTTGCATGTTCTGCCTTTTAGTTACTTCCTTTCCCATTTAAAAATAAAAACAAAATAAACAACCCGCCAAAAAGCCTAGGGATCCCAATGATCCTGCAATGCCTAATTCTTCTACTCCTAATATTTATCACCCCGCTAAAACTTCTATTTAAACATTAATCCAGACGTGACTTAAACACACTGATTAAACAACAAAACGGGCAATTATGCCAAATTTCTGTTCTGTGAAGAACAAACTGCTCCTCCTTCTTAGTCTTAAAAGTTTATTGTTTTGTGGTTGTCTACACGCTTCTCCTCATCTCACAATGCCCTTCTAACTTTCCAGAAATACACACACTGTAGGGCGTACACTGGTGCTTGGAGTATAGACATAGCCACAGATCTCACAAAATGAACTTCACAAAACCACAACAACCCTCACACCAAAGAGCATGCAAAAAACAACAAAGAACTTTCATAAGAGGTGGTCCTTCCTAACAAAATGTCATAACCACAAGTCATAAACGGAACTGTTCCCTAGCTCCATATTGTTACTTAATGAGACTGTATTTATACAAAACATTCGATCATTATCTCAGAGGATATTCATATTGAACACCTGATTCCCCTCATATTCACGTCTGATACATTAGAAGCCCCTGTATTTTCTCTTTCCTTTTCAATATTATTTATTTATATATTCCTATATGGAGCGTCTTTTTAACAAAATAATTGGATCCTGGGGAAAAACAAAAAAACCCAGGAAATAAGGCTTTGGAGATCAAAGATGGAAAACGCAGTAAAATGAAACAGACTGATAATTTTAGCTGAACAAAAACAGGGGGATGTATAACTAAACTTTGCACTGTAGTTTCAATGACCAAATCTTTTCATGTGGCATAGAGCAATTCTTAGAGCTTGATCAAAGTGGCTGAGCCCTGAAAGGGGGATGTTACTGTCAATCACACACATTTTGTTTAAGGCAGAGTTGCTTCAGCTGAATTTGAGCCACACTACGAAGTACCCATTGTAGCATGGCTATCCTGTGAATGAAGCCTCACAGTCTTCTTCAGGTTCTTTCTGAAATGATGAAAGAAAAGACTTCAGAGAGAAAGAGACAAAAGGAGACAGGAAGAAAAGGGAGGAATGATGCTGATGGAAGAGAGTTCGCTGAGATGGGGAAAAATAGGTACGAAAAGCTGAACATTAGTTACGGCTACTTGTCATGTGGTGATATTAAGCCCCTGTGCAAAATGATTGGGCAACATGTACAATGACTCAGTGAGAGGTACTTTTTTTTTTCTCTTTCTCCTGGATTCTGGGAGAGGGGGAGAAAAAACATGGCCACCAGGACAACACCTGCTTTCTCCACTCAAGTTTTCAAAACAAAACCAAAACAAAGTGGTTTTGTTAATGTAAATATAGGAGAAGGAAGCCATTTCACTGCACATTAAGAATACAAATAAATAAATAAATAAATAAATCTGACCTTGCTTTGCTTTGTGGGCTGAGCAATCTGTACCTAAGCAAGTCAGAAGTAGAATCAGGAAATCCATCATACCTCCATCCAAGCTGAAGATTTTTCACACATGGATACCTTCCTACTTTATCCCACACTGTCCTTTAAGCTTGGGAGGTGCTCCCTGTAAATATCTGCAAATCCACCCCATAAGTCTCCTTCAAACTCTCCTTTTCCACGATACCTACAAATAACTTGACAATAATTAGGCCACTGATATTCCAAGACCATTTCCAATCATGTTGATCAATATTGTCTCACTGATTGCTTGTACCCTCCCCTCTGTCTGTCTGTATCTATCTGATGTCTCCTCTCATGTTTGGATTATAAACTCCCTAGGGTAGGGACAGTTGGTTTAGTTGTGTGCTTGTACAGTGCCTAACACAATAGGGACCCAGTCCATGATTAGGGCTCGAAAGGGCTATAATAAATAATAATAAGGCTGCTCTCCCAATTCTCTCAAACTGTGAGTTAGCTAGAAACTTTACCTATAGAATGAACTCTCTCTTCACACACAATTCCTTTCTGCACCCTTTCACCAAAGAATATTTCAGGGGTCAAAGAAGGTGTTCTGTAAGAGTTTTAAAATAAAGTTTTGTAGAAAATCACAATAAATTATGATATTGCAACAATTGGTTTTAAGTTTTATAATAAAAAGGGCACATTGTCTGGAATGTTTACATCCACAAATCAGCATATGACCCTCACTATACGCTGATGGCTTGTAGTTTTCCTGGGACTTGTAATAAGGCGCAGAACAAAACTCTTGCAGTGGGGAAATTCTGACATAGCAACATGAAAGACTAGCCAAACTTCTTTTAAGAAACCAAAATGCTGATTCACTCTTACTACGGGTATGCACACACTGAGGGCAGCAAATGCGCCACCCTCAGATCCATCCATCTGGATCGATGGAGCAGGTCTTCACTGTTGTTCAATCGATCCCAAAGCTGATTCAGTTAAACCATCTCCTCAAAAGGCGTAGTGCTGTGTCAACAGGAATACACTTCCTGTTGGTGCAGCACAGTGTACATGGTGCAGTAAAGGGACTTTAGGAAGTTGACAGGAGTTACACAAGCTACTTTGCATAGCTTGTGTAATGCCCATCGGCTGCCACCAAATATCCTGGTAAGTGTGCACTAAGTCTATGTTTGTGATAGGCAGAGCTGAGTGAACAGGCACACCTTCTAGTCAAAGACAATGCTTTAAATTAATTCCGTGGATGAAGGATTAAACCCAGAGTAGGGTGGTAGGAGTCAGGGAATACTGATTTGAATTTGAAAGTGATATGCTGATTTTCAGAAGAGCTAAGAATTCATGCTCCCACTGATTCAGTGGTAGCTGTGGATCCCCTCTGAAAATCAGGCCCCTGGTGTTTGGGGGGAAGGGAATTAATATAATAAGTTAGCCAAATGCCATGGTTTAATGTTTCTGTTGTTCAGTTTTATTGAAGATAATTAATTCCAGTTTTCTTGCCTCCTATAGGTCTTTTATTAGTTATTCGGCTGAATCTATTTCAGCTGGTAACCAGTGATACTCTTTTAATCCAATGTATTTTAGGCAATATATACTAACTCCACAAAACAATATTCTATCCCATTTCACTGTGGAACTCAAAATATATTTAATGCAAATGCCAATTGGCAACATCAAAACTTCCCCTCCAATATCTTTGGCAGGCACGCAGAGTCAATCCATGAAACGTCCTTTAACAGAACATAGTTACTTCCTCATTTAGTGAGTGTTGATGGGTTTATCTCTAGGGAAACTGGCTCTAATTTTAGCAATAGCATGCTAAGTTTTTCTCTGTAAAAGCTTTAATTTTTTTCCCTCTCTTAACCCTGACTACAGTAATTTCACTAAAGAGAACAAAGAAAACACAAAACAAGGGAAAAATTCAATCAATTTATGTTGTTAGATGGATAATTCACTGAAGCCATTCAAACGTCACAAACTATTAGTGTCCCAGCTCCACAGAAAGAAGCTATGAAGAAAGCAAAGGCAATCTAGATTCATACACCGAGACTGGGGGCCTTTGCTTGCGCAGGAAGTTTTTACATATTAAACATTTATTTTCACTTGCTGTGTATTTAGATTTGACTTCTGACATTTCTAAAAGTTCTCTTATACTCTATCCCCATGCCCTGCCCCCAGTCCTAAACAGGGATCAAACATCACCAATTTCCAGTATTTCCATGTTTTTTTGTGACAAAAAGGTTGTACTTCTAATTTGTGTTGCAATCATGTTCTCGTCCCAGGCTGAAAAACATAGGCAAGGTAGGTAGGCCCCAAAGAAAATCACAGCCAAATTTATTGGGGAGAGCTTCTGTTTCCTCCTTTTCTAATACTCCCCATCTTTTTCCTGCATCCCCTTTTCTTAGGGCAGTGTTTTGTCACACTCAGTTTCTCTCTCCAGGAATCCAATGATTTCAAGAAATGTGACCGTAGGGTGACCTGCCTTGTTATCAGTATTATCAGGGTTTGTAAAACGGGTGCAGTGTGCAAAACAATGGCAGAATTATTTTTCTGGATAAAAGGGCTTAGCTTGATAACCTTAACTATATAAATCAGTCCAGTACTGAACCTCTCATTCACCCTGCCTTCATCCCACCCAAAACTTTGGGGGATTCGATAAAATGAGCTGTACACTATATCACACTTAATCTAGTTTGGGCATCAGAAGAAGAAAGAATCTGAAAAATCAAAACCTGGCCTCTTTGACCCATCTTTATTTAGGAAAAACAAAGTTAACTTTGATGACAGAGTATTCATCACAATGGCATGAGCTGAAATAGCAGAAGTACCTTCACTTACTGTATAACTTCACACTTGTAATGCTGTGTAGTAAACCTTGAATCTTGAACTACTGGATGGTAAATAAGGAAAAACCCACTCTAAAGTTTCAGTGGGGGCACAGGAAAAATTCTGTACGACCTACACCGGCATCCATATTTATCTCCCAATGCAACAAATACAGCTGAATGATTATTTAAATAGCAAATTGATGTCAGAGGCCAAGTAGGTCGACTTAAGGGCCATTCCTGGTCTACACTGGCTTAAGTTGACTTAATAAGGTCAATTTAAGCTTTAAGTCAACTTTCAGAGGTGGTGTTATTAAGTCGACTTAAGGAAGTGCTTAAGTTGACTTAATAAGCACCCAGTATGGACGCAGGGTTCTTTACGTCGACTTAACCCTCCTTAAGTTGACCTAAGGCTCCAGTGTAGATGTACCCTAGGGTTGTGCCACCCGAGGTTCCCTAACATTGAATTGCATCTGAAACCTTGAACAGAAAAATACCCTTTACAGAGTTTTCCCATTCCCTACCTCCTACCCACACATGGGGAAAGCCAGTTTTTAACAGCTGCCATATTATGTTATTATTTAAAGCCTTTCGCCAATCTCAACGTTACTTAAGTTGTTTCCTAAAATGATGGTTATGCATCTATTAGTGGCACATGACCTTGAAGAACAGACCAGCTAGCCAACAGAGTGATCGCCTAGTGTCCTGGAGTTTTCTAAAGAAGCAAGCCTGTCACTGACTCTCTACCATTTCCAATAAATAAACACAGAGAGAAGTAAAAACCACCACTCTGTTGACAACTGAAAAAGAAACAATGCTAAATCCATCCTGCAGGATGACTAAACATTTTCACACATCAGAGTTGTCCCTAATACGTTACATACTTTCTTTTGCAATGACAGTCAGTTGGGTTTGTGCCTTGGAAGAATTTGCAAAAGAAAACAGTTTGCTTGTTTGGCAGCAAGAAGTAATACTTTAAAGACCCACTTCTCGAGGACCAAAGTTGCTTGCCTTGCTTTTACCGACCAGTCACACTGACCTCAGTGGACAACTGGTGTACCTGAACTGAGCAAAACTCGGCTTTAAAGCAGAACTCAGTAATTTTGTCTTTATGATTTTTTCAGGCAGAGGGGGCTTTGGGATTAGGCAAAGCAGGTGCACACCTAGGACCCCGAGCAGTAAGGGGACCCATGACCTGCTTTGCCTACCCCAGTAGCCACGTCTGCCCAGGAGGAGGAGCTGGCTCAGGGGGATGGAGCCATGTAGAGGGGAGCTGGGAACAGAGCGGCAAGGGGAGCCGATGCCTAGGACCCCCAGTAGCCAAAGGCCGCCTCTGTTTTCAGATAACAACATTGTCATTCATATGCATTTAAAACTAAAGTTTGGCAGAGTCAACTGCCAAAATAAAACAAACAATGCATATTCCTGAATACACGTGAAGTGTTAGCCCAGGCACACCTTCCATTTCTTGCAAGAGAGAGAGTACAATGAAAAAAAATATAGGATTCCATAGTGATGACACATCTGTAATGGTTTAAAGATCAACAGAAATAAGCCCAAATTTGCCATACAGGCAGCACAGGAAAAACACAAAGGGATCACTGCATGTTCTGCTGATTGATCAGGTCACTTTTTAAAAACATAGGACAGAAACAAGATGCCTTTCTGAAAATTTCCCATCAAAGGCTTGTTTCACAATGATCTGTCCTCACCTCTGCAGTTGCTGCTCTAACCAGTAGATCATAGTTCTGGAGTCAGACGCATTGCAAACTACTCCAACTTTGTAATTTAGGAAAATATGAAGCCATAACATTAAAAAGAAAAAAAAACTCCTACACATTTTTTATAAAAAATAATCATTCTTATAGTTGTCAAGCTGGCTGAAAAAATATTTTAAAAATTATCTAGAAGATTCAGCAACATTTAGGGAAAACAATGAGAGGTAAAAATGTAAAATCAGAACAAAATTAGATAGTCTGTAATTTTATTGTAGTACAACTCAGTCTTATTTTCAGGACAAGGGAATATCCTCCAATGGCAGTCTTCATATTACTCACACACAGTGCCGGATTTAGCCACAAGCCAAGTAAGCTGTGCCTTAGGGCCTCACATTCTGAGGGGCCTCTAAATATGTCGGAGATAACTAAGAAGATTTATCATAATTGAAATTGATAATGCAAATAAGGCTTTTTGCAAGATGTATGCTTTATTTAATTGTTTTTCTTTGCGTCTTTGCCTATGCATATATACAAATATAATGGTTTATCATTTATTTTTTCATTATTCTTTCTGTTATAATTTAATGCACTTTTTTCTCTTTATTTTTTATGGTATGGGGCCTCTGAATCTTGACATAGTTTAGGGCCTCAGCATGTCTTAATCCAGCCCTGCTCTCACATAATGCTAGAAAACACTGACTAACTGGCCTGACACACCCTTGCTTTAACAAGCAGAACCTGTGATATACGGAAGTTTGTGCATTATGTCCCCATTTCTATCAGTCTCAAGCTCTGGGTTAGAGGCGGTCAGGCCTATGGTTGGAGAGGGGTTGAAACCAGATGTAGGGTCTGGACTGGGCAGAGGGAAAGGCTGAAACCAGGGTCCAGGAGCTGTCTGCGGATCAGAACCAGGGTGAGAGTCCATCAACAAACTAAATCAGGATTGTATTCAAGGAGTCAGGAAGCAGGCCTAAGGTTGAAGCCAGGTTGGAACAAGATTCAGGCAAGGCTGGGGGTAGGAACAGGCAGCAGTTCAAGAGCAGACTGGACACCTAGAAAGTACGTAATACTGCAGGACAGCAGAAGTGCTGCTAGTCCACAGACTAACTTGCAGCTCTGGCAGGGTCAGTGAAATAGCAGCGCTGGAGTATCTGACCTGGGCCCTGCTCAGGGCCAGGCTGCTGTAGCGTGCCTGAAGGCTGAGTCACTGCAGGCTCTGTTGGATTGCTGAGCCGTGGCAGCTGAAAGAGCAGCTCTCAGTGGAATTTTGTATGGTTGTTCTGAACACTATTAAATACATCATCAAAATCCCAATGAGCTCTGTATACTGCATTCCCTCAATGCATTCATTTTGTGAGTCTATCAACAACAGCAGCAACAAACAAACAAAAAGAGCAATCCTGTTTTCCTGGAGAGATCGGTTCTTGATAAACTCAGGGGTTTGTTACCCTGTAAATATTTAACAAGTTTTCCTCCTAATATTTTCCACATATTTTTCCCCATTTAAATGTTAGCATTCAAATGAGGCTTTTAACTGTTTAGTACACAGGCAGTTCTGTACAAAACCTATTCAGTTCCAGTTTTTATTCTCTAGTCCTGGATATTAAGAAAGTTAGAACTATTCTCTAGGTTTAGCATCTATCTGGCAATCTTTCAGCAAACAAGAAATACAGGAGGTTCCTTCAGTATGGAGACAAGTTCCAGAAGGGTAGCTGTGTTAGTCTAGTTCAGCAAAACAAACAAGAAGTCCAGTGGCAATTTTAAAGACTAGCACATTTATTTAATAAATAAACAAATAATAAATAAATTTGTTAGTCTTTAAAAGTGTGGAGACAGACTTTCTTGCTATGCACTTACATTTCTGTGATGCAGACCACAGGCCACTAGAGGCCACAACAAAACCACCAAACCTACATTTCAGTGACTAAAAGTTATATATGCCCAATTTGCCAAACAAGTAAATACATCTCAGAATGACTATGCTATGATTTACTAGATGAAAGCAGATACATACCTGATTTAGCCATATAATGCAGAATCACAAAAATGTAGGGCTGGAAGGGTCTTCAAAGAAGTCATGAGTCCAGTCCCCTGCACTGAGGCAGTACCAAGTAAACCCCTAGACCATCTCTGCAGGTGTCTGTCCAACCCATCCTTAAAAACCTATGATGGGAATTCCACAAACTCCTGGATGCCTATTCTAGAGTTTTACTACCCTTAAAGTTAGAAAAAGCTTTTCCTGATATTTAACCTAAAACCGCTGTCTGAAGATTAGCCCATTACTTCTTGTCCTAACTTCAGCAGACATGGAGAACAATTGATCATAACCCTCTTTATAGCAGCTCTTAACTTATTTGAAGGCTGTTATCAGATTCCCTTTCTGTCTTCTTTTCTCAAGATTAAACATGCCCTTTTTAAAACTTCCCTCAGAGGTCATGTTTTCTACATCTTTCATCATTTTTGTTCCTCTCTTCTGGACACTCTCCAATTTATCCACATCTTTCCTAAAGCATGGCACTCACAACTGGACACCGTATTCCAGCTGAAGTGTCCTCAGTGCCAAATAGAGCAGGACAGTTACCTCCTCTAGTTTATATACAACGCTCCTGTAGACACACCAGAATAGCAGCCTTTTTTGCATAATATTGTGGACTCGTATTCAATTTGTGATCCACTATAACCTCCTAGATACTTTTCAGCAGTTCTACCACTTAGCCAGGTATTCCCCATTTTGTTTATTTGATTTTTTTTTTCTCTCCTAAGAAATGTACTTTTTACTTATCTCTATTGAATTTCATCTTGATTTCAGACCAATCCTCCAATTTGTAAAGGTCTATTTGAATTCTAATCCTACCCTCCCAAAGTGCTTGCAATCCCTCCCTTCTTGGTGTCATCCACAAATTTTATAAGCATACAATCCACTCTATTATTCAAGTCATGAATGAAATTATTGAATAGTACAAGACTCAGAACTGATCCCTGTGGGACCCTGCTAGATACACCCTCCCAGTTTGACAATGAAGCATTGATACCTACTCTTTGGAGTATGGTCTTTCAACAATGTGCACCCACCTTATAGTAATTTCATTTAAACCACATTTCACTAGGTTGCTTATTGGAATGTCATGAGAGTCTATTAAAAATCTTACTAAAATCAAGATGTATCACATCTACTGCTTCTCCCTATCCACTAGGCCGGTAAACCTGACACAAAAGGAAATTAGGTTAATTTGGCATGACTGATTTTTGACAAATCCACTCTGGCTGTACCCTATAATGCTATTATCCTCTAAAGGCTTACATAATGATTGATATCTATCAAATTAGCAATATGCATTAACACTTTACTCTTTTTTTCCTCCTCTACTTTTCTTTCTGGAGTATTATGACTTCACTACGTCCTCAAGTATCACAGATACCTGAAACAAAAGAAATAGCCATACACAAAGTACTGTGTGTGTTCAGTCTGAATTTCTCCCTATGAACATTAGCAACCATTTTCAGAAGCATTCAGTTGGATTACCTTGAATTGCCCCTTTGACCTTTCCTCATAACTTACATTCTTTAGATAAATTATCATCTTTGCTGACCTACATTGCATCCTATCTAACGCAATATTATTATTCCTACAGTATTGTGATCAGTGCTGCATTCCAGATGTGGGCTGACAAACAAGTACCTTATATAATAACATAGACACAAGTTAAGTCTTTGACCCCAGCTGTGCACTGAGCAGAGGATTCTTTGGCAATTGCACCCAAACCTTTTACAAGTAACGACACTGCGTCAGACCCACATTTAATACTTTCTAGCTTAGTTTCTTGAGTCCAGACCAATTATTTTATATATATGCTCATGGTGACTGGTGTTTCCATAATACTGACCCAATCATTTGAATGAACCAACTTCTTTTTTCTTTTTTTTTGGTTAGTTTGAGATGTTATTGGGTTGGCCTCAGGCTTAGTTAGCACCAACTTATTTGCTGCATCCTAAGTTGTACTGTTTAGCAGTTGAATAACTTTTTCAAAATAAATCTGAAGTGTTTGCAATGGGAAAAATCAAGATCCAAACATCCTCAGATCCCAATCTGACCTTTGTCATTCAGGCCTATCTCAGGACGGTCTGAAGAAACTGAGTGAACATTTCTTTATTGTCACAGATTAATGAGGAAGAAAGTAAAACCCTCAAATCTTTGAGTCTTGCCTTTAATCGGCTGTACACTTCATTTAACTAACTGCACACTTATCTCGTTTAATGGATTTAAACTTTAGCAAAAGGCAAATAGACTGCTAACGTCCAAAACATGTAATATTACTTGCAGCAGAAAACAACAGATCCCATTGTAGTGCTCCAACAAGTTCATCTCCTTGTGCTCTGGCAGAATGTCACCTCCCTCTTCTTTCGCCTTCCACCCTTCTCCCTCACCCACCCTCTCCCTCCCATTCCCGGAACAGAAGAAGTTGAATAGCACAGGAATGAAAAGTGACCCTGCCATCACATCCGCCACCTTACTGGCCTTTCTGAATAAACTGTAACTAGAAGAAAAGCTAATCTACTGATAACTTGAGTTTTCTTTCATTTCAGAGAGTCCATCCATACACATGGCTATAAGTGGTCAATTTAATAGCTACTTGTTTGCTGTGCAATGTTAAATACAGGGCCTGATGTTGTGAAAGATCTATGTGTGGAACAGCAGAACAATTGATTCTAGTTCTAACTAGCTGCGAACTTGTGGAGAAATTAGGGTTCCTGTTTTTATTTCTGTTTGGTATTTCTTCTTTCAAATCAATAACCTCAGTATATAAGCATGAAATCTCTTTCCCCTTTATGGTCCTACTCCAGAAATCCAGGTTAATGCAAAAGCTGTATAGAAAGTTAGTAAATTTTTCAAATGTTACAAAAGATTTGCATTGTGAGCAGTCTGGCTTAAATGATTCTTCCCATTTCTGTCCAAAATCACTAAGTAGTAATCAACATAAAACATTCACTGCGGCATATTAAATATAACTTATGTAGCAGCATTATTTAAATATAAAAATCTTCTTTCACTTAGGGAAATAAGGGATATTCAACATTTGCAGCAGATTTTAAGATTCAGAAACTCTACTGTTTTCATATGTGTGGGATTTATGAATGTGATCACATGCCTATATTTTAAAAGGCAGATGATACTCCATCATTCAACACATTGCTTTGGTAAGCTAATTTAATGCTATTGCATATGTGGCCTGATCTAAAACCCTCTGAAGTAAGTGGAAAGATTTCCATCAACTTCAATGGGCTTCACATCAGGCGCTTAGGAAGTCAATTTATATGTTAAACATATTAAAAATTACAAAAGGGTGGTCATGACTCCTTGTTTGTTATATTGAAAATTAGCAGACCTTCTGTGTAAGGCTCCTCTTCTTTAATTTAAATAGTAAGTTTCACTGTGGCTTTGATATTTTGCCAGACTGGAAAGTCTAACTGAAATATATCTGGGATTAAAAGAACTATTAGAAATGGTTGAGTGTTAAGAGTAATTTCATTACATTCATCTACCTTACTTGAGAGCACTTCCCCTCAGGGAAAGTGGGAATGAGAATGCCAACGGCTGCAATTCAGAGCAAGCAATTGCTCTCTTTGGAGTACTTTGCTGTAGATGCACCTGCAGCAAGAAGACTTTCTGGCCACAATTGTACTTATTAAGGAATAGTGAAGTGCAAGAACAGAGCACAAAAAATTAAAATACGTCAGTCCCTGAAATTGTAGGAAAATTTGTAGGGTGTGGGAAAACCAACTTAGTTCATGAATATTTCTGCTTTTCTGCTCATATTCTTCTGCATATGAGGAAAGAGATTGCAATGTTCAAATCTATTTATTCAAACTTATTAAAAATTGCCTATCCAGAACATTTTGGAATCCAAAAGAAAACCTTCTTATATTCTACCCACAGCCTACAAAATAATGTTTATTCCCCTCTCATCCCCACCCATTCACAGGCACCAAGGCTGGTATAATGGACTGATGGATCTGGCTGCAAAGGAACCAATCATACACACAGGAGTTAAAGTAAGGGGGAATGCACTGGAACGCAGTTCCGGGGCCCACAAATTTGAGGGGCTAGAGTTCTGGGGCCCCCAAAAAGTAGAAAAATCCAGCAGAACACATATTCTGCCCTGCCCTGGCTGCTGGCAGATACTACGTTCCACCGTTGTTAATCACAACACTTATTGTGTTATGCAGTTTGTTAGTTTGTGACAATAATTGCTATAGACATAAACGCCATATAAAATTATAAATATTTTTATGGAGTGATAACCGATGCATGTGGTACTGAGAAGTGGTTTCAAATGCCTACCTGGGCTGAGGCCTAAGCATACATGAAGGGGGCACAGACAATATGGGAAAGGGGCCCAGAGATTAGGAGGGTTCCGGGGCCCATCAAATTATACTTGAATCACTGCATACTCAATAGAGATCAAACCATGGAAAACATGAGTCCATTTGGGACAGTATTCTAGAATTAATCAACTAAATATTGTGGCAAGGAGTCCTTGATGAAAGCCAGTAGATAAATCCATATAACTCCTCCTTTCATCTTTGTCTCTTCCCCCAACCCATCATCTTCCCTCTTGACTTGATTTTGTTAATCTTTGTTTTGTTCTGATATATACCACAAAATCTGGGTGTTGGGAATATAGAAGTTAATAATGTTGGCTGATTTTTGATATGTTATACTTTTGCACTTGTTCAAATTATTTTGTATGTTGGCATGAAGGATTTTTTTGGTTTTCTATAAGAGAAAGATAGAAAAAGTTTATAAAATAAAACAAATTTTAGATACGTGGCTTGTTAGTTCTCACATAGAAGCCAACAACCACTCTCTCATGTATCAGACTTCAGCCAAAACCCTTAGTTTCCTGTGATAAGCTCTATATTTAAGTTCTCATCAACTCTCTTTTGTTTGGTAGTTTCTTGTTTCATTCATTCTCTAATTAAATTGAAGAACGCCAGAATGGTTTTGAACGTCACCTTCATCATTTGGCCCAATCCTCATGGCTATGGTCCTTGGAACATAGAATTTATTGTCTTTTGCTACACTCTCCTCAAAGCAGTCATATCTCAGATGCACTGCAATTGCAAAAAATACCACTACTTCATCTACAGCTACTGTCCATTGTTGGATTAAATAATGTAAATAACTCCCCACTTTATCACCAACACACTGATCACATCCTAGGAGAACAAGACCCGCTCAGTTTATAGACACATTTATACACATACAGATATTACAGATGAAGCAATGCCTATAATTAACAGTGAACAAGTATTTCCATCCTACAGGTATTCTCCAGTTTCATAACACTTTCTCAGACTTTTACCTTTTCATGTTTGGTCTTAGCTCAAGAACATTTCTTTTGTTGGTGAACATTTGAGGAAAAACAGTTTTACCATTTCGGAAACATGCACAGAGAACTATTGCAATTAAAGAAAAAAACATAGAAAAACAAACAAAAATTATTTTAACATCTCAAAAAGAGACAGCAGAAAATTGACTTTTAAATAAAAATAATATCCAAGTTACAGTAGTTTTTTGATGGGTGTGGCTTATTTTTTTTAAAAAGATTTTTAAAAAAAAACCAGTTCTTTCACATATGCATGCTGGTTTATTATTATTAATCCATATAATCAGATTCTAGGATTGTCACTCTCACCTTTTGGCTTTTTCACATTTTAAAAATTGCACCTATAAAACAGCTCCTGATTTCACCTTCAAGCATCTGACAAAGTGGAATTTTCTCCCATGAAAGCACATGCGATAAATAAATAAACAAACAAACAGGACTCCTTGTTTGTTTGTTGAGCTAGGCTAATATGGCTACCACTCTGGAACTTGCTTTTCTGTAGTTCTATAGTAAGTTTTAATATTACTCTCCAAACCGCTGTACTGGCACCCTGCATATGCAAGTTGAATAGAACTCCTTATTTAAATGTGTAAGTGTATTTGGAACATGATCTGAGGATTTGCATGGAATAAGTGGGTGGAGAAGAAACTGCCTCATTTTCTCATGACGTGCATAATGAAGGAAGCACACCCTGCCTCAGTACTCACAAGCTATAAAGACATACCAATCTCATGCTGATAAAACGTCTATAAATCACAATATGTTATATACACGTATTATAGACCATAATGCATTGCATGCCAGACTCCCTCTGTTCATGAAGTCAATGATAAACCTTTAAAGTTATGCTCATTTTCAAGGAAGAAGTAAAACACAAATTAAAAGTCAAAAGTCTAAGTCATATCAGATGACGTAGATTGTTGATTCACCTGCAAAAAAGATGTTAAGCAAATAATTGTTCTTTACGGCCTTCTGTATACTGCTCACTTGTATAAAATGTGCAGGAGGAGGAAGGGAAAGAGAGTTAATGGTAAGTAGTAATACATGCAATGCAGCTGCTCAAATGACCACTAGCATTGGGCTGTGGAACATACACATGGTTATGCAGACTTACACAGTAATGATAGTTTCATTACCTATCCAGAAAAGATAATTGCACATTTGTTTGGTACTCTCTCTTCTGCCTTGCCCCTCCCCATCCCGCCCACATATAAGGGTTAAATTAACAATTGTCTGAAAGCTCATTTCCTTGTATCTATTCTATCTTTAGCGAACAGCTAGTCATTAAGTCAAAGATTTACCTAATAATGCCGAGAAACCTTTAGGCAAAACGTGACTAACTGAAAACAGGTTTGAAAAGAATGTATGACGTATACCAGTATAATTAGCAATAGGAACAATTGACATGCCTTCTGTAGCTTATTGAATTACAAAATACTCAGAAAATTGCTGTACTGCCTACTGCTCTGAACCATATTAGCTTTTATTGCTCTGTCTAAACAATGAAAAGTTGGTACCGTTGGTTCAGCTCCACCAGCGGAAGAAACAGTAGACACTATAGCTCACAGTTTCTCAACCTGTTGTATGCGTACCCCTGGGGGTATACCAGACACAGGCTGCAGGTACATGTTGCAGCTGCCTGCTTCTCCTGGTCCCACCTCCCAGCTGGGAGGCAGTTGAGTGTTGGGGTACTTACTAAAATTTTCAGACATTAGAGGGTACTTGATACTTAAAAGGTTGAGAAACACTGCTGTAGCTTATGCTGCTTAAAAAAAAAAGGTGTAGTTTTTAGTTTAAGGGTAACTAAGACTGACAAAGCCAGACGAGTACCCAGAAGTCAACTACTATCGGACAGGCCCAATGAGGAAAGCAACAGAACACCACTGGTCCTCACCTATAGCTCCCAAGCAAAACCTCTCCAGCACATTGTCAAGAATGTACAGCCTACCCTGGAAGGCAATCCCTCACTCTCTCAAGCCTTAGGAGGCAGGCCAGTCATTGTTTACAGACAGCCCCCCAACCTGAAACAAACATTCACCACAACTACACACCACACAATAGAAACACTAACCCAGATACCTATCCCTGTAACAAACTCTGCTGCCAACTCTGCCTGCATCTCTACTCAAGTGACATAATCATAGGACCTAACCAAACCAGCCACTACAGCAGGGGCTCATTCACCTGCACATCTACCAATATTATATATGCCACCATCTGCCAACAATGGCCCTCTGTGCAGTGGTGATGGGAGAAGGATTTCAGACTCAGCTGGTGCGCTCCAGGTGGACCATTTCTGGGAACAAATTGTGTGGGCATGTGCCAGGAAGGGGACAAGTGGAGTGCCCCAGGAGTCAGTCCTGGGGCCGGTTCTGTTCAACATCTTCATTAATGATCTTGATGATGGAATAGACTGCGTGCTTAGTAAGTTCGCAGATGATACCAAGCTGGGGGGAATGGTTGATACGCTGGAGGGCAGGGACAGGATCCAGGGAGATAGACAAATTGGAACACTGGGCCAAAAGAAACCTCATGAGGTTCAACAAGGACAAGTGCAAAGTCCTGCACTTAGGACGGAAAAATCCCATGCACTGCTACAGGTTGGGGACCGATCGGCTAAGTAGCAGCGCTGTAGAAAAGGACCTGGGGGTTATGGTGGACAGGAAGCTGGATATGAGCCAACAGTGTGCTCTTGTTGCCAAAAAGGCCAATGGCATATTGGGCTGCATCAGTAGGAGTGTTGCCAGCAGATCGAGGGATGTAATTATTCCCCTGTATTCGGCACTGGTGAGGCCACATCTGGAATACTGTGTCAAGTTTTGGGCTCCCCATTACAGAAAGGACGTTGACAAATTAGAAAGAATCTAGAGGAGGGCAACAAAAATGATTAGGGGGATGGGGCACATGACTTACGAGGAGAGACTGAAGGAACTAGGCTTATTTAGTCTGCAGAAGAGAAGACTGAGGGGGGATTTGATAGCAACCTTCAACTACTTGAAGGGGTGCTCCAAAGAGGAGGGAGCTAAGCTATTCTCAGTAGTAACACAGAACAGAACAAGGAGCAATGGTTTCAAGTTGCAGCTGGGGAGGTCAAGATTGGATATTAGGAAAATCTTTCTCACTAGGAGGGTGGTGAAGCATTGGAATGAGTTATCTAGGGAGGTGGTAGAATCTCCATCTTTGGAAACATTTAAGGCCCAGTTAGACAAAACGTTGGCTGGGATGATTTAGTGGGAGTGGTCCTTTTTTAGCAGGTGGTTGGACTAGATGACCTCATGAGGTCCCTTCCAAACCTAAGATTCTATGATTCTATGATTGCATATGCTTATACCAGATCTGATATGGACTGCTAGACCATTAATATTTATATTATGCTAGCACTCAGAGCAGTGGTCCTCAAACTTTTTAGGTCTGTGTCCCCCCTTACCTAGTTTGTGTCCCTCCAGGAGCTGGGGGCAGGAGCTGCACTTGGGACCTGGGGCCTAGAGTGAGGTCAGGAGCCAGAGCTGGCTAGAGTCTGGGGCTGGGAGTGCAGAAGGGGCCAAGGCCAGGAATGGAAACAGGGCCCAGAGCATTGTTGGGGCTGGGAGCTGGGGACAGGGCTGGGGCTGAGCTGGGGACACAGTGGGCTCCCCTCCAAGCTCCACATGGAAGCTGGCCTGAGTTCTGGCACGGCCCTTCCCCAGAACATACTTCTTCACCCTCCCTTGGAGTGCTCACCCCACTGACCCAGAGTCAACCTAGCCAGGAGACCTGTAACCATTGTAGAAACAAACTAAATGTCAAAAAAAACAAAACAGGCTAGATTGTGTGTAAAAAAGATGTTGGCATGGGGATATAGAGTAAAAAAAAAAAATAGTTCCAAAGGGGTAGCCAGCCGTGTTAATCTAGGTCAGCCAAACAGACAAGGAGTCTTTTGGCACTTTTAAAAACTAACAACTTTATTTATTGCAGGAGCTTTCATGGGAGAAAATCCCACTTTGTCAGGTGCTTGAAGATGGGGAACTTACGGAATGGGAGAAAATTAAATGCAGAGAAATGTATGACACAGGATCAAGTCAGGCTGTAACAGCAAATCAGAATAGATGCTGGGTTTCAAACACTGGGGAACGACATATAAAGGAAGGTGAGGTCAAATCATCTGTTGTAATGAGAATAAAATCCATAGTCCCTGTTTAACCCTGAGGCAACGGAGTCAAATTTACATATAAATTCCAATTCTGCAGTTTCTCTTGGAAGCTGTGATTTGTTATTCATTTGTTTGAGCACCACTATTAACAAGTCATCAATGGAGTGAGCAGGGAGACTGAAGGGTTCCCCTGTTGGTTTTTGAATGTTGTGATTTCTGATATCAGATTTGTGTCCATATATACTTTTGCGTAGGGATTGTCCTGTTTGTCCAATATATAAGGGAGGGAGGGCATTTCTGGCACATGATGGCATAAATCACATTGGTGGATGAGCAGGTGACTGGAGTAACTGGCTTGATTAATTCCTGTGATGGTATCTTTTTTATAGATATGGGGGCAAAGTTGTCAACGTGGTCTGTTGCAGGGATATGTTCCTGCTTTAATGTTTCTGTATAAGTTGTTCTCCATTCTTAACGTTTAAGTTCGACCAAGGTTCCACGAAATGGCAGTGGATAAACTTTAGGAATAAATATGAATTTCCTTTATTGCAGGCCATTCGGTACAATCTGTTGATTCACAAGCATTCAGGGCACAATTATAGGAATACTGCACCTTACTTCTCTCTGTGTCAGGTAGACTAGCCCTTTCCAAACCAGTCAGAGACGATTGTGCATCAGTTGGAGACAGTGTTTACTGTATGGCTCATTGAAATTAATGCATTGCTGTTTAATTATTTATTTCACTTTTTTATAAGCAGGACTAATAAGAAGTTACAAAGCCTGCAAGTTAGCTGAAAAGAGAAAGAATAATACAACTTGCTATTTGAACCAATAAGAGCTATGGTATTCAAGGACTGTTGATAAATTATTGCTTAATCTGAATCAGGGATCTACATTTAATAGCTGCTGATCAGAGTACATGGGGAAGAGCATTGCAGAAGTTTGCTTTACACCAGGGGCAGATGCCTTGCAGCCTAACAGGTTTTTTTTTCTTTTCCTTTCATAAGATTTCATACTGAACTCCAGTTGTAACATCAGGGATGTTACTATTAATTATTCCAGGGATGTGATAGTTTCACTCCAGGGTTTTGGACAGTAAAAATTGTTTACATGTCACATTATTTTCCACAGCTGGGTGATCTGCATCTTCTAAGATTGTGCCGAAAAGTTACATCTCATCCTAATTGAAAGAAAGCACCAATCAGGGCTCCACTTTAAGGTTGAGTTGAATTTTCCATTTTTATATATGTAGACCAGCTAGCTTCTGCTTTTTTCACTCAGTGGATTAACAGCTGGCCCTCTGGAGCAGGTCCCTCCCAGATATGCCCTCTTTCCTATTCCTAAATCTGTAGTGGATGGCTTTGCCTATGTGAGAGAGGACTGTGAAAGCAGAGAGGTGGCTCTCCACTGTTTGGCACTAATCCCAACTCAGCGTCAACCCTTTTGAAAACAAGTCAAGAGACAAGGTGGATCTCAGATATATGGCCTCGTTGCCAGGTGCACATGTGTTTTTAAGGCTCCCCTTTGATGCCATTTCCCAGAGCCAGAGCATGGCAGATGGCCTATGCCACTCTATGGCAGAGGACACCACATCTTCTTAGGTCTGACTGGAGTTGCAGGCACTCAGCACTTCACAGGATTTCCAGCTCCCGACATGCTACTCCCAGAGAGAGAGAGAAAAATCCCTCTTTTGTCATATTTCTACATAAAGTTAATTGCTATAAAGGGGAAAAAACAATATTTGACTTTTTTTTCTACTCTATTAACTGAATTTCCTGTTTGGGGCAATAAACTTGTGTTTTTTGCAGGTTCATTGATGTCTGGTTTTTCATGCACCTTTAACATTTGGTTATGTCAAAGGGCGCATTACTCACAGCTTGACTGAAACCTCCTGCTAGTCATCTGAGGATAAGCTGCAGCCAGTGTCCACATCTGCAGTCTGCATGCCATCATGTTTCCCCACAGTTCGCCTGTAGCCCTTCTCACAGCTATCAGGAACTGCAGCGTCCTCTTTGTGGCTCAGTGCTCTGGCCATTATCACTGTCCATGTGTTCCCCCTTCCGGGGTGGGGGGAGAGATATCTCAGACCTAGAGTCCAGGCCACTTCTGCAATGGTGAGTGGGAGGTTCCCAGCCCAAAGAACTGGTAGGTAACAGTGTTGCTGCCTCTCCTTCACCAGTGCTGCTTCAAATTCCCTGGGTCACTTCCCCGTGGTCCAACACTTACTTCACCCTCTTCCTAGGGCCTGAGTCTGCAAGTCCAGCAACCAGCCAGAAGCTCTTTCTTTAGCTCCCTTGGTCCCAATCTGACGTGCTTCCCTTCTGCACCCCTCTAAGAACCCAATCCTCCCCCTTTGGCTCCCTGCAGCAAATGATTGCCTCTGGCCCTGCCTCTGTTTATATGCCCTGATTGACTGCTCCTCACTGCCTGTCTCAGATTGTTTGCTCCCTGAACAGCCTCCCTAGGCTACTTTTAGCCCTTCAGTCTCAGTGTGCAGCAGATGCCCCAACACGGGCTATAATTAAAAAAAAAAAAAAAAAAAATCTTCAAAAATATTTTCACGTGGTCCCCATCCCAATGCTAAATAAATAAGAAAATAAATAGGCAGACAAGACATCTGACATCCTGCTAGAGCCACTGTCTTATAGGGGACAACAGTTAAAAACAAAGCATTGAAATAAGGAAAGAACACACAATATAGGATTTGCACATGGCATATCTTTGGACCACTTTCATTTTGAGGAATACAATTCCCCCTCCGCTCCTTCCTGCCCCCCCCACCCCTCAAAAAACCAACAACTCACAAAAAACAACTGTGTGCCCTGAAGGGTCCTATTCTATTACGGCTGGGGGGGCGGGGGCAGGGTTGGTTTCAACCTAGTGGGAGTGGAATATTCAAGCATGTTAAGCAGTAGTTTTAACTTTGCTCTCACTGAAGTGAATGGAATTTTTATTGCTGACTTAGGCCAATGCTGGGAACTTTAGAAACTCCCTCCCACCCTTTTAATTAATTAATTTTGTTGGAGAATGGTATGGGAAAAATCTAGGAAAGGTGGTGCAAAGAGACAGAAAGGGAGATAAAGCACTTTTAACTCCCATTAGATTCCACAGGTGCTCTGCCAGCACGAATTACCATTCTCTCTATCTCATAACACAAGACCAGAGAGAAATTCAATGAAGTTTAAAGGTAGCAAATTCAAAACTGATAAAAAGGAAACAATTTTCATCCACAGATGCATTGCCACAGCAAGCTGTTGAGACCAAGAATTCAAAAAGGTTTCAGATGTTTATATGGATGTCAAGAACATCCAAGTTAGAATTGGTATTGTTTAAAAAATTAATAATCTGGAATTTTATCAAGGGGGGTTTATAATCTCTGTTAGAGATTAGGTTGAGTGCTAATATGGAATAATCTGCTCCTCATATCTGCCTACTGTGAGGTTTCTACACAGTCCTCTAAACTTAAAGCATTTGATGCTGGCCACTGATGGAGAAAGAATATTGGACTAGATATGCTTCGGCTATGATCCAAGTCCAGCAATTCCTAAAGAAGCTGCTATATCTGCAGACTTCTCATTCACTCTTTTAGAGCTGTACTGCTTACTTTCAGCGCTGTGCGGGCCCGAACATTGTCTACCCTGTCAATGAAGTTAAGGTTGCTTTGCTCCACAACAACGCACCCTTCCTATTCTCAGTGAGCACTTTCCTCCTATATTTACACTGGTTTAAGATATCCAGAAATGTAACCATACATGCTTTATTTTGTGGAGTTCACTATTCCCCCTTCCCTCTCCCCCTCCCCCATTTTGTTTTGATTCAGACAAATAAGAGGAAAACAGTACTGAATTCTTTGAGAAACTACAACTTTAGTATCTTTGCTGAAGAAGGCAACTTCAACATAAGCTCTCTTTGCTCATGGTCTGCCTGAAGCCTTTGAAGAAGACTCTTTGAAGTGGGCCAAAACCCTTTTTGAACTGGAGAAAGGCAAGTTGGGGGTGTGGGAGCTTTGATTTTTACTCACAGTTGAATTTAAGTGAAATATTGGCTGTGAGTAGAATAAGCACTTTAAAGAGTCACCTGTTCCCTTTGTATGTCCAGAGAGACTTCATTCTGAGTCTTGCTCAGTGTTTGAAACTGAAACAAAAAAATAATGGAGCTCTGCAGTCTATCCACAGCTTTATCCCTCCCACTTCTACTATTACTGTTTCTCACAAAACAGCCGCTCCAGCCGCTCCCTTCTGGCAAATCCAGGTGCATCTGCGAACCCCTTCCTTCTGTGCTGAAAAAGCCAAGATTTTTTTCTCTTTACCTCTGTGTTTCCCCCTATGTTCCCTTCTGGGTTTATACTACTGAGGAGGAGTCTCCTTAAATACCAATATTTTCTTAGGAAAATAATTTCTCCTTCAACACTTTGAGTCCAAACAATTGTGGGAAAAGCTTAAAGACTGTCTTTTCTAGAGTCTGCCTATAAAGGACCTCACTCTCCAACTGCCTCTTGGAAGCTTAGCTCATGAGCATTAGCACCTGTGGCACCACTGGGAGTTCTGATGTCCTGAATCTGAAGGCCAAAAATATGGGGTTAACTTTAGGATGTGTTCTGCTCTCACCCGTCTACCTCAGGGCAGACTGTCTACACTGCCACATAAGCCAATGCTTGAGCCTGGGCTCCAGTCTAACATCTGCACTAACTCCGGGCTTGGACTCAGTACCCTGAAGAGCTGGAGAGTGGAAGCTCACGATAAACTGGAAGCCAAAGTCCTTAGCCCTGTTGCTCTGCAATGCAGACACAGCTCCATTGACTCAGATTCCAGGAGCCTGCTGAAAATATCCTACAGTTCCACGGGACAACTTCCTTAGCCCTCTCTATCCCAATAATCTTCAGTCCACTCTGTTAAAAATATCCCTCCTCTCCCCCTGCCGTCCGCTTTGTAAATGGCAGCAGCTCAGGTCGACATTAAGCCATTCTGTTCTGATCACCAATCTGCAAATGCCTCCATTAGGTTTGTGATGGAGAGCAAAACAATCAAGCTGTTTTGTAAAGTGAGCTGCTTCCTGGTATGCAGTATGCAGTAAAATTTACTGCAGGGTATGCAGTAAAATTTTCCCACAATGCACCACATTCCTGGGGCTAGAGTGGCCACATCTGGGATGGGGGAGGCTCTACGTTATGGTTATTTCGACTCACATATGCACTTTGCAGTCTGGACACTAGAGCCCTAGGTTCAACAACAGTTTAGAAAAAAGTCTCAACATAGGGTTAAAAAATAATAAGTGTCAATGCTCAAACTCTAACATGGATCACCTCACTTGAGCCCAACTAACCCTGGGCTTTCTCTGTAGCATCTGAAAACTATTCTGGTACCTGGAGGCCCCTAAGAAATGACATCCTATCAGCCAAGCTCAGAAGGAACACAACTCCTCAAAAGCTTTTTCTTAAAAACAAACAAGCCACCAAACATGTCAACTTCAGCCAGGAGCCACTGAGAAGGAGAAAGTATAAATAAGGCAGCAGTTTACTGCCTGCAATATGTGTATTCTGCTGTCAACTGAAATGTTTGTAGCAAACCAATGCAAAATTAGTACAATTTCTAATTTGATATGAAACCCAGGAAAATCCCTCCAGATCCTAGAATCTGCATTGCAGAGATCCAACACTTTTTGGCTGATAGCACTACGAATATAACTTTTAAGTTTTCAAGGAAGTTTTAGTTGCTAAATGTTTTTATTCTAAAAACTGATGTAATATTATAATTAACTAACGAACTAATCATGGGAGACCTTGAACAATCTGCCTGAAATTGGTGGGTGTAAGATGGCTCCATGTTTGTTTCAGAACTACTCCCTTCTTTGCCTCCCCAAAGCTGTATACGGTCAGCACAGGTCCTCATCAAAGTGCCTTATGAGGACATGAGTTCTTGCAGATTGCTTTTAACTCATTACTTGTCCAAGCAGCTATTCATGTATAGGTAGGAGGATATAACAAGATTTTCTTCCACTGTTCAGTTTCTCTTGTTCTTTATAAACATAATTTCCAGGCCGTTTTCCACCACAGTGATTTTAACAATGATATTTTAAAGGAAAAGAAACATCTTTATACCACTTCCTCCTTATTTGCTCTGCTAACTTTGTGGTTTTCTGCTACATTCTAAATAAACTCCTGTTCAATTCTGCGACAAAAATAGATAAGAAAAGTTTCCCTGAAACAAACTAATAGAAAAACTGCATTAAAACTGTATCAATTTGAAAGGTATACAGTCTTTCATAGGATTCTATAACCAGAATTAGAGCAAAGCAGTAAACGGCTATGCCTAAAGAAAAAAACTGGTGTCAATGACAAACAAGAATAGTATACTTCAATTATGTTGTTCTCCATTTGTAAAACATAGACAGTTATGCTTTATAGTAATAACAACATAATTCCCTATACAGTGTGATTTGTGTATCAAATTGATTTAGTTTACAAGAAAAGCTGGGTTTTAATCTAAATGCTTGTGCTATAAAATTCAACCCTTCTGATTTGCCCATTTTCACTAGTAATAGGGTCTTAGCAATTTGAGCTGAGTTAGCAGTTCTATTGATGAACGAACTAAAACACATCACCTCCCCCCATCCCCAATTCATTTGCCTACAGCTGCATTGGCTCATCACAGATTCATAGATTCCGAAGTCAGAAGGGGCCATTACCGACACAGGCCACAGAACTTCCCCTCCCCCCACCCGCCCAAATTTCTAGACCACATCTTTTAGAAAAACATCTAATCTTCATTTAAAAATTACAAATGATGGACGATCTACCACAAGGCTTGGTAAATTGTTCCAATGGTTACCGTAATTACCCTTACAGTTAAAAATGTACAGGCTATTTCCAGTCTGAATTTGTCTAGCTTCAACTTCCACTCAGGAATGAAAGTAATTAATAAGAACTTATTACTGTAACTATAGGGGGGGAAGTGATTATTCAAAATATGTGCAGGAGGCACATCTGTTGAGTAAGAAGGTGTTATTTTTATATAGATGGTTTATTGACTATAAACGTACAGCAAGAAACCTTGAACACTATGCGAGATAATTTCAGTTCACACCCACATTAAAATCAACTGGTACTACTGAACAGCTGATAACTTTGGCAAAAGAAAGCCTGATTATTGGACAAAGGCAGGTAACACATGTAGTCTTTGTACTTGTTAATGTCTAACCAAACTCTGCACTCGTCAAAATAATCTGTACACTGTACCCGGATGTCCAGCAACTCCTTGTGTAAACTCTGTGAAAAGTTTGTTCTTTTAAACATTATCTTTAATTAAATTAAGATTAGTTATTCTCTGCTAAGTATCTTTTGAATTAATTTATTTAGGACATTTAGATTAGATCCTACCATGATATTCGTTCAACAGAGTTCAGCCACGTTCCTCTTTCTGGGGACAAAATAAAAATGATATGTTTGGATAAAGACCCTCTAGGTCTTTTCAACTTACTTGTTCTGTGTTCGTGTACTTAATATGTCATCAACACAATGAGCCAACAACGTGCTTTCCCTTCCTTCCATGCTTTGTTTTTAAAGGGCTCATTGTATTTCTTTAAAGTTTATTTAAGTAAGAGATTTATATCTGTGGCTCTAGAAATGGCATCTCATTACCTTTAGAAATAAAAAGAGATTGCCTCCATAAAAAGGTCAGTATATATTATTCTGACCTTGCCATTTAGGAACTTATTTTTTCCATTCCTCGTAATGTGAGATGAGCATTAATGAACTTTAAAACATGTCAATTCCCAAATAAAGATGACAAAAGAAAGTGATCACCACAGGGAAGCTAATGATGATGTACTGATTTCTTTATGTTTTCCATCATTTTACTTTTATAGCTGAGGCCATCTGAGGTCAAAGTTAGAGCAGTGCAAACTATCATTTGTGAAACTTGAAGTTCGTCTATTTTTGATTATGCTGAGCATTTGCAAACATGCAGCACTTTGTGTTTGTTTTACAAAACCTTTACATCAGCAAAAAAACTGTCGAAGCTGAGCACAAATCACTGCAAGTTAAATGAACTTCCAGAAAACTAAACACCTTTCCACAGCATATTTTGAAACTGCTTGGTGCTGGGATTACCTACATTTTTTCAAATTCTCTGGGTCAGCTAAACCTACTCCAGCCATGCATACAATAGGTTATTGGGAGCTGTACTGACTCACTTTCCCAAAAGAGGTGTGTTCATTACATTGCATTGTATGTTGCTTCTTGAGGGGGGGAGGAGGGGAAAGGTTTGACTTATTTTCTCCTAGCAATTGCTTCCAAGGGTTATGAGAATCTTAAAGCATGCTTCTCGGTCCACGCTGCTCTCTGCTGCAGTGTAGGCACAATAAATAGCTCATTAGCGCTTCTGAGATTATATTGGCTTGAGGGAGGGAACAATATTAATACAGAGACTCCCTGAAAGACACAGGAGAAACCTTCCCTCCAAAATGAAAACAACCAGCTGTCTAGGATTTACGGGGGTTATTAGGAAAAAGCTCTGTTGCCAGAAGGGAAACTGTGCAATTCCAGAGGACCACAGAGCCTGGGGGAGGCGTGTGCATGGTTTCAGACCAGTATTCAAACTTCTGCATGTTACCTGAAGAATTTTGCATTTTCTCCACTAGTTGATTGATATGTAGGTGTTGTTATATTGAAGAGGGTTGCCTCCATGCATGTGTGTTTTTCTGATGGAGTTTGCATTTTCTGAATTTTATTTCTATATGTGATTTCAGAAAACAGTGCAAAGATCATTTTTATGTACTCTTTTGAAAAAGAGCAAGGAGTTTATTTGAGCAAGGTAGATAGATATACAGCATGAACCTTATTTTTAAGAGGTGGTAGTGGTAGGCACTCACAGTTTCAGCTGCACCTCTGATTATTTCCACAAATATTATGGATGTGGTCCTTCTGACAGATTAGTCTTTTCTAAGTAGGAACAAACGACTTTCAAGCCAGCAACAACAGTAAAATGAAAGGACAATTTTGGAAACCACATGATGCAAAATATTTGATTAGTTGATCCCTGTTTGTCACTGGTACAGCCACTTTGTTTCAATAACAATAAAGATACATTATGTTCTTCAAATAGCTGCTCTAAATACTGTATATATCAACAGCCAGGAGTTCTTTGTAAATAAAGTGCCCACATCCCCCTGCACAAATATTAGCCCCACTATAGCAGAATTTGAAGATGTAAGTGGAAATACAGCATGACTTTTTTTTAGCAACCTGAAGTCAGCCTTCTCAAGTGCATTATAGCAGTATTTATTTGTATGGCAGTAGCATCCGGGAGCCCCATTCATGGATCAGGACACCACTGTGCTAGGCTCTGTACAGACACAGAACAAGATCACACCTGTCCCAAAGATCTTAAAGTCTGATTTATTACAATAGGGCCGTCATGTGTTCATTTTTCTTATGTCAGAAAGAAGACAAATAGGAAAGTTAATGCAAGTTAAATTAGCTGCAGCCATTTTTTGGTCAAGCAAATCAACATCATCAATATGACAAACATGATTTACATGGCAGTGAAAGCATAGAGCGAGATACCTGGTATTTGGGTGGAGAGAGAGAGAGAGAATCAGAAACCAGTAAAATATGCTCAGTAGGCAACAATGAGTATTATTCTCCATCTTGCAAAACAGACTCCAGTTATTTATTTACTGGAACAGAGTTGGCAGTGGTGCTTCAGAGGACTTGCACCAGTGGGTTTGAGAACAATTGACTTGTGGCATGGGGCAAAGAAAAAATGAGAGAAATTGAGGAAGTGTGGAGAAGAAACTCAAAGCATCCTTTTTGGAGCAGCAAACAGCCTCCCCATTTCCTGCAGCGTACAAATGGAGCAAAAGGCAGAGACAGATGTCGGAAATGTAAAGTAGTCTCAGTATCATAATTCCACTTCCTATTAGCAACAGCTAGAAGAGTTTGTTCTGGGTTTTTTTCTTGGATAACTAGACCTACATTCTTTTGTTTGAAACAAAAATTTACCAGAGGCAAAAGTCATCATGACTGGGTACAAAACCTCAGCGTCTAACACAGAATTAAAGGCCTGATCGAGTAGTTTAGGAAGAAGGAAAATTGCTATCAATCTAGGGCTATGTACACACTACCATTTTTAACGCGCAATAATCCTCTTCCGCATTAATTCTCCCGTGGCTGTTGTTGCGCGAGATCGCGTACACACTATGCTTGCTCTAACGGAACAAAGCCCCCCCCTTCTGAGCGCAGTCCTCCAGGAAAGTGAAGGGGATTGTGGGTACGTATCCCAGAGTCCCCAGTATCATCTCCCGTGGTGCATTCCGCTACTGACGCTACCCAGCGGTTGCTAATAGCAACGAGCGCGAATTTCAAATTGAAGCAACCTTCTTCTCGGCACTGCCTTTTCAGAATCGCCATGGATTCAGCTGTGATCTTGAATGCTGCCTTCAGCATTGTGAACACAGCCCAGATTCTGTTGCGGTTTGCCTTTGGCTATGATTCGGAGCATGACACGGATGACTCGGTCTCGGATGATGACAGCATTGAAAACCAAACGGACATTCTGATCAGTTTCGCGGACCAGCAACACAGCCTGAACCGCCGTGTTTGGTCCCGGCAGACGAGCACAGACTGGTGGGAACGAATCGTCCTTCAGCTGTGGGATGATGATCAGTGGCAACAGAACTTTAGAATGCGGAAAGCCACATTTATGGAGCTATGCCAGGAGCTTGCCCCTGCCCTTCGATGCAAGGACACGAGGATGAGACCCGCCATGACCGTGGAGAAGCGTGTGGCTATCGCACTTTGGAAACTGGCGACTCCAGACTGCTACCGCTCGGTCGCAAACCAGTTTGGGGTTGGACGCTCGACCGTTGGAGTGGCACTGTCACAAGTATGCAGAGCCATCAACCGTATTCTGCTCAGGAGGATGGTGACCCCGGGAAACGTGAGGGAGATCATCGCAGGATTTAATGACTTGGGCTTCCCGAACTGTGGGGGTGCAATAGATGGGACTCACATCCCTATTCTCGCTCCCGACCACCTTGCCTCTGAATACATCAACAGGAAAGGATACTTTTCGATGGTTCTACAGGCACTGGTGGACCACCGTGGTCGCTTTATGGACATTAATGCTGGCTGGTCTGGAAAGGTGCACGATGCACGCATCTTTAGAAACTCTGGACTATTCAGAAGGCTACATGCTGGCACATTTTTTCCAGACGAGAAAATAATTGTGGGCGGTGTAGAGATGCCAGTGGTGATACTTGGGGACCCCGCCTACCCACTGATGCCATGGCTCATGAAGCCGTACACCGGGAAGTTGGATCCTGACAAGGAGCGTTTCAATTACCGGTTAAGTAGATGCAGAATGGTTGTGGAGTGTGCCTTTGGCCGTTTAAAAGCGCGCTGGAGAGCGCTGTATGGCAGGCTAGATCTCCACGAGGACAGGATCCCATTAGTTATTTCGGCTTGCTGTGTTCTTCACAATATATGTGAAAGCCGGGGGGAGAGATTCAGGAACTCTTGGACCACTGAGGCACAACGTCTGGAAAATGCCTACCAGCAACCAGACACGAGGGGTATCCGGGGGGCGCAGCTAAGGGCAGTTCGCATAAGGGATGCGTTAAAAACCCATTTTAGTACTGTTGTTTAAAATTTTACCTTTTAATATAGTTACTAACCATTTCCTATATGTTTCAACTGTTAAAAATTAAGCTGTAAAAATTTTGTGTTTTTCCCCTGTAAACATTCATTGAATCAAAAACAGTTAATGTTAAATTAATGAAACAAATAAAGAAAGTCTGATTAAGTTTAACAAGTATTCAACTTTATTTAATTAACATTGATCAAAACTCGGGTTTGAGGGGAGTAGGGACTAAAGGTGGGTGTAGGTGCGGGACTCAACTACATATGTTGGGGGAGGGGTTCTGTTAGGGTTACACCATGGATGTCCATGGTGGTCTAAAAACTGTCTGGGGGGGGGAATGTGGCGTGGATGAAGTGAAAGGCATATGAGGCTGATGATGGGGGGTGCGAGCCTGTAGCAGACCGACCATGGTCTTGAGGAGGTTGGTCTGCTCCTGCATGATGCCTATCAGGGCATCCTTCTGCTGCTCTCTCCTCGCACTGCTCTGTCTCCTGTCCTGCCTGCACTGCCTCCTCCATTGCCTTGTCTCCCTCGCAGAAGCCTCATGGAACTGCATGAGCTCCTGGAAGACGTCTTCCTTGCTCCTGCGAGGCCTCCGCCTTATCCTCCTCAGGCGCTCAGCTGCAGCTGTAGACTGTCCACCGAAGGTCATTCCTGTTCAGATATGAAAAATGTAGAATGCCGCTATTGTTCTCGCCACGGTCAGGAGCAAAGGATGTTGTTCTCCCCACACAGTCCTTCAATACACAAGAGGGGACCTATGGGGGGGCGGTAACAGATTTCCCAAAGCTGGTACGGGTTGCAGAGCTAGTACAACGGAGAGTTGACTATTGCCACACCAAGTTCTGATCCCGTGCCCGAGATGGCTGAAATAGAGGCAGATCTCACACTGCTTAGAGTGCCTCTGCAAGCGAGAATGCATCTCCTTCATGTTGCCGACTTCAAGCCGGGACCTTACGCTGCAGGACTGTGCGCAGCAATGTTGCCCGCAGGAGTGCTTGCGAGTCTGAAAGGAAGAGTGTCCCTGAATGGTGGAGTGCAAAGGAATGCTCTACCATGTAATCTCAAGAGAAGACTCTGGAAATATTTGGATGACGCGTTCAGTGAGTTGAAAGGGAACGACTACTTGGAAATCGAGGCATACATCGATGACCTTTTTAAGTAATGCTAGTAACACCTTTACAGTTCTGTAAGGAACAGAACTGAAGACACCGAAAACAAAAACCCCTTGCATAAAAACCATGTCTACGCTGAGCTGTAGCACCTAGAATAGAGGACATTGCGAACGGGACTTACCAGAGCTGCCATCTGATGATTCCTGGGTAGGCGTGGAGAAGGAATCAGTGGAGCTTGTTTCTGGCTGGGTGGAAAATAACTCCTGGCTCCCCGGGTCGGTGGCTCCGTTCTCTCCGTCCTCGTAGTCTTCATCTTCTGATTCCTCGTCCACAATTGCCTCGTCGCCTTCTGCTGCCTTCTCTGTTTGGGGTGCAGTCTCCGAGGTGTCTACCGTGCAGTTCGGGGTGGTTGTGGGATCGCCGCCCAGGATCGCCTCCAGCTCCTTATAGTACTTGCACGTTGCTGGCGCGGAGCCAGAGCGCCGGTTAGCCTCTCTGGCTCTGTGAAATGTTATCCGCAGCTCCTTCACCTTTGCCCGGCACTGCAGGGTGTCTCGCTCGTACCCCTTTTCGGTCATGGCTTTGGATATTTGACCGAAAATGTCAAAATTCCTCCGGCTGCCACGTAACTGTGACTGCACGGCGGACTCTCCCCAGATGCCGATCAAGTCCATCACCTCTGCTGCTGTCCAGGCTGGAGCTCGTTTGCTGCGGCGCGACGACATTGCGAGCGAAGCACACAGAGGCAGCAGCACCGAACAGCGAGGCAGAAGGGAGAGTGGTGAATTCAAAAATTCGCGGGACAGAAGAGGAGGTCGGGAAAAATGACGTCACGACGATAGAGTACAGGCGGAAGTGCAGAAGGGATGGAATTTGAATTGTGGGCCATTTCCGTTATATTCACATTGCGCGATAAGCGTACACACACTGGCCATCGCGCAACAACTATTCCGCGTTAGCAGCAACCACGCTCGTTTAGGTGGTTTACATTTTGCGCAAAAAGAAGGGACTTAACGCGGAATAACTGTAAGTTGTGTGTGTACGCTCTGTTTGTTATTGCGCGATAAAGGGCTTTATCGCGCAATAACTTTGTAGTGTGTACAAGGCCTAGAGTTCTAATCAAAAAGTATACAGTCCAGTTTTAGAATCATATGGTGACATCTTGGCCCTGCCAATGTCAGTGTGAATTTTGACACAGAATTAATAGAGCCAGAATTTCATCCACAATGCAAATACAACATTCTGTCTTTTGGAACAATTCAGGAGGAATTCAACAACAGGATCCTTGCAGGGAGATTTCATCTTCCTTAGCTTCCTCCTGTGGGTTTGCCAGTGGGCATTGCGTGATCTTCTCTGGCTCCTGGATTGACCAAACCACATTATTTCAGATTTATACATAAAAATAAAACTCCCTATATTGTAAAACTATGGAGGGTGCAAAACAATGTGATGAAAATGAGAAAATCCACAACTGGGGGGAAAGGTCTCGTTATTCTCCCATTAACTGATTATGCTGGCATCACAGAGAAAGGCATAAACACTAATACATCTCATAGGTCTCAGAAGGGAGGGGGAGAAGAAAATAAAATTAAAAAAAAAAAAGCAGAGAACTTCAGGGAAACTTCCTCCAACCTTCCCCCCCAAAACCTTTGAGTTACATAGCATGGTTTTACTGATGAAATAATATTTAGATACAGTGTTGTATTTTAATATATCACCAACTTAGGTAACTTTATTACCAAAACTGTTCCTACTCAAAGAAGGACCTTGAAGCATAGCTCTCTGTATTATGATAAGCATTCTAATTAATTTAGAAAATATTTTAGCTTTATGTCGTACATTCCTTTTTATGCTGTATATTATTTTGCTTTTAAATTCTACACAGTTTCCAGAGATGATGTATTTTTGAATAGTAATTTACCTTCTTTAAAGCTAATTTGATGGGAGGTTTTTGGCTTCTGTGGATTAGAATTTTCATTATAGCATCAAAGTTATTAATGGTTAAGGTTGAGAAAACATGTCCTATTCAACTCTCGTTTTCCTTAAATTTAAGTATACATTGAAGTGCAGTTCTCAAAATTTCATTCAGTGGTAGAATGAGGTCAATGGATGGTTTAGAAAAAAGGAAATTTTCACACAAGTAGTATGAGGGTGTTGTATAGACAGACCATCTATCTTACCTTTATATTAGCTGGATGAATAAAGCTTTTTTTCTTTTACAATAAAACATTTATTTTTCATCTACAAAATAGTTAAATGATGCCATAAAGAATACAGAATGGATATTTATGGCTATTCCGAAATAAAAAATGGCAATGTATTTCAGGCTCCCTATTTAAAGACAGAGTAGAAGGAGCTAAGAGATCTTGTGATTCTTTTCAGACTATCAACAAATTGTTTGGAAAAGAAACTGAACCGGTTTGGACATTTAAAAATGTCATGTTTAATTAAAGCAAAAGCGTTAATGAAATACTCTTTCTTCCTCAATTTTTTAAAATAACCTTATGCACTTGCAATAGAAAAAATCAACTTAAGGCGGAGCTTGTAATTGCACAACAGCCATGAGAGTCAGCATTAAGATAGCTGCAGCAGCAACCTTAACTCCTTAACTTGTATGTAGAATCACGACTGAGCCTTTTATTACATAATCGTGGGACAAATCCAGGGCAATTAGAATTTGACCTTAAAACCTGCACTGTCAAACTGAAATGCAGTCCATTTTTTTTTAAAGTGTGAGAAGTAGTTTCAGATTCTACACCGACCCCTGAGTCTGCCAGTATTTTTAGCTTTATGAGCGTAGCCCTACTATTTGTTCCTGTGAGAAACACCTGCCAGGGGACTAGCTGACTGAATACATAGGAGAAATAATGGAACTGGCTACACAGTGTTATCAAGTGCACAGATAAATATAAAAATAAAAATTGTTCTCGTCACTTGCAGTTGCAGTCATCTGAAGAGTTACTTTTAACAGCAGGAGGAAAGAAATATAATTTTTAAAGATCAACACAATTTTAACGTCACATTAAAATACCTCTTTGCATTCACAGTGTTACAGGAGTTCAGTGACAAATGACTTACTCAGTTTTTCCACCAGTGTGCATGTGTAGAAACTGATTGAGTTCCACCTCTGGGCCTAGTAAGGCAATTCTATGAGGACAGGGTGTGGTGAACACAGCTCTAAGACACATAAATTGCTCTTGCCTTTCCTGCTCTTGCAGCATACACTTCCAACCAAGTTTTATCTAAATAAACCACACAAATGCTACAAAATTAAGTGGCATTAATGACCTGGCTTTGAACCCAGAGAAGCTAAGTGAGCCTAAATCTTCATCTTTGGGTGTAGAGTTCATGTAGCTACATTTCTTTTGTTTAAAAAATTAATCTCTCAAACTCCTAGGTTACCAGAAGTGAAAAAGGATTTCTGAGTGTTCATATAGCCAAAAGTGTGGGGGGGAAGGCAGGGGAAGCCACTAAACACACTTAACAATGCTAACATCAGCAGCACAGCTTGTGACAGATCAAGGTGTGGGTGGCCAGGCTCAGCCGTCAGAGCAGAAGGCAAGTTCCAGGAGTCAAAGCCAAGATTGTGCACCAAGAATGAGAAATCAAGCAAGGCAAGAACAAGGCTGGGAAAAAAGCTACACAGCATAAGCATTGAGCAGCTATTGACTAAGTGCTATTGCTGGGCTTCAGAGCAATCCTGACAACACCACTCAGGTAATCAGGCAATCTGGCCAGTTAGCAGTGTCAGCTGTGGTTAGCTAGCTGATCCTAGGCCCAGTTGCAGGCCTTCAGCCCTGATGCTGCTACTTGCAGAAAAATCTAACAAGTATTATGGCTCAAATACGGCTCTCAATTCCACCATTAGAACAGAATAGAATATGGTCCCTCCATATTCCCTCCATGCAGTTTCTGGCACCTGTTTACAGAGAGAAGCCAATCTTAACATTCTAAAACTAAAGCCCAGATTTAGCAACCCCTAATGAAGCTAGGTACCACTGATGTATGCAGACATCGTTACTGAAGTCCATTGGATTTACCCTTTGAGTATTACACAGTCGTTAAGGGTTGCGCAATCTGGTCCAGGCTGTTAGAATGCCTGGGGCAGAATGTCACCTGTTGAATCCTGTTAATCTATTTCTATACAGTCTGTATGTTGGGGGCTTCTTGCAGTATATGTTACATGTGCTACTTACTGTACTGCAAGATAATTATAGTTTTCAAAGCACTTGAAGAAAAAAAGACAGATTTTTTGAGGTGGTTGGTAGTGGGAGGTTTTGGTGGGGTTTTATTCGGTTGGCAGAGGGTGTTCCTTTTTTTTTCCTGTTACCATCTAAAATTCAGTGAAAGGAACTGCAACTAAGGTCAATGTGTTCTATTCATTATAGTGTTTCTTTCTAGTTAGTTATTAACTTTAATACACATTAACCAAACTGTAAACAAGGTACAGATCAGTGTTTTCTATTGAGAGTTTCTTTACTGGAATCAGAATAGACCCAATTTGACCACATGCATCACAGGTGGGGGTTGGGTGTTTTTATTTTTTTAAGAAGTGACATCAATTTGGAATGAAATGTCCTTTGTGCCATTATTCCTTGGCTGAAGAATCCATTAGAGAACTATAGTAGTGTGTATTATAAAAACATGCGCCCCCCCCCCCCCCGCAATATAGCTTCTCTGAAAATTTTCATTCTTCTCAAAGTGAGACCTACATTACTATCAAGCAACATCAACTAAACATTCTAAGCCTTCAGAGCCAATTTATCTGCCAGATTATTTTTTAAAGATTTTTTAAAGATTGACTTTTTAAAAATGAACAAACAACAAAACCAACTAACTAGATTTTCAGGCAACTGTCCTCTGAGAAATACAAGTGTATGGGTGAAATTCACCTCTGTGCAGAGAGGCAGACTAGGCTACTATGTACCATGTAGATCCAATTTTTGCCCTCAAATGAAGGCTTTTAGGAGACCTAAAAGATTTTTGCTTAGATTCACCCCTCTGCATGGGGGTGAATATCATAGTGTAAAATTTTACCTTTGCAGTTAGATTTTGCCCTAGGTACCATCAGATGCATTTAGAGCAGGGGTCTGCAACCTGTGGCTCTGGAGCCGCATGCGGCTCTTTGGCTGCCCCCTTATGGCTCTGACCCCCGTGCCACTAGGGGACCCTGCGGGGGGCCCAACACCTGGTTCCGAGCTCTCCCCCTACCCTCCGGCCAGGGGACCCTGTGCAGGTACCATGGCCTAGCTCCCAGCTCTCCCGACCAGGAGGCTACACCCATTGCGGCTCTCAAAACACTTGATTATTGAAGGAATTTTTTTAAATGGCTCTTCTTATGTTTTGGGTTGCCGACCCCTGATTTAGAGATTCAGAACAGTGAAGCCCCAGCTTCAGAGAGCATAGGCAAACGGTGCTGTAGTTGGATAGCCTTCAGAGAGAGACAGAAGGGGCATCACTTTATCATCCCAAGGGAAAAAAATACAGACTTTTTCTATTGCGATAAGGAAACTTGTTCTGATCAAATTCCAAAGGGGTAGCCGTGTTAGTCTATTGTAGAAAAACAACAGAGTCCTGTGGCACTTTTAAAGACTAACAGATTTATTTAT
>ML685792.1:10718666-10753770 GCA_007922175.1 Pelusios castaneus | reverse complement strand
GAAAGAAAGAAAGAAAGAAAGAAAGAAAGAAAGAAAGAAAGAAAGAAAGAAAAAGAGTTCAGATTCCCTCATTTTATAAACTGTCCAGGTCACTGTATTCATTGCTCATTTCTGCTCAACACTGTTAACAAAAAAGAATCGCTCCAGTTAAAATCCAGTTTACCTACCAGTGCACAGCTTTTATGTTTTGCACGTTTTTGGATGATAAAGATTTTCTATGCCTGATACTAAGACAAACATTCCCATCCACACCGCTCTCTAGCTTCTGTTCTTTATCAGCCCATGAGAGATTTTGACATTTCTGACATAGAGGTGATATCAGGACTTTTACTAACATTTGTTGACTGATTTTCTTGTATTTTGTTAACCAAGAAGAATGAAATTATAAATTCCATCCTGTTTTCTGGAAATTTATCAGCACGTGCAAAATACAATTGCTCCTATTTGAACAGGTGACCAGCACTGACTTACTACAACAAATCTCCTGTACTGCTGGTAAATAGGAGAGGCTAGGCGGGATTGCATCAATGAACTTCACAATCATCATCAATAAATGGTATGTGCACAACACATAATAATTGTTTTAACAACTCTACTGACCAAACGCAAACCATCATTCATTATGAAAAGAGTATATACAGTGGGGACTCGTTAGCATGCGGCCGGTTAACACGCGGTTTCGGTTAACATGCGGTAGGATCACGTCCCCCAAACCTAAAAAATTAACATGCGGTTTCAGTTAGCACGCGGTGTATAAAATTAAACTGAGTATATTTTTGGAAAATATTCGCTTTTCACAGAGACAGATGAGCCTAAAATAGTTAGAGGGACTTGTCAAGTGTGATATCGGCTGTTCAGTTCTGATTTGGAAGATTTTTTTTAACAATTTCATTGTCCATTTATACAGTTGAGACTCGTTAACGTGCGGTCCGCTTAACACGCGGTTATAATTGTATGGCTCCCGATGACCGCGTGCTAACGGGTCCCGACTGTATTATTAATGTATATAGGATTAGATACCTTTAAAGACTTTACAAAGAATCCATGCTAGATGAGTACAATCATATGTAATGCATTCATCCAGCTTCAATGGATTGTCATTTCCTGACGTTTACCATTCAACAGATCATGGCTATGAAAACATTTTTAGCAGTTGCCTACGATGCATAAAAGCATTAAAGAATATCTATTAGAACATCTCTCCTATGCACAATGGTTATGTTGCAGGGCAAAAATTCCCCTTGGGTTATAACAGCCACTTTCTTGCAAGGGTGAAATGTACAGCCTACTGCCCCAATAGTATAAAGTAGACTAAAATATTGCTAACAAAAGATCATGAAATGTTTTCCTATAGCCCAATAAACACAATACCTTTTAAGACAAAATTCTATTCTGTGAACCAGACTGTGCCTAAATATTAATTACAGCATGGGTGATCTTATAGTCATCATAAGAGTTGTTATGGATGGAAAATACTTCTTTGTGTAAGTGCTGGATTGTTCTGTAATCTTTTAGTTACCTCTGTGTACCTCCGTCATGGCAAAAACCTCTAGTGTTGGTGCCTCACTCAGTTCCTTCTTTGGCAAAATATTCCATTTTCTAATTGAAAGTAATGTTAGAAATTATTTCTAAGTTTCTGACTTAAAATGTTTACCTTTAAAAAAAAAAGGGTCCATCCAGCTGTACCTTGCTATCCTAAAATTATTCCTACTCTCACCACCTCCATACACCATGTCAACCTGTGGATTTGACAAACAAGAACCAATATTCCTCTACAATCAGGTACCCCTGAAGGCATTTGAGATCCTTTGAAAAGAATCTTTGAACAACCTTAAGCCAGAAATACTGAAAGCAAGCACAGCAATTAACTTCCTTCTTATCAACTCCAGGGAGATCTCAAGTGTCAGAGAAGTTATAATTAACTCCTTAATTTAAACAAAAGTTCTGACAATTGACATAGCAGAACAGATTATTATTTATGGAATAGTTCCCATTGTGTGAGTTCACTGACCAATGACTGATAGAATTATTCCAAAGGGGTAGCCGTGTTAGTCTATTGTAGAAAGACAACAGAGTCTTGTGGCACTTTTAAAGACTAACAGATTTATTAATCGCATGAGCTTTCGTGGGAGAAAATCCCACATCGTCAGACGCTTTCCTATCTTCAAAGCGTCTGACGAAGTGGGATTTTCTCCCATGAAAGCTCATGCGATTAATAAATATGTTAGTCTTTAAAAGTGCCACAAGACTCTATTGTCTTGATAGAATTATGTACATGACAAAGGCATGGGCAGCAGATACACTTCAAAATCAGTAACAACGGCTATGTCTACACTTGCTAAAATTAGTTCGAATTAGTTAGTTCGAACTAACTAATTCGAATTAATTTTAGTTAGTTCGAATTAGCAATCCCCATTCATTTCAATGGCCGGTTTGTTCGAACTAAGAAATTAGTTCGAATTAACCCTTTAGTTCGAATACCCTATTCGAATTTATTAGTTTGAATTAAGGAAGCCCTTAATTCGAACTAACTAAAGCCTAGTGTAGCCATGGCTTTAGTTAGTTCGAATTAAGCCTCCTTAATTCGAACTAACTTGCCTGTGTAGACATAGTCAAAAGCAATAACCAGCCGTGTTGCAAGATCGCCGCTATTAGAACATATCTATAATTTTTTTAAAAAGCATGCTATTTGTTAAAATTTTCTCTCCTACAAAAATAAATAAATAAATGCTTTTAAACCTCAAGATCGTTTCAGAGCAATTTGCAAAAAAAAGCCAGAGTCCAAAAAAGAGAATCTGAACAATTCTACATGATTCTAAAATAAAATTATTAGTACCAAAATGAAGTGAAACTTGACTGGCAGATATCTACAACTGTGTTCAACGTTAACTCCAGTCCTTCCATCCCTGTCATGCACTCCTGCCCCTCTAATCTTATTCTGTTCACATCACTGCCTATCGCTCACTGTCACTTTTTAATTCTCAGTGTTCCACAGAACTGTTCTATTACATATGCACCACGAGATTCAAACCTAGCAGGCCCACTTATGACAGCATTTCCAGAAGTGATATCTTCCTGCTAACAGACACGAACACTAAATACCAGTCAGAATAAAAGAAATATAATTCAAGCACCAAAATACTCTATTTTCTAATGGAAAACAAGAAACCACACAGAAGATTAAGTTTTAAAGAACAAATATTAACTGTGCAATATTACCACCTGATCTTCCCATCTCCCCCCTCCCCCCTATTTTTTGCATTCCCCTCAGACTAGACACTCAAACATGTGCTCTGTGGTTTTTACAAATAGTAACAGCGCCTGACCTCATATTGGTTTTGAAAAGTATCACTCTAATTACCATTCTTTGTAGTCACCTCAAAACTATATATGCTGAGACAGAGGGTGTGTTTGTTTTGCAAACAACAGTGGATTCCACTTAGGCCTAGTTAGATAAAACCAAAAGGGGAGAAAAAAGAGTTAGCACCATCCTCATGCAGTCTAAATTAAAATGTGACCCTGTAAAATAGATTTCACTCCTTGAGAGAAAGAAAAAACTTCTCTAACTTTTAGAGGGATTGAAAAGCCCACTTAACTTGGCATATCGACTGTAAACCCTAGGTCATCCCTTCAAAACATGCAATACCATTCTCAGTTGTGTTATGTATAAACAAAAACAGCTGCTGTACATGGATGTTCTGCTCTGCTTTAAAACTTTGCTTCCAATTGACAGTTATTTCAAATGGACGTGGTTGACACACTTTATCAACACAACAGACAAGGAGTCTCATGGCACTTTTAAAGGCTGTCCCTTTGGAATTTATCAACACAGTGGCTCACATGCAGAAGCACTGGTGGGATTCTTTGGCCACACTGTCCTTCCACTATGCTATGCTCCGTTTGCAAGCATCATTAGCACAAACGGCCTCCATTTAATCTCTATCTTCAAACAAAATCTTAAAAGCTTCCCTCGGAAATTGTCTTCAGTTCACAGAATCTTGTGAATCCCTTTGTTAAACATGTGCTTTCACAAAAGCCATCCAATGCCCACATGCTTAGTATACACAACCTCCAGGCATAACAAATATTACTGCATTTTCTTTTTGAGGGAGATCCTCTGCTCTGATCCTTTGCCCATCATTTGCCTGGGTTGTTCTGATGAGGATTTCTGGACCAGGAGGGCTGAACACTCCTACAGCAGATTATATAAATGCTGCTATTGGACTAGCCAGATGGGGAGTGGTTTGAGATTAGTTTAAGGTGCTGACCAGTGTAATGTAAAATCTACACTCTTCAACAAAGCTTGAAGCAGTCCACTAGGAGCAGAGGCATCAAGCTTGGTTAAAGAGTTTAGATTTTAGGCTACACTAAGGTAAATGCATTGTTAAAATTTTAAAATCATCAGCTATGTCTACACTGGCAAGTTCGTTCGAATTAAGGAGGCTTAATTTGAACTAACCAAAGCCATGGCTACACTAGGCTTTAGTTAGTTCGAATTAAGGGCTTCCTTAATTCGAACTAATAAGTTCGAATAGGGTATTCGAACTAAAGGGTTAATTCGAACTAACTAGTTTGAATTAACCAATGTGGCCATGTTAATTCGAACTAATTTCTTAGTTCAAACTAACTGGCCATTGAAATGAATGGGGATCGCTAATTCGAACTAAGCAAGTGCCATGAATGGCACTTGCTTAGTTCAAACTCACCTTGTCTAGTTCGAATTAAGCTAATTCTAACAAACTAAAATTAGTTTGAATTAGTTAGTTCGAACTAACTAATTTGAACTAATTTTAGCAAGTGTAGACATACCCATCCTTCCAACATGACCAGGTGATACACCACAATCCCTCCCTCCGCTACACTGCATGGAGGTTCTTGAGCTTAATAGTTTTTCCTCATGGTACCAATAGTCGTAGCAAGTGTTATCCTCCTGTGGCCTGCACGGATAGCAGTGGTGATAGGTCAGGCACACTGAAGTTTCTAGCTGTGGTGACTGGCTGGCCAGGTCCCCTTTGGTCATGGCCAGGTGGCTACAGGGCGAACCTGTCTCCTTATATTACTGTGGTGGGAAGGTCATCCCAACTGCCAGTGATTGCCTGTCGCTGCTGTGCGAGAGGCAGGAAAGCAAGTCTCCCCATGCTTATAGAGGGGAGCAAATGGGGATTCAGGTTCCCTCACACTTTTCCACACACCCCTCTTGAAATGCACTTAGTCCAGCTCAGCCACAATCCAGGATGTAGCATAATAGGCTTTTATACAGTTTCAGCTCCAGAAACAAACAAAAATACCCCACACATACTATGCCACTTTGCACCAGTAAGGTAAAGAGAGGGGAAAAATTAAAGCAGGCACAAGGCATGCTCCATACGCGGCTCCTCTGCAGCCACCTCCCTTACAGAGAGTGAATCGATACAGTGTTCTTTTTGACCTGTACCCAGCAGTGGGAGAAACTTACTTGCAATATAACAAACATTCGTCATTCTGTCTGGTTGCTCCTTAAGACAGCTACTGAACTTAGTTTCTGTGGCTATAGTAAGCTGCTCTTCAGACACAAAGGGCTTATATAACAATGTTTTTTCAGTTAGTATTTCAGGAACTAATTTATTAATAGTGTTTGTTTTTCTGTAGATCTAACAAAAGCAAATACAAAAATACTGTTGATAATCTTAATAAAAGAAGAAAATACTAATCCCAGAAAACATCACATTAAGTTTTGATAATCACATTTTATTCTCCTGCTGCTTATCTCAATGCACGGTTCCTTTTCCTTTAACAAAAATATTCCTCTTTCAAACAATACTTGATGCTAAACAAATAAAACCCAAGTCCTAAAACAAACCATTTTGGACACAAGGTTCATTTCTATTCTCCCACTCTACATTCAGGCAAGCATATATCATCATATGCTTTGGCTAGTGATAAATGATTCTTTAATCTGGTATCAGCAAGACGGTCGACTACGCTTACTCCATGTATTCAACATGTGTTTTCTCCTAGAACTCTGTGGAAGAGGAATGTTCTCTCAGGATTAGTGCACAGGACTCGGTTTCAGAAGATTTGGGTTCTATTTTGTCATTAATTCAGTTTTTCCTAAATTCCTTGTGCCTCATCTTCCATATCTATAAAATAGAGGTAATACCACCTATATTAGAGGCGTGTTGTGAGGCTTAATATATCAGGCTTTATGGTCTTTAAAATACTCTGAGAGAAGGCGCTATAGAAGTAATATTTAACAAACAGTTCACTCTTCTTGCATGATTCATTTATAGATATCAAGCTCATCTTTCTAGCAACATGGTTCATCACTCTGGAATCAATGTGAGGTCATAAAACTGGACAGTGACATCACTAAATCAGATAACAGTAAAGGGTTGGATATAAGGATGAAGAATCTGAAGTCCTCCCTTGTGATGTTTCATTAAGACACACACATACACCAACCTTGTTTTAAAAGGGGAGGAGGAGGAGACCCAACATATCACACATCAGAAAGTTTAACGAGTACATCTAAATTGATTGAGCAGTTATAAGTAATCCATTTGTGTTCAACCAGAAGGAAAATAATGATTAAACAACATCACCAAATAGAACTAAAAACATTCCTTATTATTATTTTTTAAAAAAAATAAGATACGTTTAATGCAAGAACTAAAATAAAAAAGGCTACATTTGGTGCTGGCCATTGTCAGAGACAGTATACTGGACTAGAGGGACCTTATGACTCATCCAATTAGGAAAACTCCTATGTTCCTGTGACGTAGTATCGCTCAATATTATATAAGCACTGGTTATAGTTCCACTTTACATTCTCATCAGGAAAGGAGAGAAATCTGTAGATGAGAAGAAACTATTGTGTATACACTAAAAAATGAGCACAGCAATACCAAAGAATTCAGCAACAAGGTGGAAGAGATAGTGAGTGATGTCCTACAAGATGGAGTTCCAGGTCCAGTATTTTCATTAAACTACCTAGGTATTTGTTCCACCTCACTCACCATAGCTGAGCACTAATTTGGAGGAGAAAGTGAAATATCTTTACTTAAATTCAGAACTAGAAGAAAAATATAACTGAGATTTTAAAGAAATTCACAGATTTTTTAAAAGAATTATTGCACTTCAGCAAGCATCAATATGAAAGTATAGCCAAGTATATAAATCCCTAATGGAGGAAGTCTGAACCAGGCATTGGTTCTAAAGGGAAGAATCTGAGAGTTAAAATAGGTGATAAATTGAGTGAGTCAACAATGAGGCGCTGTTGGAAAACAAGCATTTGCTATATTGGATTCTATCAATAAAAGAGTATCATGTAAAACAAATGAAGTAATTATTCCACACCACTTCACACTGGTGAGGTATCAATTGGAATATTGTGTTCAGTGCTTTTGAATATATTTTTAAAAAAATTAAAAGCCTGGATAAATTGGAGAAAAATTCAGAGGAGAGAACATAAATTCAAGGTCTGGAAGAGATTTAAGAACACTGAACAGGTTTATTCGGGAATTTAATGGAAGAATAACTTTCAGTCCCTATGTTCAAATAGATATAATGGATGTTTTTAAACTGCAGAAGGAAATATTTAAGTTAAATGGGATGGGGGGACAACAGCTAAGCAATGGAATATGCTGCTAAGTGGAAATCTGGAATCTGCTTCTACTATGATAAAAGCTAGATTTGATACACATTGGTCAGTGTCAGTTACAGAAGATGCAATCCATCCAGCAATGATGCAAGGGGATGGGCTAGAGGAACTATCCAATCCAAAGGATGCTATGATCTCTACTCATATTAAGGCCCTTTCCTTTATCTTAGCTTCTCACTAATGCTCCCTTTCCTCATTTTGACTCCTGTGGAGACTCTCAGATCCTTCCCTCCAACCCCACATTCATGAGGAATGAGGAAGAAAAGGTTTTCACCTCTAGCAGTGTGTCAGCAATTCTGTACTGGATCTTGTAACTGCAGTTGCATACTGTGAGGATTCCCCTCATCAGAGTACTAGAGATTTCAATTGAGCAGTGCTGCAGACTCCCTGCTCTAAACAGAGAACACCCACACATAGTATAATCAAAATTCAAAACCACAGAGAAGCTTGTTGTGGAGGAATAGTGGTAACAGGGGCAGAGACCGAAGCAAAGGGAGGGTGTGCATTAACTGAGGGAAATCACTGAAGTTTCTAATCCATTAATACCACCCAACTTTATTAAACACCACCTACTGTTAAGGTTACTTTCCATTAAGGTTCTTCCTATTGTAAAAGCCTATTTCAGTTGCTTATAATGTTGACAAACTAGCTCTCCAGGCTGAAAATTTTCACGCTGGGTCTCTGCCTCAGACTGCATATTATTTTATTTATTTTTTAAATATCTGTCAGAACACTTCAGCAGTTCCTGAGAACAAGGCTAGGGGGAAATGTTGTTTTAACCCTATTAAAAATGCGGCAGTCTTTTCTTTGAACAGATCCAGTGCCTCCCTGCTTTGGAACAAGAACTTGAAATGTCAGGGAATGACCTTTGTGTCAGAGATGTACCTTGGCCAGTAAAAATCCACCCAAACACAGGAATGAATTAGTGTCATGTAGTGAAGGAGAGTGTTGTCTCTAGGATCTCTGCTTCATTTGTTCAAAGGCTAGAAGGTATGTAGTAAATGATGCAGGACATTTCAGGAAGAAAAATTTCAGGTTTAGGAAGTTGAATGCTTCTCTGGAGAACTGCATTCCATCCCTACCTTTGCCACAGAGCTCCTTTGTGGTGTTTGGCAAGTCACTAGAACCAATACTCTTGGGAAATTCGGTGCGAAAAAATTAAAAATTCTGCACACAATATTTTAAAATTCTGTATATTTTGTGTGTCAAAATAACACAATATAATCACACCAGTGTCAATTATTTTGGTAATTTATTTCAAAATACCCGTCGGCAAATATGTCTGTAACAAGACAGACAACAAAAAAGATTCAGGAAATGCTTTTTGACAAATAGATTCCTTACTAGGCATATTAATACAGAACTCTGAGTAATAATTCATTTAAACTCTTATACAGAAACATTTTTCACACCCCTCCGAAGCCATGCAAAGCCTTGAAGGAGTCCGGGGTAACGGATGAGCTTAGAGAGGGAAGTAATTGCAGGGAAGAAGCCTGGGAGTGAACCTGGAAGGATGTTTGGTATGTATGGAAGATGTATGGAACATGCGGTTGGTTGTTTTTGTTTTGGGGGGAGGGGTGGAATTGTTAGGGAACTGGGGAGACAATGGTTGACCCCTCACTTCTCCCACTGAGTTAGGCACATCTACCCTGTCCTGGTGTGGCCCTGCACCCCAACATGCATTCAGCCCTTGGCTTAATGATGTCATTCCACTATCTTCTGTGCCCCAATCCCAGCTTGTCCCTCTCCCATATGCCCTTTTGTCCCTCTCCCCAGCAGCCCTGAATGCCCCATCTGTCTGTGTTCTCCCCCAATATCCCATGCCTCTTCACTTGGCCCCACAGGCAAGGCACTTTGAGGAAAGCAGAGTCTGACCCCTCTCTCTCTGGGGCTAGCTGCTCTGGCCACTGAGCCACTGGTGGGTGAAAAGTGAAATTGCAACATGACCCCTATCACAGCTTTCCTTCACCTCCCTTTCAGAATCAATTTTTCTACAAGTGGTAGCACGGAGAGAGAATCTGCAGGGGATGTTAATTCTGCGCTTGGGCAGTCGTGCATTATTCCCCAAGAGTAAACCAAATTTTTCACTGGTTGTCTCTAGCTCTGTGTTCTTCATTTTCTGGGTGCCTTTCTTAATACCTGTGGTCTGATTTGCATAAGTGCTAAGCATTCTCAGCTGCAACTGAAGTAAAATGGGAACTGTGCTTAACATCACATAGCACTTTAAATGTTCAAACTATTCTTCAAAAAATCATGTCCTCTGTGTCTCAGATTCAGCACTCACAATTAGTGAATACTTTTGATAGAGCCCTGCAGATCCGCAGGTGTCTGCTTCAGATCCGCGGGTAACTGCATTCACGGGTACGGGTGCAGATATCCACAGCCTCATTGTTGCAGATTGGCTGCGGATTCTATTTTTGTGATTGATCCCTGCAGCTGCTGCTACAATCTGAGTCGCCAGCAGCATACAGGGGAACGAGGAAGTGCTCCAGCCAATCCCAGCTGGGCACTGATTGGTGGTCTGCCAGCCAATCAGAGTCTCCGTCACAACAGACCGGCTTGGAGAGACACCACTCACTGTCAATCAGTTAGCATGCTGGCCTTTGATTGGCTCATTCCCCATGACATCCCTGCCCACTTCTTCATTTTCTTATTTGTGGTTCGTATGCCATGCTGTCAATCAGAAATTTCATTGGTGGCCAAGGAAATCTGATTGACAGCACACCATTCAAATCACAAACAAGAAAAGAAAAAAATGGGTGGGACCCATGCTGACTGTGAGCCCAAGCTTGGTTGCGGATGCGGTTCCGGATGCACATAAAACATGGAATGAGGATTGCAGATCGGATAAAGACTGACATTGGGCGCCTACAGTCTGGTCCCGGATCCACATTTTTGTATCTGCACAGGGCTCTAACTTTTGGCCTTAGTCTCTCTGCACTTCAGTTCCCAACCTGAGACAATACCACCACTTACCCAACAGGAATTTTGTGAAGATAATTAATATCTTGAATGATTCAGATACTATAGCGATGAGTGCCATAGAAAAGCCATTGAGGATATTAATATTTCTGTCATCATAAGTGGAAGAGCTTGAATAGTGTGCAGTTTAAATGAGGCCTGGAGACCCACATTAAACACTAAGGCTAAAACAAAATATTGAATAGCTGTTCATTAAGTGAACACCATCTATTCTGTGCACTGAACTAGGCAGAATTCCTGTGGAAAAAATACTATGGGTGCTTCTACACTTGCTGCTGAAACATGCTTACAGTGTAGACCAGTGTAAACCCATTCACTTCCTCCTCTGGTTGCTGTGCCCAGGTGTCATGTCTTCTGATCTTTATGCTATAAGCATGTGGGGCAAATATTACAAATCTGTAGCCTGCCTAGCACAATGATCTGATTGGAGCCTCTGGTGACAGCTGTAATTCGTTGTCTATTTCCACCTGATTTTAGGAAGTTAACATCAAAGTTGATGTGTTACACCCAAGAATATTTCCTTCTGAGCATCAACAGTGTCATACATGATAGCGGGAGACAAAGCCTTCTTTGCAACTACTTCCCCTTTTTAATGAATAAAGTCTTCCTTCTTTCTGGTCATGAATAGATTGTAGATCAGACAAAAGCTGGTTTGTCTTTTTGTTTCTGGGTAAACTGGTTAATTTTTGTCACATTTATGTATAGCAAAAGTCTTCCTTACAACAAGCGCAGATGAAAGATTGTTCCTTGTACTGTAAGGCTGAAATTCACCTCTGGGTAAAGGGCAAGCCAGTAGTCAGGACCCACTTACGCTGCTGCTTTTTTTTATTGTGGTCTGCTGCACAGCAATACTTTTCACCCTACCACAAGGATGGCGATCCTGCAAAACCTTAAGCACCAGTTCCTTCAAGTGACCTTGGTGGTGGAGCTGCCTGCATGCAGAATTGCTGCTTGCATGCAAACCATTGCAGGATCAGGGCCTAACAGAGCACACAATAACCTTGAACTTGCAAAGGGCTCTTATGCTCGCGCAGCTCCCTTTGCAAGATCAAGGCCCAAAATACTTCCTATTATATTGACCTACTATGTTAGGAAAATCAGTATGCTAATAAAATGACTGCATTTAAATGGATGTTATCAAGCTGCTTAGGCCCCAAATTGTAATATCCCTAAAGACTATGAGCTATTAAAAGAAACCTGGTTGTAATCTTAAGTTAACAAATGCTTGTTTGTGTGTGTGTGTGGTTTTAACACAGTAGCATACCGTGGGTCTCTGGTGCCCTGGGGCCAAACCTGTATTTGTCCCCTCCCCAGCCTCTCACACCCCATCAGGACAGGAGGGGTCCCCTGGCTCACACCAGACAGCAATGCCCTCCAACTCCCCTGGGGAAGGGGGGTCTGTACCTGCAAGGGGAGGGAGGAGAGACACCGATTATCTTCTCCTGCTTGGGGACTTACTGCTGCTCATTGCAAAAGTGGAGCACTTACTTCTCTCACTCCATCCCCACAGTACAGCACTGGCTCACTCCCCCAGCCTGGGGTGAGAGTGCCAGGCTGGCCCTTCATGACACACAGGAGGTGGGGGGTACAAGACGCTGTGAAGGGTAGCTGCGGTCCAGCAAATCTGTTGGGCGTTAGCCTCCATAATTGAGTCTGTGAAATAAAAATTAATCGGACTCTTGCTTCTTGATGAGATCTTGTAAGAACATGGGGCCACTCACTGAAATTAATGGAAGGCAAGTTTAAAGCCACTGCTGTAAGATCCTGATCCAAAGCCAATTTAAGTCAGCGGTAATCTTGCCATTGACCTCAGTTGATATTGGGCCAGGTTGTAACTGAAGATAGCGGTATTAATATATAAACTGTCTCTTACAAGTAATGGGATGTTAAAACACTTTTTTTCCAACCACTCCTTTTTATGACTGGCAACTGTGATAATAGGCCAGAAATATCTGTACCTCTGGACCCTAACTTGAGAACTATTTAAAATCAGTATATGAAAATACTAATTCATCCATCTTGTAGCCATCAGGTGGAGTTTGTTCCTGCATGAGGTCACGAACTCAGATATATATTTTAAGATAAAGGTAATAAAGGTTATGTTTTAGGGCATTAGCTTATCATCACAATCCAGGATGAAGTATGACTCCACCATCCAAGTACCACACCATAGAAAAGATATCATCTCAGGCATTGGCACTCTTACAGCAGGCTTATCTGGCTATGTGGACTCTCTCCTCAGACCCCATGCTATCAGCACTCCTAGCTATCTTCTGGACAGCACTGACTTCCTGAGAAAAATTCAACCCATTGGTGATCTAGAAAACACCATCCTGGCCTCTATGGACATAGAAGTTTTTTTCACTAACATCCCACACAAGGATGGATTACAAGCCATCAGGAATGTATCCCAGCACACCTAGTGGCTGAACTTTGTGACTTTGTACTCGCCCACAGTCATTTCAGATTTGGAGATGATTTATATCTCCAAATCAGTGGCACTGCTATGGATACCCACCCGACTACTCAACATGCCAACAGTTTTATGGCTCACTTAGAACAACGCTTCCTCAGTTCTCGTCCCCAAATGCCATTCCTCTATATTGATGACATCTTCCTCATCTGGCCCTTGAGAAATTGCACTGAGATTTCAACAATTTCCACCCCACCATCAACCTTAAACTGGACCACTTCACATGGGAGATCCACTTCCTGGACACTACAGGACAAATAAGTGATATACCTAAACACCACTCTCTACCAGAAATCTACTGTCAGCTATAGTTACCTACGTAGCTCCAGTTTTTTACTGGGACACACCACAAGATCCATTGTCTAGAGCCAAACCCTAAGATACAACCACATTTGTGCCAGTCCCTCAGACTGAGACAAATACCTTCAGGATCTCTATCAAAAATTCTTAAAACTACAGTACCACAGTAACCACTTGGGTAAGTGAAGAAATAGATTGAGAGAGCCAGACAGGTGCCCAGAAATCAACTACTACAGGATAAGTCCAACAAGGAAAACAACAGAATGCCACTGATAATCACTTGCAGCCTCCCTGTCAAACTTCTGCAGCACATCATCAAGAGTCTATAGCCTATCCTGCAAGATGATCCCTCACTCTCTCAAGCCGTGGGAGGTAGGCCTCGCCTCGCTTACAAACAGCCCCCCAACCTTAAGCAAATACTCAACAACAACTACACACCATACAACAGAAACACGAAAGCAGACACCTATCCCTGCAACAAACACCAGTGCCAACTCTACTCAAATGACACCATCATAGGACCTAACCAAACCATCTGCTCCATCAGGGCTTCATTCATCTGTCATCATGTGCCAACAATGCCCCTCTGCCTTATACATTGAGCAAACTGGACTGTCTCTCCACAAAAGAATAAATGGGCAGAAATCAGATTGAAAAACCAATAGGGGAACACTTCAACCTTCCTGCAGATTCTGTGGAAGACATGACAGTTACAGTTCTTCATCAGAAACGCTTCAAATCAAGAATCCAAAAGGGAAACTGCAGAGTTAGAATTCATCTGCAAATCTGACACCATTACATTAGGTCTAAATAGAGATCTGGTTGGTTTTCTCATTTCAAAAGGTGACTTCCCCCTCCTCTTTTAACCTTCACACCTTCTTATCTGTTGGTCCACACTGTCTGAATCAAAACAACTTACTTGGTTTGCTGAAAAAATCTGAACTGACCTTGTGACTTACTCTTCTCTGCATTTATTTATTCCTTTCCATACTGTAGTTTCCATTTCATGTGTCCGATGAAGTGGGATTTTACCCACTAAAGCTCATGAAATAAATACATTTGTTAGTCTTTAAAAGTGCCATAGGACTCCTTGTTTGTTTTGCTGAACTAGACTAACACGGTTACTCCTTTGGAATGTATCACCATAGAAAGGGTGCAATTTCCTTTTCCTCTAAAAAGGGAGCCGGCCACCACAAAAGAGGGTCTCCAGTAACTAAGTATGCTATGTTTCACTAATATTAAACAATATTATTTACAGTGGCATCCAGAATCCTAAGTGAGCGGTATGGCCATTTTGCTAAGTGCTATGCAGGCATGTATGAAGATGTAGTCTTTGTGCTAAAATGCCTATAATTCTACATTACTATTAAACACACACAAACTGGTAAAAGAATATCATTAAGGTTGCAAGGTCTAGCACAATAAAGTTAGGAAATGCCAGAAAGTTCCATGTGTAGCCTTTAATTTTGCCCCTTTATACATATGCATTATGTTACAGTCTTAAATTACTTGGTCACATAGGCTATGACTACACTTACCAAAGTTAGTTCGAATTAGTTAATTCGAACTAACTAACTCGAACAAATTTTAGTTAGTTCGAATTAACTTACTTCGAACTAAATCTGTTAGTCTTTAAAAGTGCCACAGGACTCTGTTGTCTTTCTACAATAGACTAACACAGCTACCCCTTTGGAATTAAAATAACTTGTGTATCTCCCTTCAACTGCCTAATGCCTGCTTACCATGGCATGTCCACTGTGTTGAGTTGAAGGGAAATGCCCTCCCTTCAACTCAGCGCTACTCCACGTAAGGGGGCGGTCTTCAGGGATTGGCTTCCCCATTGATTGAGTGGGTCTTCACAGACCCGTTCAATCAGGAAGTTTGATCTAATGGTGGTGAATTTGCCACTGTACATGTAGACCTGCCCTGAGAAAGGGAGGTTGATGCTGAAGGTGTGCTCCTTTTGCCCAACTATGTGTACAATCTGCAACCAGTGCTGACTTGTGAGCTCATGTAGGTTACCCGTGTGCATGGAAGTTTGTACATATTATCCACATGAGCTGATGATGTGAACTTGGGATCAAGGCCTGCCCAGGAGTTATTAAGAAGTCTATTAAACTGACAAAAGAAGAGACTCCAGATTCTCCTCTTAACAGTCTATTAAGGGAGTGTGGCAATGGTTTTGCATAATTAAGGAATGGCCTAGGCGCATCTGGTCCCTCTACCACTGCTTTAGCTTCAGGATACTAACTTTTTTTCCTCCACAGGGTTTCTACAGTGGAGCAGAGAGAGACAGACAGAAGTCAACAGGTCAGAGTTTTTGCCCACTGCCTATTCCTAAACATCTTCTGAGTTGTTACTAAGACTGTCAAGTGCCAAATTGGGATTCAGATCACTCTTTAAGCCATGTTGGAAGGAGGAGCAGCAAAACTTCCAATTTTAGGAAAGGAGAATCTTAAAAAGTCTTCCTTGGTGTCAAAAAAAAAGAAAGCCTTTGCTATCAGGAAAACCAAGTTAGGTAGCACAATGCCTCCTACCTCTCCCATAGTTTACAGGGATCAGATAGTCATTTTAAAGTTTACAGTCTCTGGTTAACAGTAATCATTTCACTTGATGTTTTGAAGTCCTAGGAGCAATGGAGGCAAACAGAACACACAGCAACAGTTGGAAAGGATACCTGGCACATATCTGCTGACTGATTCATTTTGAAGCCTTTCTGTTTTCATTCTTGATGGAGCAGGAAGAAGCATACTGGTGGGGTCAGCTCTAAAAGTGGCAATGAAAGGAGGCAAAGGTGTTTCTGGAGTCTGCAACAATAAATCTTTGGCACGCTTTGATTGTTGCTTTTTTCTGTCACTCATATAATCAGATTGACCTAATATTTCCAAACAGAAGCTGAAAAAAGTGTAACGTTTGTGCAAGTCTACTTGAATTGCTTTAGATTTACTCCAAAGTATGATTTTGATTGTTCACATGCAGTGCTAATTGCTCTGTCCACATACAAACACTTCTAACTCTACTCTATTTGTGTGTACTTGTAGGGGAATATTGATTCCTTCTCATCACAAGTGACATTCAATTTCATATATTAGTAGGGCAAGCTGACATAATCTGTTCACCTGTATGGACAAGGGGCTGCTTTGGCAATCACCTAGAATTGTTTGTAGTATTGGGTGATTTGGAGTAACTTCTGGTGAAAAAGGACATACTGGCAGAGGTTTAGGAGAAAGGGGAGGGTTTATAGACAGATCTAGAGCAAAACAGTTTCATTTTTATTGTGTTGTGGCGGTTTGCTAAATTATATAGTTTTAAAGGGAATTCATCTTACCAGGACATGATCATTTGGTGGGAGGAGAAGAGGACAGAATACTCTTCATAATACTGCTGTACTCCAAGACAATAAGTACTTATCAGCACTAGTCTTCCGTTGATTACTGGTGCACCATGTACTTCTACTATGAAACTAGGAAATAGTTTAACAGATGCTTGCAAAGTACATAGATTGATTCAAAGACAATAGCTAAATACCAGTTAAACCACATACTATGGGTCTACATTGTAGTGCTGGGAAATTATCACCATTTAGGGTGGTTCCAGAAATTACATTAATCTGCAAATATTTGCAGCTGGCTCAATCTTAGCATACAAAGTCTCAAACTGGTGCCAGTACTTTTCAGACTACAGTAATTTATATATACATATGGGTAATTTTGATTAATAAATAGGACAAAAATTATGTTTCAAACTTTGCTTACTGTGTAAATTGCTAGCTTTTTTTAGTCACTGATTGCAAAATTAAGTTTAATGCATGTATTGCTTTTTTTTAATTCAACATTTTAAAAGTCCCATTTATTGAATTTTTTAAAAATCCACCAATGGTTCTTTTAATTGGGGCGTTATCCTGATGCCGCTGAAATCAATAACAAAATACCCCATTCATGGCTGTAGGCACTTGTCCCATAGTCCTATAGTAATACGAAAAAGCTACTGTGCAGGAGATCCAAAGTCTGAGTTATAACACAGCTCCTTGTTCTTCAGCTGGGAAGACTGAAAGTGCTGTTGGAGCTGCCCCCTTGCAGATGGGATGCTGCGCTTGAGTTAGTCTGAGGCAGGCCAGTTCTGGAGTCATCTTGATGGACAGCGGAGAGGACTGTATCTTTGCTCTTTGACTATAAGGGCAGTCATCTGTGGAGGTGAGACTTTTCTTTGAGCTTCCAGGAGGAGCTCAAGGAAGACTGAGGGGGGAAATGACTGCTTAATATAAATAAAGAATTATATTGCAAAAAGCAATGAATAGTTTGGGTTAACCAAACCATATTCCAATTCCTAGATACCATTAGAACTGGGAGAAAGAGAAGGATTATATTAAGATGGTGACCAGTGCTTTTTTTATTGTTTTTTTTAAAAAAAGGTACCGGTACTCATATCTTGATAGTAAATTTGAAAAATGCCTCTTTCCAACCCTCTTCTTCCTGCACCACCCCTCTTCTTTCAGTGGCACGTTCCTTGCCCCTGCTGACCCTGCCCCCGCAGCTGGGCTGGCAATAAAGGTGCCAATACTCCATACCCCTGCATACCATCACAAGAAAAGCATGGCTGGTGAGACACTGTACCCTGATACTAGAGGACCAAGTGCATTCAGATGTTTCACTTTAAATATGAAATTGCTTCACATTTTCTAATATGCAATCTGCAACTGTGAAAGTGGAAAAAGACATTTTGTATTCAGAAAGGCAATATTAAAATAGTCAGCTTTGGGGTGGGGGAGGGAGGCAAGAGGGGGTTGCCTTTCCCTGTCGGTGCCATTGGTTTAAGATATCTGTGGAAGATTTCCAAATATAAATACTTGATAACCTACAGGCAAAGGAGTTCTCTTCCTAAATAATTAAATAGATGGCAAGTATTGGAGTGACTTTAATGGTTCATAACATGCATAACTACACGTACCTGCATTATTACGAAGATCACAAGACTTATAGATCCAATTCAAGATTTAAACAGCCCCATCCCTCAACAAGGGGGCATTTTAAATTTTAACAGCTTTTTATTAAAGGTATCGGTTAACTGCAATCTAACAATCATCTCCAGTAATACAGCTGTACATACCCATGCCAGTTTCAATTATAAACTCAATTTGTACCAAGACATTAAATCTGTAATTGCTTAATTATAAAATATCTAGGCCACTTTCATAGTTAGACCATTAATGATATAGCGCGGTGAACAATCACAATTTTTTGTGACAAGTCTTCAAACCAAAGTTTTGGGGCAAAATTTCAAATTGTCAAAAAACTTTGACTAGTTTAAATAAGCTGTAAAAACAAACAAAAATCCTTGAAAACTTTCTACAAAACATTTTCATTGGTATTTAGATAACTCAAAACTTTCCAATCAGCTCAAATTATTAAAACGTCTCCCTGGGGAGTCCATCACAGTGTCAGAAGTCTTAACAATTTTTAGAAGTGTAATTTCAGAGAAATCAGATGTTCGTGGGGCTGACTTTAAGTTTCCCTGTATGGCGTGTCATAAGATGCCAGTATGTTTTCTTCAGCCTTGTCAGACATAGCAGTATATCTCAAGGGCTTTAAGATTTTTCTTTTCAGATTCCTGTACCATGATGTTACAATGCCTATGTATGCTGTGTTCACAGAATTCTGCCAATCTAAAAAAGGCCAGATTCTGACCTCTGATACGTGCCGCTGGCTTCCTCTTTCAAACACAGGTGCACAAAACTGCATTTTATAGTTTATTTTCCCCTTTCTTCCACACAAGTAGTTACGCAGATTAATCTTTCCCCAAAACTGCTTCTCTTGATGCAACTGTAAAGCTTCACTGAAGATGATACTTCATAAAGACTCAGGGATAAGATTTTGGTGCACTGCAAAGTTGCATTTGTGCAACTTCTCTTAGGCTATGTACACACTACAAACTTGTCCCGCAATAAAAGCTATTGCGGAACAAGGCAAGCGCTATATTTATAGCGCTTTGGTGTGTACACACCTGCTCTTTAAATCGCAAAGGAGCGTTCACTGTGTGAACGCTCCTTTGTGATACAAGAGCAGTGCATGGTGGGAACCTGTCCCACCATGCACTGCCCACAGCCAGCCCCCTAGCTCAGCCCGTGGCTTTGGGTGGTGGTGGGAGCCCCTGCTGCCACCCGAAGCCCCGGGCCAGGCTAGGGGGCATGGCCTGAACCCTAGCTAAGCCCCGGGGCTGAGCCAGGGTTTGGGCCACCACACCTGAAGCGCCGGGGCTGAGCTAGGGGCTGCAGGGCTTCGGGTGGCAGCGGAAGCTGCGGCGCCGCCGCCACCCGAAGCCCTGCAGGCCCCTAGCTCAGCCCGGGGCTGACCCGAACCTGCTGCCTTAGCCGGCCAATCCCCCAGCCGCCAAACCTGGCCATTTAAATTTGTCAATTTCACGGCTCAGCTAGAGCGTGAAATTGACATATTTGACAGCTCCAATGTCCCAGAGTGGCCTGGTTTGGCACTCTGGGACATTTCCGGAGGCTGTCAACGGCGCAACAAGCGTCCACACAGGCTGTACCACGGAACAACTGTTCCGTGGTAAGCCTTACCACCCTCGTTTGGGGTGGTTTACATGTTGTGCGGCAAGAGGCTGTTGCCGCACAACAAGAAGCTTTCATGTGTGGACGCTTTGATTGTTATCGCGCGGTAAGGAGCCTTACCGTGCGATAACTCTGTAGTGTGTACAAGGCCTCAAATTCGGAAACTCAAGGCTAACAGGCAGTGCAACGCATTGGAAGCTAATATATGTGCCCACCAATATACATATCTTGTTTATCTTGGAAAGGATACTTTTTTTTTTTTTTTTTAGAAAAAGAAATCCCTGGATGACAAAATCACAAACACTCATACTTTAACCACGTAGAGCAGAACTATGCACAGAAACAGATCAAGTTTTAATTGGCACTGACTGCTTTTTATGGAAGAGCCGTGCAAACTGTGTTTCAAGGATTACAAACAAAGTTACTCGTCCAGCGAAGGGACCAGTGAAACACTGTGACCAAAAAAAGACTGTTTTACACAGAGAAAAACATCGTATTTTTATAATTCCTTGAACCACAATAAGATTTTAAAGGTAATTTTGGGAGTTGTAGTAGGTGTTTGCCAGTATCAGTCAGACATAAGAATTCCTGTGACAGTTTTCACAGGAAAACCGCAACCAAAGAAGCTTAGAGACCCAAAGACTCTTTAGAAATTTTAAGAAGTTTAGTTATTTCACCTCCTTGTCCATTCTGAAGCATTTTGTCAGTCTAAAAGGCTCCTGAAAAACTAAAGAATACAATCAAGTGTAATCAAAGAAACCTCCCATCCCTCCACAATGGACACTTGTTTGTTTGTCCGTAACTCCTATTCAGCTTTTACATTAATAAGGCACAACTATGCATATGGAAATTTGCTGTCAGCCGAAGAGACAATTATTCTGAAAACACCAGGTTTCAGAACCACTTTTAAGTGTTTAAGGCACGGTATGCCTGAATCATTGCTAGGTTTTTGAGTCTTATCTTTTTTGATGGTTCCCAGAAGCAACTCTTCCTGCTGTAATGAAACTTCTTTTACTAACATCATGACCTTCATTCACATACACACACACACAAACACAGCCGTGGAATCATCTAAGTATCAACAGAAACTGCAGTCTGGCCTCAAACAGAGTATATCAACTAACCCAAACCCTTGCTGGTTCAGGATTGTTTTCCTGTCTACATCAACTAGTCTACCACCAGTCGAGTTTTAAATGTTGCAAATGACAGGAGCTTCCTTCTTTTTCGCTGGGAAATTATTCCATATACCAACAGATCTGGAGCCCTCAGAACACCAGTTATTCCTATTTCAAAATTACATAGAGAATCTGGTTCAAGGAAGAGCATCAGGACTTCCTCAAGCTAGGGAGAGCAATGAGTATGCCTTATTTTGACAAACAATTATCTCATGATACAGAGAGATTAAGTTGATAGTATCCCCTTGAAGCAGCTATCTCCAGAGCGGTCTCCACTATGGAATAAACTAACTAACAAAACCAGAATGTGCATCACCACCTTGTTTGGGAACCTTTACATAAGCAGGAGGAGGCCCCAGAGTTTTCTCACAACTACCAGACCGACTCATTTTACTGCATGTGAGCAACAAATCACACAGAACCAAGGGAAGAAGAAGAGGAACTAGAAGTTTCCACTAAGTCCCTCAGAACACATATTGCCACACACCCTAAAGAGTAAAGATGGGGCTGAATTTCTACAAAAGCTGCTTTGGTTAAGTAACTCCCTACAGGGAGCTTGCTCAATAAGGCCAGCTTCAATATAACTGTTCAAACTGGCAGACAACTATAGCAATATTGCCAAAAGGCGGCAATGAATTAATCCAAGAATGAGTCTCATACAGAGTCATCAGCTTCTTAGACTTAGATTATAAAATCTTGACAAAGAAAATGGCTAGTCACCTAACTGCCTCTTGCACTCTGGGCCGTGCTTAGAGACAGCAGGCAGAGATAATCTAAGACAGTGGTACTCGACCAGGGGTGTGCATACCTCTGGGGACACACAGAAAGTCTTCCACATGGTACATCAACTCCTCTAGATATTTGCCTAGATTTACAACAGGTTACATAAAAAGGCTCTAGCTATGTCAGTACAACTCAAAATCTCACATAACATAGCTGAAGATCCTGTGTTCAAGCATTTCCTTCCTAATTTAGCTGGAGGCCCAAAATGAGAACTCTTACAACTTCAATAGCCTAATTACGGAAAACTGTTCTTTTTTCCTTACTACTCTTCACATGACCAAATCCTAGGCCAGCATTATGCAAAGAATATAGACAACAATGTTATGCTTATGCAGATGATATGTTCCCATGTACCACAAAACCAACTGACAAAAAAAAAATACCCATCTCTTTCAAGTGGCAAAACAAAAAACGTTTAAAAGGAATGTGGCTTTTCTAAGGCTAAAATAGTATCACACATACATATTCTTTGATACAACATACCACATGTGCATTGATTTGCAAGTGCTGGGAACTAATTGAAGTTATGCTAGAATTTTTTTTTTTAATTATTTCAGTTCTGAAATAGCTTTGCATGGCAAAAAATAGCATACATGTGAGGCGGGGGAGGTGTCAAAAAAGAGACAGAAGTAAAACAGAAAAGTACAACACAGAATTTATAGGTATAAAGTACATCAGTGGTAGCAAACATTTTCTTATGTTATTTAAGAAAGCTGCAAGGTATTTTATTTGGTAGCCACTTCTTTTTCTCCCAACATGGACCTTGTTATTCTGATTTGAGACATGGGCCACACTCCTCTTCCCCACCTTATTGTGAATATTGCAGAGAAGAGGACCATCATCTAAAGCCCCGACCATGCACTCTGTAGTACATAGGCATAGCAATCCATCTACCCACTACACATTATAGGACCGGGACCTGAGCATTTACATTTTTTCCCTAGCAGCAGGCATGAGTAAATTCCTCTCTTCCAGTCCACATCTATGTATAAAGTTTCCTTTTTCCACTAGCATATTAAGCTATTTGTAGATACGGAGAGTAAAATACTTAAATGTTTGGTCTGGAGTGTATTCTAGCATAACTCAGGTAAATCAAGGAGGAAGAAGACTGATGGATGGTTTTTTATGTCAAGAGATCTCCTTCAAATGTTCTGATTCTAGGCAAAATATTCTTAAATAGTTTGTCCATTTCCAAGGACTTGCCAAATATCATCAACATCAGACTTAATTTTGGAGAGAAATCTATCTCATTTTCTGCAGCCCTGCATAAACCATGTTATGTCGATAATCAGAATGAAATGTAACTAAATTACGTCATGAGTAGACAGGTATAATTTTGACTTGATCACTGCATCTGTCCAGTCACACTGGATTGGAAAAATGATTTTCCCATTTAATCTTGGATTTCTCCCCTAACATTTTGGATTAACTGTTTAAGTGTGCCTCAATAGATATGAGAAAAACTGGATCTATCTACACTTGCAGGGTACAGGCTTCTAGATTAGCAGAACTGATGGGTAAGCAGCTGTTCCCTTCCTCTCCTTCTGCACACACTTCCTAGATGTCAGGTCCTCCACATCCCCCTACATATTTGGCCCCCTTCTTCTCTGGGCATGCTAGATTACTGTCTTCCCTAGCTCCGTAAATCCTTCTCTCCTGCACAATCCTCTGCTGCTGGAGGTGGACTGGTTTAGTCCTAATGGGAGCCTGAGTTCTTCAGGATGGGTACTGTTTACTCTCCCAACAACAGTGGTCCCTCCTTTGTAAAAGCAGCTAGGCTGGCTTCTCCTCATTTCCAATTACCTTTTGAGGTGTTCAAGCTCTTAGTTGAAACTAAAGGCTTGGATACCAAGGAAAAGAACTAGTCCCATAAGAGCAGCTGGCTCTCTGCAGACCACCAAGCACTTACAGACCATAATTTTGGAACCAGTGATGAATTTATTTTAACTTCCCTCTCCCATGGTTAAATTGGGAAGCATTTAATTTGGAGGTTTAAAGCTACTACAACTCAAACCCACAATTTCTAACCTTCAACCCATAGCAGATGTGGAAATGCTCACCCTTAGAACTCTGCAATTCTAAAAGGAAGCAGGAAGTTTACAAATTAAAATTATATGGGTTAGTAAAATCCAGTCTTACATGATGAACCACCAAACAAGATTTTATTCATTAGCATTCTCTCTCTGGCTTACTCATATTTAGTAATTCCAACCAAAAAATTTACATGGCATGAAAATTCTCGACTATGAGTGCACGTATCTAGCATAGTTGAGGAAGTTCTATTAATAGCAATGCTGTTTGCACAGACAACATATCCACACTATGGGCCCCAATTCTGATCTCAAACTTGCAAAAGTGGATTTGTGTGTGTGACATGCACTACTGGACACACGGAAAGCATTGAGACGGTAATCAGACTGTTGGAGGCCTTCAGAACATGCAACATATGCATTCATTACTATATCCAGAAAAGAGGAAACCATTTTATGATTTTCTTTCGCATTAAAAATAAAGGATTTACCAAGTATTATAAAAGGCATTCAAGTTATCTGTTCATTATTTTGAACATTCAGAAGCACTACAATTTAACATTTATTGGGGTTAAGGACAAGGAAAGCACTTATCTCTATAGCTCTACACAACTATTCGATGCTACATGCAATCATCTCTTTTGGAGGACGGGGTTGTATATCCAAATGTAACTTCACAAATTAAAAACAAACACATAAAAAAATATTTTACAGCAACAGATCACTTCAAAATATACCCCAGAGATAGGACATCAAGTATTTTAATCTCCACGGATAAGCATTGCTTTTCCCTGTCTATCGAAAAAAAAACTGGTTTAAGAACTGATCAACTTCCAGGTGAACAGTACATCACAGAAATAGGATATTTAATGTACCAGGGAAAGCCTGCTATTTTTCTTAGTTTTTAAAATTTAACTGTGGCCTAAATCAGCCTCACTTTAGATCTTTGCTATAGAGCAATTTGCTCTATATTTTTATGAAATTCTTATTTTTAATCTAGTGGTAATTTGAAGTGTACATAAAGTTGACTTACAGCAACTCCAGTGTAAAAACCAAAATTTAGTAAACAGTTAGTACATATGCAATTTATTATGTCACAGATGTTAAACAAGACGCATTAGTGGTGATTAACAATGGCTATTATACATGTCAAATGTAATGCAAAAATGGTTCAAATTCATCCCTACGCTAACAGGATTGACTTTAATGACTTACACTGGGTATTAAAGTGACCCAATTATGTTTACAGATACCAAGCCCAAACTTCAAATATTGTGCCCCTAATAAACAATCCCAATCCTTTATTTGGAAACGCAAATCAACAATTACATCACAATCCTATACCTAACCCATTGATGCAACTTCAGTGGGATTTCTATGTATGGTATAGCTATAGGATCAGGTTGTTAGGTGCATTTTAAAGGGCATTTATGGATCTACGTGATAATGCAAACATCCAAATGCAGAACTGAAATATCCTGTTATAGCCCGACTTTTGAAAACTGGGCCTATGCTGTCAAATCCCTAATGTAAAATATTTAGTGTAATTTTAAAGATGTTAATTCTCACAAATATGGTCTTTAGTACAATTTAGTAAATTCGAATATTGTTCCTTTGTTCCAGTCAATAGGGATGTACAAACTTAGCCACTAGATCACAAAAATTATCTTTACTCATGTGAGTAGCATTATTGAAATCAAGTGAGTTAGGACAACTTATGTGAGCAAGAGTGTGCAGAATCAGGCCCTCAATAAAGACAGGTCTCCCTTATAGCTTTTAAATTTTAGTCAAGTGAGAACTTCAGTGACTTTTTTTCCCTGTTCCTGAAAAGAACTAGCCTTTAACGTCAAATACTACAAAAAAAGAACTAAGGAATTAAGGTGAATAACTTTAAACATTCTAGCTCAGTTCTTCACATTTACGGCAATGTAAAAAATAAATCACAAATGAAATGCAGTTATACAAATATATTACTATTACTTTAATTAGCCAAGAAAGAAAGAAAATAAGAGCATAATTGCCTAACTTGTAATTAGGAAGACATGGTTTAAAGGAGAGGTTTTTATTAAAACACTGGAGACAAGTTAATGATCACCTTTCAGGATCTGGACCTTGCTAGCGCATCCCTGTACCAGCGTAGAGCCCCATTGAAATCAATGGGGTATGTTGCAGGCAGATCCCTGCACAGTATCCTATTTACTTCAATGCAGTGAAGTCAATGCAGTTCTACGGAGGCACACAGGGGTCTGATTCATGGTGTCAGATTGAAAGGTGGTAGCCAAAGACAGCCTTTGCCCATGTCTTAACAAATATAAAAGTTTTCACCATATTCAGGAGTATTCAGATCTAGGAAGGGATATACTTGAATCCCATTCCTAAATTACTCTTGCAACAAATATGGGACAGTGATTGGAAGGGATGTTGGAGGGATACAGACCACTGTGTCCACATTGGGTGCTTATTAAGTCGATTTAAGCGCTTCCTTAAGTCGACTTAACACCACCTCTGAAGGTTGACTTAACGCGTAAGTCAATCTTATTAAGTCGATTTACGCCAGTGTAGATGGAGAATGCCCTTAAGTCAACCTAATTGGCCTCCAGGCCCCGGTGCAATGTGGGACAGCTACCCACAATGCACCACTCCTCCGTCAACCTAGCACCTGCCAGTGTGGACAATGCTGCCAGATTCACTTAATCCACACAGAAGTGGTCCATTTCCCTAAATATTCCAGACTCAAAAAAGTAGATCACACAGCTGGTGACCTGTATCTCTCTAGTGTCAGAGATATAAACAATTTACTGCTGATGAACTGTGCTAAGCCTTTACCAAAGCCTTGAAAGGTTCAAAGTCTCCTCTGACAGTAAGCGAATAACTGGACTTGGTCTAATTCCAAAGGGGTAGCCGTGTTAGTCTATTGTAGAAAGACAACAGAGTCCAGGACTCTGGACTTGGTCTGTTTACTTCAGAAGTTTACTAGGCTGTAGTGGTTTCCTGGGCACTGACAGAGCAGGAACAGTTCACAGCAGTTCATCTTAAAGCCAAGCTCATCAAAATTGGTAACTGGTGTTTTGGGGTCTTTTGTGGTTCAGGTGCCCAACCTTAAACACCCTCAGGAGGCCCATAAGTGCAAAGTCCCTGCCTTCTGCAGCCCAGGCTCCTTTCAGGTGGCACACCTCAACAGACAAAAAAGTTGAAAACAAGACCACGCCAGGCACCCAGTGTCACTGAGCCCTCTCAGAAAACCTTGCCCTTCAGCTGAACTGGCTGCGTCCAGGAAACCACCACAGCACACTTGGCCTCCAGACACTCCCAGATAACCGAGCAGAACACCTGCCTGACCTACCCAGCCCGGCCCAGGCAGGTGGCCGCGCTGCCCCCCCCTCCCGGCTGTGTTGTTCTGACCCCTCCCGTGTAGCAGTGCCCGGCCAGCCGCTGCCCTGGCGGGCCCATAGGGCTGATCACTCCCGGAACCGCTCTCCGCCGGGACCCCTCGCTAGGCGCAGCCAGAGAGCGCCCCCGGGGCCGCTTTGTTCCTCCCCGCTGGCGTGGGCGCGGAGGACAGGTGTGGGGAGGGAGGCTCCAGCGCCTGGGAGAGGGGAGCAGAAGGGCAGGTTGCACGGGGGAGGTGAGGAGGGGCTGAGGCAGCAGGTAGGGCCATGCCCCCGGTGCCTTACCTTGGGGAGGCAGAGCAGGAGCAGCAGGCAGAGGAAGAACTGCCCTTGCCGCCCCATGGTCCAGGAGGGCTCTCCCCGCTGCGCGGACAGCTGCTTAGCCCCACTCGGGCTTCCCAGGGGACATTGCAGGGATGCGCCCCCAGCACTCCGCGGCGCCCGGCGGGCTCCCGCCCACCCCCTTTCTCCGTGCTCGGGCGGCGCTGCTGCTTCTGGGCCGGTCTGCAGCGCGCCCAGCTGAGAATGCGAGAGCCGGGACTGCGGCGGGGGCAAGTCCTGGGCAGGGTGGAGCGAGATGCGCAGGCAGGGCTCCCGGCGAAGGGAGAGTGAGAGGAGTCAGTCACCTCCCTCCGAGAGAGCAGATACAAATCGCTTCCGCTGCTGCCGGGGGGAGGAATTCGCCTCCTGTTGTCAAGGGTTTTAAAAGGCCGTTTTGCTGCTGGGAAGTTGTTGCTGCACTCCCCCCCCGAATCTGACATTCCCCCTTTCTGTCTCCCAGCTGGGCTGGACGAGGAAGTGGCTCACTCAAAACTTTCTAGCCCTCCCACATTCTTCTGCAATCGACTTGGAAATGGAGCCCGAGGGATGTTCTCCCTCCCCCCTTCTCAGGCTCTGAAAAAGGACGCTCTTAATGGGGGTTTCCTTCGAACCAGAGAGACCTCTGTTTCTCAAAGCACGCCTCGGGTTTACTACGGTGTTTCTGCGGCAGAAGATTATCCACAAAACTCAAAGAACAGATTAAAACACCTCGGGGCGAAGGGCACGTAGATATTCTTTGTGCTACTCGTGATTTCCCATAAACACTGATGTGAGCACACATCCCACAGACAGGGCGAGATTGAACAGGAGTCAGTTCTGAAGTATGCTAATTGAAGAGGTTTTCTATTCTTCCTACTTAACGTTTAGATGCAGCATTGTTCAACGGGGGAAATACGAATCAGTGGCAAAACAAAAACCGGTGCTCTGAAATGACTCAGTGAAGCACACTTCACGCCGAGGAAGTTATCAGAAATAACGCCTTTCAGTTTCAGGGAACGCTTTGGTTTAAAATTGGGGGGGGAGGGAGGGTGTTTGGTTTTGTGGGTTGCTTTTTAATTATTATTTTGGTAAATAAAATTTTGATATTGCAAGTGAAAGTTTTTATAATGTGATTTACTTCTCAGGATTAATGGTTTTTTTACATTTCACTCACCTTGGACAATAAAAGCAGAGAGGTTAGTTTCATTTTGGTTTATAGTCAATTTCATGTTAATTTATCTTTCAAGTTCCAAGCACTACTTCAAAGCTGTAATTCTGGAGTTAGGGGGACACTGCGGGTGAATGATTAAACCTACACAAATTTATTTGAATTGACTTTTATTGATGAAAACATTGTTGATAGTTGTTTTTTCAAGCCCATGCTTTTATGAAATGTAAAATCTTTCAAACACTGAACCACGTACATAACTTTACATAGTTTTACAATTCCATGGAAGTCAATGAGACTACGCACATGCATAAAGTTTTGCATATGCTTAAATTTTTACAGGATTGGGGCTTAAATCTGTAGTAAAAAATGGATCGCTCATTATTTTGTTAGTAAAAACGAGGGCATTTCCGCTCAGTTTTGAAAAAAAAAATCTAGATAACTACTACAGAAAAATATTTTAAGGTACTTTACATTTCTTAAGGTGTTTTAGAAAAAATGCATTTTAGTGTAAATTCAAATGCGTTGAGTGTTTTGAACTACAAACTATTGCCTAAATAGCAGAGACAAAAATATTATGAATACAAATATAATATGAATATAAACAAGTATTTAATTGGGCTCGTAATTAATAATACTCAGCCTAGAATTAGCATCTATTTTAGAGACAAAGGGGCAGTCAGTTGTCTTAAGGTATTTTGTATTTGTTTGGTTTTAATTTATGACACCACAAAATATCCAAATAAGAAACAGTATATAAATCAAAATTAAATAAACAGCATAATAAAACTATCTACTTTTGTATAGCTACATCAAGAACAAAGGGGTCTCAAAATCATTTGCCAACTGTGTGTACCAGACATATGCAAATGATTGATTCAGTGAAGCTATTTGTTAAGCCTTGATGCACAAAAACGGTAGCCTTGTTTCTTAAAGGAGATTCCTATGGGTGGTTTCCCATGTTCATATGGACTCCCACTGAAGTGAAAGGGGATCCACCCATGGGAATATGATTGCAGAATTGGGACCTGAGATCATTTCACTTGCTCTGGAAATGCACCCATTTACAGCCTTGCAAACTTTCAGTTGTATGAGAGTAGTCCTGGTGAAGTCAATGGGATTTCTCATATGAATTTCCAGATCAAGTCCTGAATAATTAATCTATCTACTATTGAAATTAGTGGGATCATATTTGCTGAAGGACTACCTAGTCGGAATTTACCATTCAATGAAGGACAATGAATACTAATTGTTATATTTGCACTCTCCTAACCAACCTCAACGCTTCTTTTGTATGAGGGACATTTGAATACTTATTTCTCAACTGCATCACTAAATGGATAAACCTTAATCTGCAATATTGCAGATTATGCACTCTTTGTACTTTATAACTTGCAAACCAAATTTTGTACCTTTTGGATCATCTATGCATTATCCCTAGATGTAAAGAAATTCTTTCCTTCAAAAACTCTTATCTGGTCATTTTATAACATTTATCTTAATTTTGAATGTTTATTGGGCCAGGGTATCTGTGCATTTTATAACATTGTCTTCATTCTGAGTGTTTATTTGGCTAGGGTATCTGGTCATTTTATAACAATAGTCTTAATTTTGAGTGTTTATTGGACCTGGGATGGGGGAGAAGTGGGTTTAAGGTTCTGTTCTAAGTCACACACTGCCGGAACTTGAATGCAGGTGAGTGTTCCAACTGCTATATGGCTATAACGGGGTGGGAATCTTTCTCTCTGGCTTTTTCATGAGAGACTAGTAAATGCTGATCTGATTTAGATGCATAATTCTAAGAGTTGGAGATGGTTGACAACTGAGAGTCTTGAGGGGATCTATTTTTGGCCTGTCAGGCTGGCACCTAAGGCCTAGCTCAATAAGGTTAGACACCTAAACAGCTCTGACCATCTAGGCCCCTTTCCTCTGCATTTCTCTCCTGGTTCAACTTGCTATCTTCTGAGAACCCCTTTCTTGGGGTACATCCATATTAGAAGTAGAAGGTATAACTTCCAGTTCAGGCAGACATATGTGTGCTAGCTCTAACTGAAGTAGCATGCTAAAAATAGAAGTGCAGCCTCATAAGCAAGTGCACAAATACATAGCTAAGTCTTTGATGGGACCATCACCCAGGGGACTAGCTTCCTCCAGTCACATTGCTGCAGTTACACTTCTATTTTTAGCATGCTAGCCTCATGAGAGCAGCATGGGCATGTCTAGTTGAGCTTCAAATTACACCTCTAGCTCCTGAGTTCACACCCTCAGGCACCTAACTCTTCTCATGAACTCTGTGGCTAACTTGAGACTAAGAATTCCAATAGGTGGCAAGGCATCTAAGAGTTAAGTGTTGCAATATCTAAATTCTTTTGTGGAATTAGGGCTAGATTAGCAAACCTTCTTGCCTTTTCTCAGAGAGCAACTGCATCTTCTCCTACTTCTGGTTAGAGACAAATTCTGTTCCCCCATACCATGGGCTAGACTACATTGTTGGTGGCACCTCCAATAGTGTAGCATCAATTGTGTGTGGTTTGACTGAGTGTCTGTAAAGATGCGCTCAGTCGAACCCAGAATTAGCCGGGGGTCCATTTGTTAAGTCCTACCCAGGAAATAGCACTGTGGGGACCCTGCAGTGAATAGGCGTTAGGCAGTCGAAGGGAGATACGCAAAGTATTTTAAGTACTTTGTGTATCTCCCTTCGATTGCTGCTGAAATCCTCGTGCAGGGTAGACCAGCCCTAAGTCTGTCTAGATCCAGTGCATGTGTTCAGGTAGGCCCAGCAACGTGCAGACTATCAGTTATCTTTTCATGTTACTCTCCTGGCTGTTCGTGTCTCAGACACCCAAATAGGCAGAATTTTGGGATCCTGGGAATTATTTTCATCCCTGGAATCTCCAAATTAGCACATAAACAAGTGATTGTATGAAAGCTAATGGACATATTTAACTTTAAGCACAGCAGCAATCCCATTGATTTCAGTGGGAATACTTATATAGTTAAAGGTAAGCCCCTAAATTGGGGCCTTACTTGTAAAGTATGCTGGTAACTGATTTATTGTCCAATTAAGATTAGGTTATATCTGAAATTTTAAAATGACTCACTGAAATATACAACATCTAGTGAGAAGGAGAAAAAGAATGCATGATGGGGTGGTGTAACATTAAAAAGGTTTTTTTTAGCATGTATTTGAGATGACTCACAAGTGCTCATGAAACAAATAAGTAGAGCTGGTTGGAAAATCCAAATTTAAGTCCAGAAAAAAAAATGTTGAACAAAATAATTTAATTCAATAGGTTTAGGAGAAAATTTTTATTTCCTTTCCCCTCCCAAAATACCCCCAAAATGTTCATTTAATTTTGAATTTTTCCTTGAAAAATAAAAAAAGTAATTGAAATTAAACTAATTTTGTGAAATATATTGATGCTGATGAAATTGTGTTTTTCAACAACAAAAAATGGGTGAAAACTTTCACCAACTCAACAAGTGAGCTGTGCATGTTATCCCAAAGAAGTGCTAATGAAACCTTCATAGCACATTGCACCATCATGTATGGTATGTACACCACTTAGCCCCCTCTTCTGGATGTTTTCCATGGCTCAGGCATCTGGCAGGACCCAGAACCAGAGGAACGGAAAGGTTCATCTTTTCCTTCCTTTCAGGTCCACTGCTGAGGTCAGTTCATTCAATCCTGAGGATCTGGTCCAATGAGTCCAACCATGAGTCCAACCAAGCCCTGGAGAGAGACAGGAAATATAACCAATATATTTTAATTGTACTAATTAATATATTTTATATTAATAACTTCTACAGTTATTTTAAATAGATTTTTGTAAACACAATATAATGAATTAAAGGTCAGAGATCCTGGGAACTTCCAAGACTAAAGCAGTGCTGTATGTCCCATTGAAAATTTGGAAATCTTCTTCCTATAGTATAAAGTTCATGAATGAAATCCTCACAACTTTGAAGTAAATGGCAAAATTCCCATTGACTTGAACAAGGTCTGGATTTCACCCAAAAATTCTAATCCTATGGAATCATGAGATATCTAACCTTATATCTGTCACTGATCCAGGCCTGACTATTGCCCATCCTAAACCTCAAACCAGTGCAATTTTAGGAGGGAAACTCTGTATCTGGACAAAAGGAAAGGTTTTTCTAGAGGTTGATAATTTATAACAAACAGTTGTGGTCTAAAGCTGTTGAGAGGTGTGGGATGGTAAAAATTGTCGTGATGGATACATGAGTAGGCAAAATGCGAGTGAGACTGGCAAAATTGTTCAATAAATATAATATATTACATGGTCATCACCACCACCTATTTCTAAACAGAGAAATATATATTGTCTATACACATTCACACACCATATGCATAGTGGAGATAACCTAAATTGTATTTATCATGTACTTTTTACTATCTGACTTCCACTCTGCCTACCAATTCCTCACAACTGCAAACAATTTGGTTATTATATGCCGAAAATGGATTATAGAAGATTTGCAGAGTAGATATTAACCTCTGGAATTTTTTCTTCAAATCCAATTAATTTAAAATAGTCCACATGACCAAGAATAGAATCTGTTACTGATGCAAGAGACCAATAGCAAGCATAAAGCGGACCATGTAACATATGAGATGTCATTCATGATTACTATTCAACAAGGTTAACAGTAGGAGGTAGCTGGCACTAGCCATTAGACAGTAAAACTCATACTGCCTAGGGAATAGAAGCTACCCCAAAATGACTATCAAAGGTTATTCCTGACAAAGATTTTCTACAATACAAATGCTATACAGTACATACTCTAATCCCAGGAAATTTTTAAATCTATTTTTGGTCTTCAGTATTACCAGCCCCAAATTATGAGTCAGACCCCTAAAAATCATGAGGTTTTTTTTAAAGATTATATTGTGGTTTTTGGTCTCTCTTTGTATTTTTGAACTCACCCTGCACATCCTCCATGTATGGGAGTGAAGATTAGCATTGTCAACTCTCCCCAATTTATTGAGTAACATGACCTAGACAAATTGGAGAATTTGGCCAAAAGAAATCTGATGAAGTTCAACAAGGACAAGTGCAGAGTCCTGTACTTAGTATGGAAGATTCTCATGCATGACTACAGACTGGGAATCGACTGGCTAAGCAGCAGCTCTGCAGAGGACCTGGGGGTTACAGTGGACAAGAAGCTGGATATGAGCGAACAGTGAAGGCTAATGGCATAATGAGATGCATTAATAAGAGCATTGCCAGCAGATCGAGGGAAGTGATTATTCCCCTCTGTTTGTCAATGGTGAGGCCACATTTGGAGTATTGTGTCCAGTTTTGCCCCCCACCCCACCTTACAGGAAGGTTATGGACAAATTGGAGAGAGTCCAACATAGGACAACAAAAATTACTTGGGGCGAGGGCACATTACTTGTGAGGAGAGGCTGAAGGAACTGGGCTTGTTTAGTCTGCAGAAGAGAAGAGTGTTAGGGGGATTTGATAGCAGCCTTTAACTCCCTGAAGGAGGCTTTCAAAGAGGATGGAGCTAGGTTGTTCTTGGTGGTGGCAAATGACAAAACAAGGAGCTATGATCTTAAGTTTTAGTGGGGAGATCTAGGTTGGATATTAAGAAAAAATTTTCACTAGGAGGGTGGTGAAGCACTGGAATGGGTTACATAGAGAGGTTTTTAAGGCCTAGCTTGACAAAGCTATGGCTGGGATGCAGGGGCGTAGCCAGCCCCTGATTTCTGGCTGTGCCCCTAAACTCTGCTTGCAGCCCCAGCTGTGGGGCCCGGTGGCTGTGGCTGCAAGCGGGGCAGAGGCGTTGGCGCTGGCACCCCTGCTCCGCTTGCGGCAGCGGCCACTGGCTGCTGGGTGGCCCTGTGACAGCAGTGGAGAAATTCTCGCCGCTGCCAGGCACTAAGGGTGAGCCTGATGGCAAAGTGGGTGGGCCCAGGTGGGCCCTGGGGCCCACCCATGGCTATGCACCTGCTGAGATGACTTAGTTAAGGTTGGTCCTGCTTTGAGCTGTGGGTTAGACTAGATAACCTCCCAAGGTCCCTTCCAATCCCAATATTTTATGATTTAGCTTCCAACTGCAAGACATTTTACCCAGATATCTATCCATGCCCCTGCCCAGCAATTAATTATGTCTTACAAATCATTCTTGTCTTGTCCCTCAGATTCACTTCAATTCTGCCTCCATATCTGCCCTCCATCTCCCACAGACGGAGAAACTAAATGGATTCTTTGCTTCGATTTTTACAGCTGAAGATGTTAGTGAGATTCCCAAACCTGAGCCGGCTTTTGTAGG
>ML685792.1:10657148-10708666 GCA_007922175.1 Pelusios castaneus | reverse complement strand
CCCCCCTAACCGGCTCCCACTGCCACCCGAAGCCCCGGGCTGAGCTAAGGGGCTGGCTGTAGGCAGTGCATGGGGGGACAGGTGCCCACCATGCGCTGCTCTTGTATCGCAAAGGAGGGTTCACCCGGTGAACGCTCCTTTGCGATTCAACTAGCAGGTGTGTACACACCAAATCGCTATAAATATAGCACTTTTCTTGTCCCGCAATAGTTTTTATTGTGGGACAAGTTTGTAGTGTATACATAGCCTAACACGGCTCCCACTTTGGAACTTGTCTGAAAAAGAATATAGTTGCTCAGAATGATAAGGAGAGTGAATTTCACTGACAAGGCTCATCTTGCAGATAGGGTTTATCATGTTCTTGTCACTGTCAGGAATCTCTGTGGAAACAAAAAGTCTGAGTACAACTATTCTTTAACTGCTTCAGAGGAACACACCTGACTATAGTCCTGTGCTCTGTTAATTAGTTAGCTGCAGTATTGGTAAAAAAGATTAGAGCCTCATTGTGGTAGGTGCTGTATAAATAAAGGCCAATTCCTGTCTCAAAGGCTATGTCTACACTTGCAAGTTAGTTCGAATTAAGGAAATAAGTGTAGACGTAGCTAAAGAGCTTACAATTTAAATAAACAAGACAGACAAAGGGTGGAGGAAAAGTGGTGTTACTATCACAGTTTTACAGATGGGGAGTTGAGATACGGAGTGAGGATTTAGGGTTTATCCTCTCTTACTTTCCATTGAAGTAGATCCAAACATCACAGGGGTGCTTAGCACCAGGTAAGTCCTAAATGATTTATATAAGATGGCAGGGTAGGTCAAGGACAGATTCAGGAACAGAACCTAGATCTCCTGAATCCTAGCCCAAGAAATGAACCATAAGACCATCCTACCTCCTTTCAATCAGTACCCAGTGCTCTGAATCAGCAAACCCTGTATACAAGTATTCTTTACCATTATCGATCTATAGCTATAGCTTTGACTTTCATTAATACAACTTTAGCTGAACAAAGCAGAGGCCTGATTCTGAAAGATGCTTAGCACTTTCATCAGCTACTTAAGTCACTGTAGGTGACTTTCAAGATGAGGCCCCACATCACAGGCTGGGACAGGAACTAGCTAAGAAAGAATCAATTTGCAAAATGCCCCAGGAATTAATTAATGCTTTTTTCCTGTTTGTTTTCTTTTAAATAATTGTCAAAAATACAAAATACAAAAGTAAGAGCAACCTTTTTTATCCCTGAAGAAGAGAAAAAGGAGGGCAAAATATTTTGCTTCAATGTTTCCTGTTTTAAACATCTTGCAGCCCAGACTTTACAGCTATGTCTACATTGGCAAGTTAGTTCAAATTAAGGAGGCTTAATTCGAACTAACTAAAGCCATGGCTACACTAGGCTTTAGTTAGTTCGAATTAAGGGCTTCCTTAATTTGAACTAATAACTTCAAATAGGGTATTCGAACTAAACGGTTAATTCGAACTAACTAGTTCGAATTAGCCAATGTGGCCATGTTAATTCGAACTAATTTCTTAGTTCGAACTCACTGGCCATTGAAATGAATGGGGATCGCTAATCCGAACTAAGCAAGTGCCATGAATGGCACTTGCTTAGTTCGAACTTATTTTTTCTATCTTGAATTAAGCTAATTCAAACTAACTAAAATTAGTTTGAATTAGTTAGTTCGAACTAACTAATTCGAACTAATTTTAGCAAGTGTAGACATAGCCTACGTGACTGAGCTCATTGTGGGAAAGATGAACACCGTACATAAATTAAGATAACATATACCCCCCAACCACCACCACCACACACATACAGTACAAACTAGGTGTTAGATGCTGACAGGGTGCCAAGGTAAGAGCAAGGAGAATGTCAGTATTCTACACCTCCTATTTTTGCACAACCTAAACAAGGGTCTGTCAGAATTGCAGTCTCTGAGTTCTTTGATTCTTCTGTGGAGGTCTGGGAGATAAATGTCCATGGACAGAAATGGTGCACACTACAGCAAGGAGCACACTAATCCAGTGGTTCTCAACCTTTTGCAACACACTTGGCGGCATGTTGCGACCCTATGGACACACCAGCCCACCCCTCCCAGGTGAATCCAGCCATCTCCCCGGCTTGCCGGGACACGCTTACCACTGTGTGACGATTCAGTAATGTGTCCCAACACAGTGGTTGAGAACCGATGCACTAAGCCCCTGGAAAGGGTACAGACATGGATGTCTTCCCTCTGTATGCTGGGATCTCCCTGGGGCGGAGTGGCTTTACACTGTCTCCCAGCATGGATCTAACTGCTTATTCAGGAGGCTTGTTGTGGGGAGGAAACAGAGGAGGGAGAGAAAGGAGCGAGAATGCACCTGAATGCACTTCTGTCCCACCTCCCATTGTTGCACTGAGCACTAGGAACAGAGCAGCTTAGATTTGGTTGGTGCAATGTCTCCTGCTATACAACCACAAGCAGTGATATTGCAAGGTCTCTGAAGCTAAATGTGGTTTGGCCTACTCTATACTGGGATGCAAGATCTCCAAAGTAAGGAACAGTAAAAAATAGTGGTTGGCAAGTGGTATACAGCATTCTAATTTTTGAGCCAATGCATTTAGTTAAGAGCATATTGTGATTTTGGAGGTGTCATTTTTCTGATGAACTGTGAAACCAAAGTCCTGAGCAGACAGGACCACCTAAAACACCCTATCTCACTTTTTGCAACAATAGGAATGTTAACCCCAGACTCGTGACTAAATTTCAATATGGGTGATTACATTCTGTCTATCCAAGTTCCCCTGATGGTTTCAAGGAGTTACTCAGTTCCTTCTTTTCTTCCTGACCAAAAGTGTTGTGTTTTGTAAAAGAGAAACAGCTAACTATACATATTTTTGCCTAGTATTTTTACAAGTAATACCCAAATTACTACATCTGAAGATAATTAAGGGAAGTGTGTGGGGGAGGGGGGGAAGGAATCTCTAATTTTTTTCAGTTTACTTTGTGTGCTTTATAGTTTTTTTGTGTTTGTCTGGGTTTTTACATAGTAACTGTAGAGAATTTTTTAAAAAAAGAAAATGTTAATGAAAAACCAAACAGGCAATTTTGGAGACATTTGTAGTTCCTGAACTACTTTGAGCCTATTTTTTTTTTAATTGGCTAAATTTCAAATTGATGTTGCCCTTTAACTAGTGTCTGTTTTGCCCCCAATGTTGGATGAATTGATTTCTGGACAGTATATACAACACAACCCTGCAAACATTTAATCATGCAAGTAGTGCTTACTTTACAAGATGGAGAAATGGGCCCTAATTATGCAACAAGTTCCATGCATACAAAGCACAATAGAGAGCTAGAGAATAATCTCCTAACCAGAAGTCTCTCACTTTATTAAATCCTCCACACAAGACATCCTGATCTTCTCTAAGAACTGAAGAACCAAACCCCTACTCTACCATACTCGCACTGACTTCAGTTTGGCCAGGATTTCCCCCCATGAGTTTAGCCCACCTATGCCATCACAGCCAGCTGTTCAACTCCTGGCATTATGCATATGTATGTTCATTACTTCTGTACCTCATCAATGTTAGAAGCATAATGTGTTCTAATCTGGGACAAAAATAACTGCTCCTTCCATTTTCTTCTCTGCATGTTGCAGATTTGAGGTGGTTTCTTGAACCTGAAAATTAAAGTCCTTTATTTATCCAAAGAAAAAGTACAAGAATGGGGAAAGGCAATGTAAGCTTCTTCACATTGCTCTGCAAATATGGAGCAACTTGATTACACATGGGCCAGTTGTGAAGGTAAGAGTAGATCATTCTGTATGCTCATTCAGTCCTTTGTCTTTCTGTTTAGATGGTCACAAAGGGTGCCAGCTGTGATGTGGATCACTGAAACCAATAATTTCACACAGGTTAAAGAACTAAGGATTCTTTCAAGTCCTGAAACTCTCAGCTGTTTGGAGTTTGACAATATTGCAAGGAGAAAGCAGGACCAGTTATTTTATTAATAATAATTGGTTGAACACAACTGACCTATTCCACATCTACTCAATATTACCTTATACAAATACCTGCTGAAACCCAATTTCACTTGGCTTTTGCATAGTAACATGTAAAAAAAATTGAGAAAGCTGAGTGTGTAACCCAAAAAAGCCTCTGGCTAGACTCAGTCATTGGCAAGTTAATGTATGTAGACTGAGAAGGATCAAGATCAGTAAAATCTTTCGGTGGCACTACTTACTGGATATTTGATGTCATTTACTACGCTAAACCAGTCTTTTCTAAACTGACAAAAGAGTCTTGTGGCACTTTTAAAGACTAACAGATTTATTAATCGCATGAGCTTTCGTGGGAGAAAATCCCACTTCGTCAGACGCTTTGAAGATAGGAAAGTTAGAGTGGGAGGAAATTAAATGCAGGGGAGTGTATGACATAGCATCAGGTCATACACTCCCCTGCATTTAATTTCCTCCCACTCTGTAACTTTCCTATCTTCAAAGCATCTGACGAAGTGGGATTTTCTCCCACGAAAGCTCATGCGATTAATAAATCTGTTAGTCTTTAAAAGTGCCACAGGACTCTTTTGTCTTTCTACAATAGACTAACACGGCTACCCCTTTGGAATTTTCTAAACTGGAATGCCTTCAGATAGCTTGGAAATTACTCCTGCAAAGCAACATGACAAAAAGGTCAGTGACACAGATCACTGGGAGGAAAACAAATTCTGACATCAAAGGAGAAACAGTTCACATTACATCCAGTGTGGCTGAACACTGGATATTTTAATCTGAATCACTGCGTTTGTGATACTAATCCCCCATGATGGGCTCTAATCTCCTTTGTTCATTATTACACATCCTGCTTGACTAAAAATGACGTTCCCAGCTATAGAATGCTATTGACTGGCACCACAAGCCTAGAGAGCCTAAAAGGCACACTCAGGTTTATCCAGCCAATTTCTTAGGATGGGATTTTCAGCAATCATGACTTTCAATGGGAACTGAATGCCTAGCTTCCTTAGACCCCTTTGAAAACCCCAGCCTGCATTTTTCAATATTCAATAAATATCCAGTGTTTTAAATAGTTCCAGTAGTTGGCAGTGAAGTCATAGCCAAAGAGTTGCGGAGGAATGGAGAGGTTGGAGGGAAATTGCCTGGAAGAATGAAACTACACCATGACGGGCATCAAGAGCATAATAAAAAGTCACAGAGTGCGGACTATTTCATTCTCATATCCCCACAGTAGCTGCATCCGTGGGTGATTGCAGAGCAGGGAAAGAGCTGCTCAACAGGGACAGAGATGAAAGCTATCCTGAAACTTGGCACAGAAGCACTCAAGTCAAAAAGCATTTTAAATACATTAGTTTGACTATTTAAAAAAAAACAAAAAAAAAAACCCTTCCTTCTGCAGCATTCCTAGCCTAAAAGTGAAAGCAGAGTCTGGAACCAGCGATCTAACCTGATTAGGTGCTTGGATGCTTAAAGTTGCAAGCACCATGGAAACATATATAAACAAATAACTTGGGTTTCCTGATGTGCGGAGCTCTTCAACAAAACCAGCAGAGTTCAAACAAAGGAAGTGCAAGTTTCTCTGCTGTGCCCCAGGAATGGGCTTGAACCATGACTTGGGAAGACCCACTTTAGGCTGATAGGGTAGTTCACTCCCCATACCCAGTTCAGTCATGGGTGTTTTCTCTGTGCAATGAGGATAATTTAATTTGCATGAGGAAAAAAAAAAGATTCTATTTGGGATGGCTTTGTTTTTCCTCACACCACAGAAATCTTTATATAAATTTACATCTTCACTATAGCTGGGAGGGTGGTTCCAATCAGGGGTAGACAGACATGGGCTAATTCTGCTCAAGCTAACATGTTAAAAACAGCCATGTGATCCTAGGGCCCAGAGCTGCAAAGGGGCAGCCAAAGAGCCGCACGTGGCTCCGGAGCTGCAGGTTGTAGACCCCTTGCCCAGATCCTAGATTTTCTTACTGTCCTTCCCCCCTCTACAAGAGTTCTTCCCTCTGTGGTCATGGAGCATGAACTCTCTACTCCAATAGGTTATGCAATCATTATGCTCAGCTATGTTTCTCAGTGATGAATAAAACAGGTTAGGCCACTAAGGAAGGGCGAGGATGGCCTTATGTATCCAAACTGCTCATGAGCACCAAACAGAAATACATCTAACCTGTCAGTTAACCTGACCACAAAGGAAGAACACTTGTAGCAAGGGAAGGACAGGAAGTGGCCCTAGGATCAACTCTAAAAGAGCTGGAGACTGATCCATCTCCACCACCTCCTGAAGTTAACAGAAAGGTTCAATGGTGCTGGATTGAAGTTTATGGCCTTTTAAGAGAAGCAAGAGGAATAGCTGAGAAAGAGATATTTCCATGTTTTTATAAAACATTTTTAAAGGATTATGCACCCACAACTATAAATAACTGCCAATCAAAGATGCAGGTTCAATTCTTTCTACAAATGCATGCAATCTGGCTTTATTCAATTTTTGTCTGAAGAGAGGCAAATATTATCCCTAAGACATGACTAAAGAGTTTGAGCAGAAGGACATAATTTCCTGAAAGCTCATTCAGACATTTTGTTATTGGTGCAGCTACAGTGTTGGTACCAATCGTGGGAGCGAAGAGAGATAAAACCCTGATGATCACTGGCATTTTTAGCAGCATGGGGCCAGATGTTCAAATGATATAAATTGGCAGAGTCTTATTGACTGGAGTGGATATGGCCCATGTTGTGCAGACTTCCTCTGAACAGAAATGAAATGGTAGTAAAAATGCTAATATCTTGTTTATAATAGCACACCCATTGTTCCTACAAGAAGTGGTGGGAAATTTAAGAAAAAAAAAGCTGTGTGAATAGCTCAACAGAGGTAACATGGCAAGAACCAACATGGGACCAATATTTCTTGGTGGTAATATCACTTTGGCTGTGGGCTCTTCAAGGCATGGACCATCTCTGCCCTGGTGTACACTGTGGGGGGATTCTGGTTGTAGTCAAAGGGAGATACGCAAGTTACTAGAAATAACTTGTGTATCTCTCTTCAACTGCCTAACGCCTACTTACTGCAATGTCTTCACTGTGCTGAGTTGCCGGGAAATGCCCTCCTGTTGACTCAGCGCTACTCCTTCTATGGGAGTAGTCTTCAGGGATCAACTTCCCGATTGACTGAGCGGGTCTTCACAGACCCGCTCAGTCAATCAGAAAGATCGATCCAATGGTGGTGAATTTGCCACGTCTGTGAAGACAAGCCCTCTGTCATACACTTGTACAGTGCCTAGCATAATGGAGCCCTGATCCATGGATCCCTACTGCAATAAAAATAAATAATAAATGTGATAGGCTTTATTCTCCACAGTGTTGCACCTTGTCTAGTCACTTACACTTGACCAGAGTGGCAGCATTTTACACTCACTGTGCGTAGTTGTAAGTGACTACACGAAGTACAAGACAGTGAAGTTATAGGCTTTTCATTACCATGAAAGGGACAAATTCTCATGATGGTGTAAATCCACATATCTCCATTAACTTCTATGGAGCTATGCTAGTTTACATCAGTTGAGGATCTGGCCGAGATTTTATAAGTCTGCCTTTTCAAAGGTTCCATTGCCCGATTCACCTCACAGTTAAGACTATCTTCCTAATGCCTCATTTAAATTTTCCTTTCCTTGTTTCAGGAGATTATTTATCTCCTTATCTTAAACGCTTTCACCTTAGTCAATAATTCCTCCCTTTCTTCTAGGATCACTAGTATATCTCCTCTGTGATTTATTTATAACATTTTTGAGGAGGAGGGATGCTGGGGTAAGTTACAAAAAGCTCTCAAAGCTGTGGGTAGAGGCAAATAATATGTTGCCATATGTCTAGCAAATACTGCAATCACAGGAAAAATACAGAGAGGAGAGGAAAATTTACTCCCAGGCTGAGAAGCTATTGAATGTTTAGGGTCATAGTCTGCCATCTTCTCCAATGGATCTAGTTCCAGCCTCTTGCACAAGTATTCAGAGAGAAGTTTGGTAATTGGATCAGGGTAGACTAGAGAGTGGCTGCTAAGTAGATCCTCCAATGCTTCTTCCCCTCTGCATAGGAGGGCATGAGGGCTACAGAGGCTAATCCTGACAATAATTTGTCAGCTGAGACCTTTAATTTGAAATGCCTTGCTCTTGGCCCTGGCTATCTCCAGCTGTATCACAGTAGGGTCCATCAATTAGCCATTTCTTCTTAGAACTAGGGGGCAGCCCAATGTTTACTAATGTAAGGCCACAGAGTCCTGTGGCACTTTTAAAGACTAACAGATTTATTTATCGCATGAGCTTTCGTGGGAGAAAATCCCACTTCGTCAGACGCTTTGAAGATAGGAAAGTTACAGAGTGGGAGGAAATTAAATGCAGGGGAGTGTATGACATAGCATCAGGTCAGGCTGTAACAGCAAATCAAAATAGGTGTTAGGATTCAAAACACTGGGGAACAGCACATAGAGGAGGGGGAGGTCAAATCACTTGTAATGCGAGAAAAATCCATAGTCCCTGTTTGTGATCACAGTTCTGCCAGTGTAAATCCAGGGTAACTCCACTGAACTCCATTTCTCTGAATTTACTCTGATGTAATTGAGATCAGTGACATGACTCACTCTCATCGTTTTGTCATCAGTCGCAAAATATTTGGTGTTTCTCTTCAAGCACCATATCCTGGAGTTTCCTCTCTTTTGTTTTAAATAGCACGAGATTCCAGCCCTTGTGGTTGTAGAGAAAAGCTTGAAAACAGAATCCCTATGCACTTGAAAGGATCAGAAACTGGAAGGTCAATAAATGTATTACTTTTGAAAAATGTAATTTCTAAGCCAATCCCCTGATTTTTGAAAGCTTGGGGTTGGGCAATGTAGAATCTGGCTTTCTGAAAACCCTTTAGTATTGCAACGGTCATGGGTCTGCACTGACTTGTATTTTTTTTACTCTGTGCAGGTTAGGAATACCCTAGGCATGGCAGATTTAGTTAAAAATGGATCATCCAAAATTTGAGGCATGTAGAAAGGGAAAAGAACCCCCTTTAATTCCAGAGCAGAGCTATTACCATTGCCGAAGTCTTGCAGTGTTTGAACCCTGGGACACAAAGAGCTGCCCTGGCAAGACAGTGTTATTTGGACAAGAGAAGTCAGTACAGGTGCTTTTAATTACATAGGGAGCAGTTTACCAGAAACAGCTTACAGGCAGTTTGCCAGGTTTATTTTTTTTCCAAAAGGAAAAACTAAAAGTAAACCCAAAGCCTGAATAATGGAACATAGTAGCTCTTTCCAACTGGAGCTGACCTGTTGAGAGGCTATTTCATTTTATTTTCTCTTTTGTACCAGCAGCTACTCACTTTTGAAAAGAATTAGCCCATGATCCTTAGAAGCCAGCTAAATACTACAGGCCTGGTCTTCAAAGCTACCAGGGATCATGGATTCTCAGCTCTTCTGAAAATCAAGCTCTAAAAGGGCTGACGGTGCCTTGTTTTTTAGTTCTCTCCTGAGTAACACTATGAAGTTGTTCTTTTTTGAAGGGCCCTCAAACAAGGTCTGTCATAAAGGTGCATATGAGAGAGTGGATTAAAGGTCCACTGTGCCTGGGAGCCCTTTACATGTTGTTATTGTTGCCTATTTTTAAACACTTGGGAGGCCCTCAGAAACTGGGGTGTGGGGGCCATATAGGTATCTAATGATAAAAATGTATAAGAAAGGTACTAGGGAAAGCTGAAACCCCCGGAAATTGATTAAGATTGTAAACTTGTCCTACGGACACACTTGTCTGTTATTTTTAATTTCCTCCTTATACATCAGTTTATTTGTACTCAGTAAAATCTGTTATTGTCACTGTCTGACATTACAACACTGTAACTCTGCCAGCTTAACCCTGGAGTGTAGACGCAGACTACAGCAACAGGAGTTTTTCATTTGTTGTGGGAATGTTGCCTCTGCGAGCGACAATAATTAGGGTGATGGAAATATTCTTCTGACAACTTAGCTGTGTCTATTCCAGGGGCTAAGTCCGCATACTATGTTTCTCAGGGCTGTAGATTTTTCATACCCTTAAGTACTGTGGCTATGTCAACCTAAGTTTCAAGTATAGACCAGGCCACGGATGATGGTTGCTATCTTTTAGGACTTGGGCTTGTCTTCACTGAAATTTTTTTTTGTACTAAACACTGCTACAGATTTATTACAGAATTGTTTGTCTTTCAAGTACAGTTGAAAAGTAAAGACTGACTTTCCCAGGAGAGTACAAATGGGCTGGGCACAGGGCGAGGGAATGTGCCTGCTGCACTCAGCCTGGGGCACTGGCTATCGTGGTGGGGTGGGGGGATCTTGACCCCTTCACTGAAATGTTAGCTGGCAATATAACAAGTTTTGCCCCAACTCAATTCACATCCACACATAAAAATCACTAGCTTAAGTGGTGCTTTAAACTTGAAGCGAATTTACCAGGCAGAAATGATGGGCAAGGGGAGTGAGTTGAAACTCGAGAGCTGCTGACCCGCAGATTTCTAAAGGAGTGGCAGGGGGACTCAGCTACTCTGTGCTGCTAATGCAAACACACACTGCAGCTTACAGTCTGTTTGGCAGTCATCACTCTCACTCCAACTAAGCTACCTCCAGCACAGATAACTTGAGGTAACACTGCAGCAGAGACAAGCCCTCAGTTCCTCAAGGCAAGGACTGACTTTTGGTATGTGTTTGTACAGTATCTACTACTCGGGCCAGTGGGCACTACTGCAATACAAATAGTGAACAATAATACACCTCCCTTTTGGAGGGTTACTTACCAAAGGCACCACATCGTATAGAAGCCAGAACTCAAATAAAGGCTTCAAACCTTCAAATAAAACCTATCAAGAGGCAGAGAGTCTACTCTTGAGGCACACCCTTAAGGGTAAATTTCAGCTCTCCGATCTGTGGTGGGGAGCCTCTTCTCTGCAGTTCAGATCTCTGTTAGGTATTCTACAATTGATGGTCAAGCAAAAAGCTCACACTGATGTCAGTGGCGGGTTTTCATGTGGAACGAATGCAGAATATTCAGCAGAGATCCCAGCGCAAATCCAACAGCAGGGTTTATATCGGGAGTTGCACAAAGACGAGGAGAAAACAATGTCCAATTCAAGGCGTTTGTCAATTACATGACTGGCATATACCTGTTCCTCTGCAGGAAAAAGAAAGAGCAGTACAATAGATCTGGGGCCTCTCCCCATGCACTGCTATAGTAACCTTTTATGAACTGTCTGTTTTCCCCATAGCCAATGGAGCTATAGACTTGAACTTTCAAGGCTCAAAATTAATTATTTCTGAGACCAGGAACCAGACAAAACTATGGGAAATATGTGACAATTAGGGCTGTGGTTTCTGTCATAGCAACTTTCAGAAAAAGTCCTGAGGTGAGTCATGGAAAAGTTAAGGAAATATAGAGTAAAAAAAAAAAAAGCAGTCACAAGCTATGTTTGATTCCCCAAATATATTATTTTATTTGTATTGCAGTGGCATCTAGAAGGCTCAACCATTATTGTGAGATGCTAAACACAAAGAGAGGAGCTTGTCCTGAAGAGCATTTGAAATAGACAAAACAGAAAAAGGAAGCATTATAATCCCCATTTTATTCATGGGAAACTGAGGCAATGAGTGAAGCTGATGACCTTAATAGACTTTATTTTTCCCTTTCAGTGAAAATAACACTCATCTATGTGCTGTGGTTAGGGTAACCAGATAGCAAGTGTGAAAAATCAGGACAGAGGGTGGGCGGTAATAGATACCCACAACAGAAAAAACCCTGAATATTAGGACTGTTTCTGTAAAATTGACACATCTGGTCACTCTAACTATGGTACAGTTTGTACACTGGAGCCACTTTAATGGAGTTTAGCTCTATAAACAGAAACCAGCTCTCTATGATAAAAAAGAAGTCCTTTATCTTGCAGGTGAGAAGAATCTACATCCCCCATAGTGCACTGGTGTGTTCTTCTGGCAGCAATGGTCAGAGCCACCACTGACCGCAGTGTCAATACTTAGATGATTCACCAAACTGTTAACACTGAGCTGTTATTCTGTTAGGCCCTGGTCTACACTACTAAGAAAATTCACTGGCAGTTGATGAGTTACGCAAGCTCCTCAGAGTACCTTTTGTAACTCCCGTCAACTTCTTAACTCCCTTTTAGCATGGCATCTTCACTGTGTGTGTGTTCCCTTTGACAATAGTGCTATTCCTCTTGGGAGGTGGTTTTATTTAAGTCAATTTTCAGATCGACTGAGTATGTCTTAACTGACGACTCAATCAATTCAAAAAAATTGATCTTACGGTGGCGATTTTGCCACTGTCAATATAGACATACCCTTAACCTCCATTGCAAGCCAGAAATTGCCATTCACAATTAATTCTATTAAATTATGGTCACTCCTCATCCTCCTCCATGGTTGCTCAATTCTTTCGCAGACAATAGTTCCCAAATGTCCAAGTCATGGCATGACTCCAATGGGAGCTGCGAGAAAATCCAGGCTTATTTATAACACATAAATACTAATATGTATTTGCAACTAAAATGCATGGCCCTTGCAATTTATAGTGTAAATCAGGGGTCTCGAACTCATTGGCCATGGTGGGCCAGATTTGACTTAAATGTACTTCAAGTGGGCTGTACATACCATAGATCGAAATACTAGGACACTCTCATGGCATCACGGAGTGTTGTATATGTGAAACTGCGCTCCGACACACACACACACACACTCTCTCTCTCTCTTTCAGGAAGAGAGTGTGGACCCACTGAGTGCAGTCACAGGCTGGCTGGAAGAGGGTTGTGGGCCACATTTGGCCCACAGGCCTCATGTTTGACATCCCTAGTGTAAATAGAAAATGAACAGAGTACTCAGATTATTCAGGATACTGAATTTGTGATTATGCTTTATCTTCTCTAGACATTTTAAAAACCAAATAAAAGGTTTTCTAGCTTCCTCTTTGATAAAGGTCATACAAGGCAGTGAGAACTGGCCTCACATTCAGCCAGCTGAAATCAACAAGAAGTTAGCAAGTAATACAATGTCTGTAATTAGTCTTTTAAGAACTATGACTTGTATGTGGCCGCACAGTAAGAGAGGAATAAGCTTTACAATAATATAGAGAGGGAGACCTACCCATTGCTTACATTTGCTGCATCACTGTGAGGTTAGCAAAGAAAACCTGTACATGAATAATAGTAATAATAATGATTATTAATAATGAGATATGACATTTTCTGCAGAATACTTATTTGAGATGGGAAGCTGGGGTGGAAAAGAGCATGAGATAGAAGAAAGGTGACATTGCAAAATGGATTCCCCTCAAGATGACCTAGTAGATCTTGCAGCGGATTAGCTTCCTTCTTGCTTGAATCCCCAAATGAAGATTCTTACATTTTGGTAGCTATTAGCATGGAAAAGTGCTTGCAAAGGTCTGAAACCCTCACTTAAACCCTAAGCCAGCAAAATCAACACACAATTTTAAGCACAAGTAGTCATGCTGAAGTCAAAGGGATGACTCATGCACGTAAAGATAAGCACATTTAAATGTTTTGCTGGACTGGGCAATGAGATATTTGAGAAAGCAAGAATCAGCCGCCCAGCCTTGCCTTCACTAGAGTTCTACTACAAATCTCCCACAATTGCAGTTCAGCTCCATTGAAGAGGTAGCAATGATGAGATTTTTTTCTAGCAAAAAGTATCTAGGACAAAATTTTCAAAGCTGAACACTTCTGGGAAATTCTAGGGTGGCATTTTCAAAATGGCCCAAGTAACTTGGGAGCCCAGGTCCCATTGACTTTTAAGCACTTTTGAAAGACGATCCCACCTCTAAATCTGTATTTAGACACCCTAAATAGAAGTGGCTTGATTTTCACAGATGCTGAACACTTCCTACTCTCATTGAAATCAGTGGCGTATGTGGGTGCTCTGCACTTCTGAAAATCAGGCCATTTCTGTTGAGTTGCCTAAACTTGGATTTAGAGCCTAACTTTAGGCATTCTGCTTTGAAAAATTCCTAATCTAAATGCTTCCTCTGAAATGTAGCTGTGGCACTCTGTGCCTCAAAGTAGCACCCTGGAACCCCCATATTCACCACTGTCATACAATTATATGTTTTGTACAAAATATACCTTAAGAGGAATCATTTTAAGAGGTTGGATCTGTGAATATCATTATCCTGTTGAATTATATGTGCTATCATTGTATGTGAAATTATGAAGTTTTGCTCTCTGTGTTACTGAAACATGGTGGGAACACCATCAGCCAGCCTTTCAGGCCTAACAATGGAGTAGGCATAGAGCATTAATGGCTCACCAACATTCATCAAGGAAAGAGTTCACTATCTCATGAACTGTATACAATGGAGACGTCACAGAAAGAGCACATAATCAATGGACAATGCTTGACCAATGGGAATGGACCTCTACACCATAGCAAAAGATACTTCCAGAACGCTGAAAGAAACTAAAAAAGAGGGGAAGTGACATGGACATCTGGCTTCTCTCCCCTCCTCCAACACACCTGGAAGAAACGTCTGGAGGACAGACTCTGAATTATACTGGGGAAGGATGGTTCCAGACTGGAAAGCAGTTCCAGCTTCTTTATTTAAGATTTGTACCATCTGTCAAGGTGAGATACTGCTCGATTCAAATTCTGTTTAATTTGTAGAACATAAACTACAAATTCATTTTTGTTCCTTAAGTAATCAACTCTGAACTCTATGCCTGCTACTTCTAATCACTTAAAAATCTATCTTTCTATACTTAATAAATATGTTTTATATTTTACTGAAAACATGTGTTTTGGCTAAAATGTTTGGGAAATCTCAGCTCAGTTTTCAAAAGCCGGCGCAGGTCCTCTTCACATTGAAGGAGAGGAGGGCTGGGTAACAAACTTACACTGGCCAGGTTTCTGACCAGTGCAAGATGGTACATTTCTGGGGTATGAAGCTGGAGAGTTGGGGGGAAATTGGCTTCAGCCTCTCTATTATTGGTTCATGGGTAGCTGGGGGTTTGTGAGTGACATTCATGTCACTCAGGCTATGTCTACATTTGTTAATTTAAGTTGACTTAGCATGTCCACACTTAAATTTTAAGTTGACTTTGAGGAGACCCTACAAAGTCGACCTAGAGGGTCCACACTGGATGCCTAGGTCGACTTGTAGGGGCTAGGTGGACCTGGGACTGGTCCACGGTGGCAGGGGGGCACCCCTGCCAAGTGCCAGGGGGCTCAGCCTTTGCCCCATTGTACCTGGGTACAATGGGGCAAAGGGGGACAGGGACCCTGGCAGGGCATAGGGGCAGGGTGGGCAGCGCTCTGCCCTGTGGGGGGGCATGCCAGGCTCTCCCTGTGCCACCCCCCTGGCAGGGAGGGCAGTGGGGAAGCCCTGGAGGTCCCTAAGTCAACTTGGAGTCAACTTAGGGGTACTCCACATCTACACTGGCTTAAGTCGACTTTAGAAAGTCGACTTAAGCAGAAAGTCAACTTAAAAGGAGGTTTAACAAAGTCGACTTAATTTTTCCTTAAGTCGACTTAAGCATCATGGTGTGAGAAAGAGCCCAGGTTGGTGAGGCAGTGAGATCAGCAGTCCCACAATTTAGGTTGCATCCCAGAAAACCCAACACACTAGTTTTACCAGACTGTCCTTCCCATTATTTCAGCATGTGCAATGCTCCTTTATTTCTCTCTAATCACAACTAATGGTGTCTGCAAATGAAGACATTTTTCAGAAATGTTGAAAAGTTATCTGCACTTTTGTTCTGAGCCATTTTGTAGCCCTAGCAATTTAGCTTTTCATGAAATGGCCAGTTTTATATTGTGTGAAACACATACGCACAAATACATCACTGTTCTCGTTTTTTATCTTTGAAGGGGTTTTTTTTTCCATTCGAAAAAAGAACCTTGTATGCTTCATGCTCCCCTACCCACAGCTGTTAAAAGATATGTAAAAAAAAGTTATTAAACTTCCCCCTTCGTTCTGTTTTGTAATAACGGTTCAGAAACCTGTACAGACCATGATCAGGAAAACAATTTGCTCCCAAATTGCTAATGTACCCTTAAAACTGATAGGCTAGCAAAGTTTCCTGATTTTTTTCCTTTCTATTCCATCCATTATATTTGCATGCCCAGCTGAAGGACCTTGCCTACCTAGTCTGAAATTCATACCCAGAAAATGCACAGTGCCCATGCAAAATAGAAAAGGCTTTTTCTTCCCTCTCTTTTTCCATCTAGTGCTTTCACTGCTGATTACTGAAAGTTGTTCAAGACTTAGATTTCTCAGAGTGCTCTGAAAGAACTTTTATTATTAACAACAAAGGATAGTAGGTCAAGGCAGCACCATAAACAAGAGGTTTTTCTTTTAAAATAAGTATTGCTAAACAAAGAGGACTATTGAGCTTCTAAATTATAATAGAGGGCACTCAGTTTTCAGTAACTTCACAACAAAAATGATGTCTGCCTCCCTTTATTCAGAATTCCAAAGAATATTGTAGCTCACATGAAAAAAGAAAATTGTATTATTAATAAATATCTTCATTTAATGAGCATACACAACCTCACAGCTAGTAAGAAGAAACTCAGAACATCCAAATACTTTCTGAATTGCTTAATGGTATATTGCATGGGAATGAGATTCCAGATTCACAGGAAGAGGCAAAAATTGTGGTCATTTCTAAAGAAGGAAAAGATCTTACCAATTGTGCATCAAACAAACCAATTTCTTTAATTAATACGAATGCTAAAATGTAAACCAAGGCATTAGCAAACAGATTGACTGATGTCTTCCCAAATATACTCACTCTGACCAGTCTGAATTCGTTGCTGGAAGGAATGTATCTATTAATATCAGAAAAATTCTGAATTTGATCTATAATGTTAATTCTAGGAACTCTTCCTGCGTACTGCTTTCTTTGGATACTGAGAAAGCCTTTGACCAGCTGGAGTGGGAGTACCTCCAACGGATTTTGGTAAGGTTTGATTTTGGAAATCTTCAGGCATATTGGCTCTATATACTCATCCTCAAGCATCTGCTTTGGTTAATCATCTTCAATCCCATCTCTTTTAATTTGTCTCTGAGTACAAGACAGATTGACCTTATCCCCCTTGTTGTTTGCTTTGGCAACGGAGCCATTTGCAATAAATGTGAAAAACAGCCCCTTAATAAAGGGCATCAAAATGTCTTCTGAATTAGAACACAAAATAGCTTTGTATGCTGATGATGTCTTGGTATAGTTGCAGAATCCAGAAGTTTCTTGAAAAATTATAGAATAATTAACTTTGGAATTAGAAGAGTTATTAGGCTTCAAAATAAACTAAAGTAGATCTGAAATTTGAGGAATTAATATCAAAACAAGCTGTTGACAGTTGCATACATTTAAATGGATAAAGAAATATTTAAAATATTTAGGAATAAATATTGTAAAAAACCAAAAATCTTTTAAAGGCAAATTACTGTCCATAGTGGAATAAAATAATAGAAGTCTTGGAGGAATTAAACAAATATAAAATTTCTTGTGTATTTGTGCCTGGTCAAGATGAATCTCCTCCCAAAATTATTATTTTTGTTTCAGTGCAACCCTGTTGGTACCCGTGACATAACATTAAAACATGGCAGGATGCGTAAGTGCTGAGATTCCTCAATTTGGGCAGGTGTTCCTGGGTCCTGATTTAAAATCAGACCAACAGACATGTAATAGCATAAACAATATTTCCCCTATATTTTCAAGAACATTTTATTGCGTAATCGGGAAAGAAGGTTGCACTGTTTAGACCATTCACCAGATTTGAGGAGTTGATCTAGGAGCAAGATGGAACAAATGCTTTAATTTCTAAGAAATATACAATTTAGATTGAAAAAAAGAGGTTGATAAGAGAACAACCCAGATGAGAAGATGGGACAGGGATGTGGACAAAGAAATTGATCTGGATGAGAGAGTCTCAATGGCGACTGGGGATATACACAATCAATTTGTGTAGATCATAAAGATTTTTTTTAATACATTTTTGTATAGATTGCATTTGTCTCTATTTAAGAGTCTTCCTATTTTTGGTACTAAAGGGTCACTCTGATGCAGGGATTGCTGGGAAAGGGGAACATACTTGTCTGTGTGGTGGTTGTGTCCAGGAATTAGATGGTTTGGGGAAAGAAATTATTACAAAGATTCATCTTATGACAAAATGCTGACTTCCTAGAGATCCCCTGACCTGTTTACTTAATGCTCCTGTAAAGGATCTCGAGAGTGTGCCTTCGGTGTGCTGGCAGGCTGCATTTATACACAGACACCCAGGGTGTGATATGCATGTTGTTTCTGAAGGGCCCAGGTTGGAAGCTAGAGCAGCAAAGATAGATTTGCCAGATGTCCGGTTTTTAACCAGAAAGTCTGGTTACCGTGGCCAGGGGGAATTGCTCAGTCATCACCCACATCAGTTAAGGGCATAGTTTGGGGAGACATTGGCCTCAACACTGTTTTCTGTGAATGCTGAGCCCTCTGCTCAACTTGTGTGGAGTAAGGGGCTCCTTCCTTCCCACTCTGGCAGCTCCAGGATGCTGCTTCCTGGGTCCTATTGCTCATCGTTGTCCTGTGATGCGTCCTGTTTCTGTACAGTGTGAGTGCCCAGGAGGGGCAGGGTGAGGGGACTGGGTGGGAGAAAGAGGCTGTGGGGATGGAAGGGGCTGGGGCAGTAGGGAGGGAGATGGAGGAATCTAATAGGGGCAAGAGAGTGTGGAGAAGAGAGGTGAGGGAATGGAGCAGGGGGAAGAGAAAGGATAGAGGATGAGGGAGTGGGATAAGGAAACAGGACAGGGGAGAGGAAAGGGGATGGGAAAGTGGGGGCAGGAATCAGACACTGCAATAGGGTAGGGTTGCCACCCATCCATGTTTTCCCAGTCAGTTTGGTTTTTGGCTTCTATGTGCAGGTGCTGTTTAGGGTTGCTAGCTCCTAAATGGTACCCGAACTGAAAGTTTGGTTATCACAGGGCAGGGATAGGTGCTGAGTCATTAAACTGTCCAGAATCTCCTTAGCTGGGACCTCTTCCTAGCTTCACACAGGTACTTTGAGATAATCCAGTCCGGGGGAGGGGGCGGAGGGGAGGAGCGGAGTAGATGGTCAGGGCCACAGAGATCCAGTTGCCAGCATTTAGAAAGGTGGCAGCCCTAATTGTGAGGCATCTCACATTGCCAGGCAGGTGTGGACACAGCCTCTCTCTGATCTGGATTGCACCCCAAAATATCATTGTTAGGCTCTTGGTTTTCTCTTTGTTGTGGAAGAGAGTATTTCCAAGACCCCATGTGGAAAAACAAATCTTAAGTAGATCTGAAGGAAAAACCCCTCACTTCTCAAAAGTCTATCAGACTTGTCCAGCCAGACTCACTAGATTAAAGTCAAGAGAATTTTAAAGCCAAATAAAGAGATAGGTTTAACATTCAGTGGTGAGAAGGGAAACACCACAGCAAACCCCAGGCTTGGACTAGCATCATCGCCTCTCGCTCTCTTTCCTGCACAGGACTCACTGCTGTTAGATTCTCTGCACATTCTGGGGGAAGGGAGATTTTGTGCTAGAGTTAAATGGGCACAAGTGACACTGGGCTTGGTTAGTTTCCTATTCTAGCCAGGCTATTTCTAGAGGAACAAGAGGAGGAAGGAATAGTAAGGCCATTGTGGTTTACAGTAGTATATCACTGACTTTATTGCTTGGAGGCTGGCACCCCGAAGCATGTTTCAGTTGATAAGGCAATCACGAGGCATTCACCCTGATCTGAATAAGGCATTTAATCTTAGGAGCATTGAATTCCATGTACTAAATTAAATTTCCTGCCAGCTCAGAGGCTGCAAATTTGATACTTTGTACGGCACTATACATGCTTTCCTTTCATAGCAGAAGCAATAGACAGGTTCTGTGTAAACATTCTGTCAGAACTTGAACAGCATGAGGAATAGTACCAGCTAAAAGGGTTGGGCCCAACCCACGATACCGCCAACGGTGATTACAGTTGCATATGATAGAATTAGTTTACTTGTTAAAAAACCCCTCAACAACCTAGGAAAAAGGGAGCACACAGAACCCCTTCCTGCGGGGATGATCCTGAAATATAGGCAAGATGGCACATGTGGAGTTTGCGGTGGCAGAGGGGAGAAATGTGTGGCAAAGCACCTACTTTACCTCTCTGGGCTCAGCTTTTCCCCCTTGGGCAATGTGACTTGGAGTAAATCAGTCTCACTCCAGAGATTTTTTTATTCCTCACTCAGGGTTTATGTTCCAGTATCTACAGGTGGGCCTTTGGGTAGGCCCAAGCAGTACTCCTCAGCCAAACCAAAAAATGAACCAGTAACACAACAAAGATACACCTTTCTCTGCTCCCTCTCTGCAATGTCATCCTATTATGTCGGTCCCTGGTCTTCACCAAACACTCTGTTAACTTCGTTGTTTTCTTTGTAGAAAGGACAGCAGCCTTCTCCCCAGAAGATGCTTCTTCTCATTGCTGCCACTAACCCTATTACAACTTATCTCTCATCTCTCCTCCTTCTCTTGCCCCGGAAGTGGGGGCGGGCAGCCCTTAATTGACTCATGTGTGTAGTAAATTGACCTAAGGTAACCCCTTTTCAGCTCATAGGGAAAAGAACCTTTAGCATTCTAGGCTAATATACTTGCCTTCTTTGCTCACACCCTGATGTATGCACACCTCATCCATGACCCCACAAAGTCCCAAACTTCCTCATCAACCTCCTGCTTGCTTTGGCTACGGTGACTAACTACAACCAGAGGGAGGAGGTGCTCTATGACTGTGGGACCTATTTCTGTTCTTCTGTCCAATCATGCACCAGGGCAGAGTTCCTCTGAGCCACGTCTGCTGGCTCCTTGGATACTTCCATACTTAATGCACATAGCAGGGTTCAGGCTGCCAGCCCCACCATGCACATGGGCTGACAGTTCACAATTTCTAGGTGGTAACCTTGTGACTCCAAGGAGTTGTGAATGCCAGTTTGAGAACCTCTTTACCCTTTAACCCTTTTACCTTCATGCTTCTTCCTCTTTTTTCATTTGTTGTCCCCCATAATCAGTTGAGTCCTGAGATCAGTACCTCCTCCTCTTAGGCTGGGGAGGGGCTTTTGTCCCGGTACCCAATACGATGATTTTGATGGCTGTCTGATATGACTTTGTCACAAATGAAGGAATACAAGGAGCCCCTGAGGTGTGCAATAAACTCAGTTTACACAAGCCACAACATGTGTGCTACCTTAATTAAAGACTGTAACAATATATAGAGAGAAGACAAATTAAGGTTGCATGAACACCATACATCTGGACTTACTTAACTTTTAAGTGCTTCACTTTGCAACCTAAAGAATATTCTCTTAACATCATTTTTGTGTAATTATTCATGATGTAGTGCACCTACAGGCCTCCTTTGAGATTTGGGCCTATTGTGCTGAGTAATAAACACATAGCAAGAAACATTCCCTACTTCAAAGAGCTTACTATCTGAAGAGACAAATCACAGGAAGGGAAACAGAGATGAAATAACTTGCCTAAACTCAAACTGCAGATCAGTGGCAGAGTTGAGATAGAACCCATATCTCCTAAAGCAATACGCTAACCACTTGACCATGTTGTCTATCTCCTTACTACTGCACTTATATTATCTTTTCATGAAAATAAACACTATGACAGCTTCCTCAGGGAAGGTATGAGACTGGGACTGGGAAGTCACAAATTAGGATCGCTATTCAAGAAGTGACCCACAGCATGAAATAACTTGACAATCACTGTTCTAAGTTAACATTAAGCTGCCTAGGTCTCATTTTCTATTAATCTGTTCTTCAGAGCATATCATCTCACATGCCATCTAACTTCCAAGTTTTGCTCTTTATTCAGAAGGAATCACTTACAGAATAAAGTTTCAGACTTCCATTCTCCATACTGTGGATATTGGTGATGTTTCTGCTTAGCTCTCTATACACACTGAAAAGTGCTTGTCTACCATATTCTCTTTTTGGTACTTTATTTGGTAAGAACCCTTTTTGCCAATGGATCTACTGCTAATTTGATTAGTATGAGGGAGAACTTATATTCTTCACTCACTTCTCCTTCACACACATTGCCAGCTAGCACTATAAACCTGTAGATGAGGGGTGAAAAAGGGAAATCACAAGCCATTCTGCCAAAAAAAATACGTGGCTGTTCAAACATAAGGGTCAAAGAAGATACACATATGTCCTGATATTGGACCATCCTGGATCATGCCATTCTGCCAAAAAAAATGCGTGGCTGTTCAAACATAAGGGTCAAAGAAGATACACATATGTCCTGATATTGGACCATCCTGAACAACTTCACTCTACACCAAACTGTGGAGTGGAATAGCCTCTCCTAACGTACACTCCTATTTAGCAAAGCACATGAGCATGTGATTAATGGAACATATGCATAAGGGCTTTCCTGAATTAAGCCTTTATGGACAGACCCCACTAGGTGTTGAGCGCATCCTCAATTCCCAGTGTTGCCTCATTTTCGTGAGCACATTACTAAAAAATCCTGATATTTCTATATCTCACTTCTGAGCTTTTATACCTGGATGCAAGAAGAACCCAATAATATGTGTCACAGCTAAAGCTGGCCACACTTTTTTTTGCAATACATAAATGAATTCTGATGAACAAATGCCTTATTTAAAAAATGGAGTTTTCCATATTCAACTTCCTCATAATACTGTGTTCTTCAGAAAAGATTCCATGGCGTTTTTGTTAATTTTTTAAATAAAATTTTAATTGAAATGATGTTGTCACACAAGTGTTAGAAAGCATGAGAAAATGGTCCATTTAGAACCTGTGAAATGGGAACAGTTTTAAAATTTTGAAATTTCCTGCTAAACTGTTTTTTGATGAGCATTGGTCACAACTCACTTTTAGCTTATCTCTTCTCAATGGACATAGACTATCTTGCATCATCTGGATTTATATCAATTAAACAGAGACTTGCTGGCAAGTAAGAGCAACAGAAGCTTGCTTTTTTATTTTTCTATTTAAATCAATTCAAAAATATTTCACAGGTTAGATTCTCTTCTTAGTTACACCACTGAAATCTCCCTGGCTGACAACCCTTAATTCTATCTATTCCCCAGTGTCCCAGCCTCCGCACAGCATGGTAAAAGAATACTGTGTTGGAAGAAGAGCACAGTTTGATATCAGAAGGAATTAAATGTGGATAAACAGCAGCTAGACTTTGGCAGAAAATCCCCTTTCTTAATCCGGTAGCGTGTTCCCCTGTTACCACATAGCCCAGTCACTCTACAAAACCTATTTTTATTGACACCGCAGAAAGTCATCTGATTACTTGCAAACAACAGAAATCCTTAATGAGGACAAGAATACCATCTAAAAAAGTCACACAACTAATAGGTCTAAAATATGTTGTGCTTGGAACAAATATTTACTGTTTAACCACCTCTTAGTAGTCATATTGGCTACGTCTACACTTACAAAGTTAAGTCGACTTTGTTAAGTCAACTTAACAAGGTCGACTTTAAGTCGACTTAAAGTTGACTTTGTTAAGTCGACTTAACAAATTGACTACACTTTAAGTCGACTTTGTTAAATTGACTTAACAGCAGAGATAGCCGTTATATTGGCTTTAAGTTGACTTAATAAAGTCGATTTAGCATTAATCCCCGTCTACACTGGCCTTAAATCGATTTAAGGCTTAATTCGACCTAAAAGGAGGTGTTATTAAGTCGACTTAAGAAAAGCCCAGTGTGTATGCGGCTTCGGTTAGGTTGACTTAAGCATCCTTAAATCGACCTAACTTGCCAGTGTAGACACATCCATTGATAGTTTTACAAGGATTTATTATTTCACAGTGACGGGGAATTGCAGTAATTCTTTCCCCACTCACTGTGGGAATTTTTACTATCAAGCACCAAAGATTATACAATTTGGTGCCTTTTTGAGTTGCATTACCCATTTATCTCACCCAATATTACTACTGTGCATACTATGAATGTCAATAACATATGGCAAACATAATCTAGCACAACCTGCAACTGGACATCTGCCTCGGTTAGAGGTGTCTGATCAGCACAATCAGAACTTCTCCAAAGAATGGCAACTGCCCCTCTGTACCATGCCAATAGGCATACATTTCTGAATCACTGATGCACATGTGGTTCTTTGTAATATGTATGCATTAAATTGTATTTATCTACTCAGGCAGCGGTCAGAATAAAAGACTAAATTGATTGAAAGTTTTCAATTAATACTCTTTTTCAATAGAAAAAGGAATTCATCTAAACAAAAACATTCACAGAAAATGTTCCTTTTTCTTGAAAATTTTTTATGTTTTCATTTGAAAACCAAAATTTTTCTAGCTTTTAGCAACTTGCAGTCAAAAAAATGTTTGTAATTTGGGGGTTTTCTTTTTTCCATGGAAAATGGCAATTTTTTTGTGTGGGGTTGTGAATGAATCACCCCACTTCATCTACAAGAAATCCCAGCTGGTAAACCCTCTGTTGAATTAGATACCAGATTCAGACCACCAGGATACCTTCATTAAGCATCTTAACTATTGCTTTTGTTTCAGGTAACACAGTTGCAGTTATATAGAATCCCATCCCTTCTTGCTCAGCTTTTTTATACCACTAGCTTTCTTCTCAGAGCTATCTAACTGGTGAACTAATTGCCTCTTTAGCTCATCAGGCTCCTTACATGTGCAAGAGATCCCTTTTGCACTTCCAAGCTACCTAAATCCGTCCTACTCTAACTACACTCAGTGCTTTGGGCAGTTAACGGGTACATCTACACAGCAACTAAACACCACAGGATGGTCTGGATCAGCTGACTCAAACTGCAGGCTGTAAAATTGCTGTGTAGAAGTTCTAACTCAATCTGGATCCAATCCTTTGGGACCCTAATCGAGAGGAGGGTCTCAGGGCCTGGGCTCCAGCCCAAGCTTGAACAGCTACACAAAAATGTTTAGCACCACAGCTTGAGCCTGTTAGCCCAAGTCAGCTGACTCAAGAAAGCTGTGGCTATGCCACGGGTCTTTTTCCAATATAAACCTGCATGTTGGCTTTCAAAGAGCTGTTTATAGCTGCCAACAGCACACTGTCACAGGGGAGAAAAGCCTATTTTTTGGCCAAATCTCTGTAAGTGTTCCAACTTAGAGCATGCTGCCTCCCTATTTTCTGCTATTAGGGATTTATTTGGAAAAAAACAGATTGGAAAGATGAATTCTGAGTTGCAATAAATATATAAACGTGACAACACATGTGTGATTGCAGAAGAGGCGGGATTTGCTTTGCAGGTAAGTCATTTGAGGAACTGATGTTCCAGTAGGAGTTTCTGCCTTTTTCTCCCTACCAATCCAGAGTCTGCTTGGATGCATCTACACTGGCGTCTTAGGTCAACCTACAGAACTCTGTGTCCACACTGGGTACTTGTTAAGTTGACGTAAGCACTTCCTCAAGTCGACTTAATAACACCACCTCTGAAGGTCGACTTAAAGCTTAAGTTGACCTTATTAAGTCGACTTAAGTCGATTTAAAGCCAGTGGGTATGTCTACACTACAGGCTCTGTTAAGTCAACTTAACAAGGTTGACTTTAAGTGTAGATGCTCCATTAAGTCGACTTAAAGTTGACCTTATTAAGTTGACTTAAGAGAGCCTGTAGTGTAGACATAGCCCCTGAGAGGAAAAACCCCAAGATATTTCATGGATAGCAGTGTCCTGAGGGTGAAAGTTCTCCTTTTGATTACAATGAAACAAATATTTTGATTTTAGCTGGGTTCCATCAATGCAACTCAGAACACAATTTGGTCCACTCGCTTTATACAACAATATTCAGCTTGGTATATAAAATACAATGTGAGAAGATAAACTACTGATCACAATGAAAAGCAAAGCTTACAGAGTGATGATAGAAAGTGAAGGGAGATTCAGTGCAGATTCTGTGAAAAGGGACTGAGCAGGCTCTTGAATTATTATTTCACTTTGAATAGGTAAATGCTTGAGTAAAACTAACTGCAAAAGGATTTTCTTCACAATGTATCTTAGAACTTAGTATTTATAAAGAGAATGAAATACATAGGCGTAACATTTTTTCATAAAAACCTTAAGCTGCTTAGTTCTACAGTATACTGAGAAAAGGTACTCAGCAGGATGTTTATATAAGTGAAATAACACAAAATGTTTGTATTAGATTTGTACTGAGTATTAGCATGATTGTGGTGGAAACTGAAAATCTCATTTCACAAGAGATAACTGAGGCAGACAAAACCCCTATTTTTTAAAACAAAACTAAACCAAACCCCCGGGGCTTCTACCCTCCCTCTTACTCCCAAGGTGTCCATCTAGATTATTCTCACCAGATGTTTGAAAGGATGGTGTGCTTGTTACGCCTAGCCTGGAATGGTCAGCAACTGGAAGAACCCGCATGACATGCAGACAGCTCTACTGCAATCCTGCAAGCAAAGAGGCATGGAGCACAGTGGAGTACTGGAGAAGGTACTGCACAGACAAGACGGCCTTCTGTTTAAGACCCCTGGTTTAGGGCACAAAGGTTGTGGGTTTAAATCAATGGCTGTGCTACCCATTCTCTGTGTGATCTTCGGCAAGCTACCTAATCTCTCTCTGTGCCTCAGTTTGTCACATGAAGACCTGGTCCAGGCACAGATTTTGTACTGGTCTAACAATTTTATTAAAGGGTATGATGTATATTTTATCAACTAGTTATAACAGTATAATCAGTTATATTGGTATAAAGGTCCCTTATCACAGTGGTACAACTTATTCCTCTTCCCTTACCTGAATAAACTGTACTTTACAAAGGTATGACACCTTTACATCACTATAACTGTGTCCACTATAAGGTGGATTCTTCCACCTGAACTATACCACTATAGTTAAAGTAGTACAACTTTTATGGGTGGAAAAGGATTGACTCCGTAAAACGGACACATACTACCACACCCTTTCGAATTCTAAATCCACAAGTTGCATTCCTCTGCCTAGGAAAAGGATGGACAAGTAGCAGGAGAGTTAATATCAGGAAATAATAACACTAATACTTTGCTAATTATTCTTTTCCTCTGCACTCGAGTGATAGAGAGAGATGACTGCAGTTCACCAAAAAAATGAAAGCTAACAATTTATGTTAAGAATAAGAGGATACATCTGTTTCCTTTCTTTGCCAGATCAACTCATGCACATCATCAGAGGTTAGCTGTATTGAAACCTGAATTTCTTAAGATTAAAACTAAGAGTCACTGTTTTAGATAGTAAAGCTAAAGAATATGCATAACATTTAATCATGGCATCTTTGAATGTGACAATGCAAAAGGATTTTCAAATGTGGAAACTTGCAAAGAAACAAGTGTCACTGCAGCTGAGGTACCGGGAACTGGTTGTCCAAAAAATTCCTTTTTCGTCAGGTACTACAGTAAAAAGACAAGAATAGTGTGTATTTAACTAGCCTCTGCATTGACATTTGACTTCAGTGGAACTCCGATGATTACAGCCACAGAGAAGCCAGCCTCAGGATTTAGAGCTCAATTCCTATACCAGGGATCGGCAACCTTTGCTGACCCCTGTGCTGGCCCCTCCTCCTCGACCCTTAGCTGGTGCCGACAGCCCACTTCTGGAAAGAAGCCACCTGGAGTGGCTCCTCTCGGCAGCGTGCCTGGGGACCCCTATCCCCAGGCAGACCATGGAAAGAAGTTGCCTGGAGTGACTCCTTTTGATGGCAGCACACCACAGAGAGGAACCACTCTGGGCGGCTTCTTTACATGGTATACCTGGGACATGGACATGGCAGGGACCTCTGCACTGCAGCCGCCCCTGAAAGAAGCCACTTAGAGTGTCTTTTGGTGGCAGGAGTGGCAATTTCTGTGGCACCACAGAAGATGCCGAGTGCTGCTCCAAATGGGCTTGTGTGCCACTGTTGGCACGCGTGCCAGGGGTTGCCTATCCCTGTCCTATACCAATAGGTCTTTCTTTTATATCGGAATTGGAAGAGCTTTATTATGGTAGAGAAAAATTAAATAAGAGAGATCATTTCAAATACCCATCTTTCATGGCAGACATTATCTGTCTATTAAAGATGCTAGAAAAGGACATGCCTATTCCATCTAACAACTTATTAACTGGATGTGTGGGTGCTATGCATACACATTAAAGAGATGGTCCTTGCACCAAACACCTGACAGTCTTAAATAGAAAAGATAGACTCAAGATCATACAAGATGCATATGACAGAACTAGGAAAGAAGCCCAGAATGTTTGGTTTCCAATCCAGTTCCACAATACCATCCTTTCTATGTGTGTACTACATTTGTAATTATGTTCATTCAGCAAGAAAAACAATTACTTCATTAGCAAAATAGGTACAAACTTTTAATGATCTGCATTTATATACATCAGGATTGTTCAGATGTTGCAAATAGAAAGATATAACAGTTCAGCTCAGGCTGAATATGATCTTGATGATGGAATAGACTGCGTGCTTAGTAAGTTCGCGGATGACACCAAGTTGGGGGGAATGGTAGATACTCTGGAGGGCAGGGACAGGATCCAGGGAGACTTGGACAAATTGGAACAATGGGCCAAAAGAAACCTCATGAGGTTCAACAAAGACAAGTGCAAAGTCCTGCACTTAGGACGAAAAAATCCCATGCACTGCTACAGGCTGGGGACCGATCGGCTAAGTAGCAGCGCTGTAGAAAAGGACCTGGGGGTTATGGTGGACGGGAAGATGAACATGAGCCAACAGTGTGCCCTTGTTGCCAAAAAGGCCAATGGCATATTAGGCTGCATCAGTAGGAGTATTGCCAGCAGATCGAGGGATGTGATAATTCCCCTCTATTCGACACTGGTCAGGCCGCATCTGGAATACTGTGTCCAGTTTTGGGCTCCCCGCTACAGAAAGGATGTGGACAAATTAGAAAGAGTCCAGCGGAGGCCAACAAAAATGAATAGGGGGCTGGGGCACATGACTTATGAGGAGAGACTGAAGGAACTAGATTTATTTAGTCTACAAAAGAGAAGACTGAGGGGAGATTTGATAGCAACCTTCAACTACTTGAAGGGGTGCTCCAAAGAAGAGGGAGGTAGACTGTTCTCGATGGTAACAGAGGACAGAACAAGGAGCAATGGTTTCAAATTACAGCTGGGGAGGTCAAGGTTGGATATTAGGAAAAACTTTCTCACTAGGAGGGTGGTGAAGCATTGGAATGGATTACCTAGGGAGGTGGTAGAATCTCCATCTTTGGAGATTTTTAAGGCCTGGTTAGACAAAACCCTGGCTGGGGTGACTTAGTGGGAGTGGTCCTGCTTTTTAGCAGGGGGGTTGGACTAGATGACCTCATGAGGTCCCTTCCATCCCTATTATTCTATGATTCTATGAATATTCAATATTCTATGGCACATACTGTGCTACAGAATACAGAGATTTTGCAAAAATGATAACAGCACTGTGACATTCCTCTCCCACTATCTGGTCTGGTGTGCTGCTCCAGTCGCCCACTCCTGGACCCCGACTTACCCCACTTCACTAGGTGGACCTCCACTCCTGGGTCAGTCCACACCAGTCTGCTGCATGCAACTGGTCCCAGGCAGTGGGTGTGTGCTCTCCAGCCACTCAGAGGATGGTCTCCCAGCCAGCATCCCCAGCCCCCAGGTGCCACACGAACTTCCATCCTGCAGGGATTGGGCTCCTTCCCAGATACCTGTAGGCTCATCCTTCTGCATCTTGCTCCCTAAACTCATAGAATACTTCCTCTGTGGTTACACACCCCTGAAAGAAGTAGAAATATTTTTGGAAAACACAATCCTCCTTCAATGTTCAATTCTGCAAGATGCTGAGCTTTCTGATCTCAAGCCAGCAAAGCATGTAACCTTCTGACTAATTTCTTCATGTATTAACTTCATTGGGACTGGGACGGGTCTCGTGCTTAAAGCTAAACATGTGCTTACATGCCTTTCTGCTGGAGATCATAGCACTCACATTCATTGCAGAGCTAGCCCACATATGAATCATAACTGCTTTACTTATCTGAATCATTCACCTGGGCCTGCATGTTACAATCTGTGTTTTTTCATATTTCCATAGCAGGTGAATACTTTATTAATTTCTGGCATTACCATTTCCTAATTACTATTTTGCAGAAGTTTCCTGTCAACTCTTTTTGATGTCTGTTTAATGTTTTCCCCCTCACCGAGGGCCTAATCTTGCAAACAGTTAGTGCTAGGTATGGTGCTAACAGTTGAATTCAGTGGCCTACTCCCTGCAGTAAAGCCCACTAATAAGAATTTGAGGATGAGATCCTTAACAAACAACTTCCTGGTTTCTCTTATATTTTGATATTTGATCCTTCTCCTCTCCATGAACTGTAATTCAGACACAAAAGAACAGGGGCTCCCTCAGCAACCAGCATAGCACAGCAACAGCAGCAACGTGCACTCTCCTGGGCTATGTCTACACTAGAAAAAGTTAGGTCGACTTTGTTAAGTCGACTTAATAAGGTCAACTTTAAGTCGACTTAAAGCCGACCTTATTAAGTTGACTTAACAAAGTGGACTAAGTCGACAACTTTAAGTGGACTTACTCCACTTTGTTAAGTCAACCTAACCACCCTTAAATTGACTTACTAAAGTTGACTTAAGGGTTACTCCATGTCCACACCGTCCTTAAGTCGACTTAAGGAGTCGACTTAAGGCTTAAGTCGATCTAATGGGTGGTTCTTATTAGGTCAACTTAAGCTTTCATTAAGTCAACTTAAGGAATTTCTTAAGTCAACTTAATGAAAGTCTGGTGTAGACATGGAGTAATTTAAGTCGACTTAAGCCTCCTTAAGCCGGCCTAAATTGCTAGTATAGACATAGCCCTGGTGAATATGCTAATGAAGCGATTAACCTAGTATTATGAAGTATTTAATATTGGAAGATGTAAGAGAGACCCAAATGAGAGCCCTTGAGACTGGAAAGCAAAGAAGTTTTAGCAAGTACAAAAATATACTTAAAAATAAATAAATAAATAAATAAATAAAGCAATTAACTGAGGGCAAATTTGGTATTAAAAACACTTAGTGGGGGAGGGGGCATGTACATAAGAGAGATACTTCCCAGTCTATTGCTCATTACCTACAATGGGTACATTTTTCTAGGTTTAACCTCCTGATAGCTCCTTTTCTTGTCATCATAGAACTATTGCCAACCCAACACGTTCAAAACTTGTGCATCAGGCCTCTTAAAAAACATCACAAGATTGGCATAAAAATCATGAGATTGTTTTAAAAATAAAGTTTCGATTTTCTTCTTTGTTTTTTTCCTTCTGTTTTTTTGAGCATGTAGGGTTTACATTTTCTACACCAAATATCACAAGATGCACAATAAAATCATAAGAATTGGCAACACTGTTGTAGGGAGTGCAGAAGCCTGGGTCTTGATACTACATAGCTCTCAAGCACATGCTTAATTTTAAGCATGTGAGCAGTTTCACTGAAGCCAGTGATATGACTTGCATGTATAAATGCATTCCTTCCTCAGGATGTGTCCTGGTACATGTTTCTAAATACTACCTCCCATCAGCTGAATATAAGGCTATATCATGGGACACTGTATCATGTAACCTGTACCAAGTACACCCTATGCACAGGCCCTCCTGCCTTATATCTTGACTCTTACAGAAACACATTCTGCCATGCTGGGTTGTGTTTGCCTAATGACTTATTTTAGGAGGAGTTCTGTGAAAAACTTGATACATTCCTTATTGTAGTGACAATGTATATCGCACAATATGCTTCACTTTCCACTGAATGGGAAAGTCATAATTCATTTCTACTAAAGTTTAGGAATCCAGATCCACAGTTTGCAAATATAAGTATAATTAGAGATGGGCAGAAAGTAGAAGAGCCACCCTCCCCAGACCTGTGGATACCTTAAGCACACCACATACAATAAATGAGGCTGTTAATTTTTATATTATTCCCAGCATATCTTCTCACGTATGAACCACAAGACTTCATTGCCTCCATTCTGAATCACTGGTAGATTATCTACCATTCTGTGACAGACTCTTTGGTCAGAAATTAGGCAGAGCAGCTTTAAACTCCTGTTCATCCAACAGAAGCAGCTAACCACAGGGCCAGGTGAAATGCTAGTCCAAAGGGTAGCTAAGCCACCATTATTATTAATTACTACACAGTCACAGCAGCCTATTAGACATTATGTTGTTAATGCTGCTATGTCACACTGCACTGCAACTTAGGCCACGTCTACACTGAAATTGTAGCGGGATCAATTAAACAGTCAGTGTAGACCCACTCAATCGATCTCAGAAGTGCTCTCCCTTCAATGTAGTAACTCCACCCCTCCAAAAAGAGGAACACTGCATTGAAGGGAGAGCATTTCCAATTGACAAAGCCGAGTGAAGACGTCACAGTAAGGGGAGTGAGTAAGTCAATAGGAGATACGCATTCTACCATCCGTAGGTTGCACATCTCCCAACAATCTAGCATGGCAGTGTTGCCTAGGCCTTAGGCCTGATCTACACTGAGGGGTTAAGTTGATGGAAGATATGCAATCTGCATGCCGCTGAATGCGTATCTCCCGTTGACCTAGTTACTCCCCCTTACCGTGATGTCTTCACTCAGCAATGCTCTCCCTTCAATGCAGCGTTACTCCACTTGGACGGACGGAGTTACTGAAGCGACAGGAGAGCACTTTCTGGGATCAATTGAGCGAGTCTGCACTGGCTGCTTAATTAGTCCCGCTGCGTTGATCTGTGGGGATCGACGCAGACTTTTCAGTGTAGACATGGCCCAGGACAGGTCAAAGCTACTACTGTAGCCCAAAAGCTGCAGTGTATATTGTTGCTTTGTGCTTGGGCTCCAAGTTGTAGGGTAGGATTTCATCACTACCAATTCCTGAACACTGGCAGGTCCCCTACACAAAGCCTATGTATTCAGGCTTTGAAAAGGGTGAGAATTTGTCCCCAAAAGCTTTGTAATAATGATTTAGAAGAAAAACTGCAGAGAGTGATACACAGATTTTTGACAGCATGATTCCAGTGGTTACTCTTAATCCTTTTAGTTAAAATGATGTAATTAATGAAAGAACAGCAAGTCCCAGTTTTCCTGACATGAGGAGACAAAACTGGAGCAACTGAAGCATGTAAAAGAGCAACAGAAAACCAAAACTACTTTACAGTTCATGCAATCCAGCCATGACATTGTGACAGCTTTGAATTATTTTGTAACATGAATTATTCATGGGCCTAACGTCTGACGTATAGGTGATGCCACTAAATTGTTTTTTATTTTAAAATGTTGAACAGATAAATCCTTTGAATCAAGAAAATGAGACCAGGCTAAGAGAGATTTGGACTTGTTTTAGGATGGGTTTTTTTTTTTTAAACCATTGCTGTCAGAATTCTGACATAAAATAGGTGTTAATTGTGCAGTTACTAATGTTGCTGTTCAGCCTGCACTGAATTCCAGGTTATGTACGGTTAAATTAAAGGAATTCCTGTTCTGTGGTGTTGTTTTTGGCTGGTCCGCTATTATGGGTTTAACTTCACATGATGCATTTTCTTTAGTGCAAATTTCCTTCAATTCATTAGCAGAGATGGGAGCTGCTCTGCTAAGACCTTGTGACATTTTTTTGGATGAGGTTACAAATGTGCCAACAATAAATAAAACAGAATGTCACAGACATTTTCTCAAAAAAAAATTTATTTTCTAATTTTTTTATTTATCCCACTCTCCCCTGCCAGATTACGTCTTTCCAGCCCTGTGGGATTGGTGTCTGGAGTTGCCTGTCTGTGAAATGATCCTAGAAAGTTGCAGAGCAACCTAAGCCAGATGACAGTGATTGGACAGAATTGAAGCCCTAGGCTGCAGAGATTCAGGAACAAATGGTACAAACCTGTACTTAGTGGTTAAGATATACTCTATTTCTGGCTCTCTCACAGACTTGCTGGGTGACCCAGGGCCACACACTTAACATCTCTGTATTTCTGTTTCCTTATTTGTAAAAGGGAGGAGATAACATTACCTACCAGGCAGGGCTGTGTGTGCTTTAACTCACTGAGGGAAGATGGTCTTATGATTAAGCCACTGGAACTGAGCCACCGAAGACTGAGGTCTGTTCCTGACTGTGTCGAAGACTTCCCGTCTGACCATTAGGGTGACCTGATGCCCTGATTTTATAGGGACAGTCCCAATATTCAGGACTTTCTCTTATATAGGCCCCTATGATCTCTCACCCATGTCCTGATTTTTTACACTTGCCCTCTAGTCACCCTAGTGACCTTGGACAAATAGCTGAGTTACCTTCACCCCTGTAACATATGGACAATAGTACTTCCCAACCTTACAGGTGCGATGTTCATGAATGTATCATATCTGTGAGGCACTCAGTGACACCAGGGACAGGGACTAGATCAGGAGTGTCAAACCCATTTGCTATGGTAGGCCAGATTTGACTTAAATGTATTACAAGTGGGCCGTACATTCCATAAATCAAAATATTACAGCACTCTCACAGCATTGCGGAGTGCTGTGTATGCAAAATGGCACTCCACAATACTCCCCCCTCCTCTGTTAGGGAGAGAGTGTAGTCTAGCAGTGCTCAGTCTTACATACCCAGCGTTCCACACTCTCACAGCATTGTGACATGCTGGATATGTGAAACTACTGTCTCTCTATCTGTTACGGAGAGTATGGTCCTGTGGAGCACAGTCATGGGCTGAATGGAAGAAGTTTGCAGGCTGAATCCCACATTTGACACCCATGGACTAGATAGATAGATCTGTAAAGTGCTTTGCGATCCCCAGAGGGAAGCTGTAAACTACTATGCACTATTATTATGAAGGCTCTGTTTTCCCCTTATGTAACTTTCTCATCCTTGCAAACATGCCTTGAATCACTAGGAAGGTCTCCCATCAGACAAAGATAAATCGGCTTGGTAACACCTAAAAAGGGAGAAAATCCTTGCCCAAAATTTTCAGTCACTTATGTCTAAAGTCAGGCTCTAAAAGCCATCATTATTCTTGAAATAAACCTGGCTGGATTTTCAGAAGCGTCAAGCACCTATAAACACTACTGAATTCATTAGGAGCTGCCAGGTATCCAAAACTTTTGAAAAATCCAGCTACATGTTTACCTATCTAAATATTGATTTCAGATCCTAACTTTAGCCTTTCGGATCCTAACTGATTAACTGATTGATTCCCTTATACCAAGAGTTTACAGAAACCTCAGCGATTGCTAGCACCAGAAAGGTGTCACTATATCAGGGATGTATATAAGATAAGATGAAACAATGTATGATGCTCTGATCCACATATATCATACATCATTCCTAGGCCACTAAAGATAATAAACCAAAGTGCACTGCCATCCATTGGATTAAATTAAGTTTTTCAGATAAAGCCATAAATTTAAACAAGAGGCCCCTTAAAATAAATAAATGTATATGAACTAAGTTTAGTGACTGAGTAGTTATGAAATAATCGAGCAACTCACCTATTGAGTTGTGAAGCTTAATAGAGATAGAGCATTGCTCAGGTTTAACAACTTCAGGCAAGGCCAAGAACACACAGCAGGACTGGAAATAAACATACCCTTTAAGAATTAGCTATCTGGAACAGTCACCTAGATCTCAATAAAAGGGTATGGCTAGAATGTATACAGACAATGGAAAAATGGTAGGTAACATTGTTAAGCCATTAATATTAGTCATTATAAGTAAAATACTGGAAGACAATACTTTTCTGGAATAATGCTTGCATTCTGCACAACACCGTTTTCATTAAGGAATGTTCTACTATCCAAAAACTTGAAGAAGGGATTTTTGGGGGGTGAGAAATTTTATGAAAATTTGCAGCCTGATCCAAGTCGACCTGAAACCAATGCAAGTCTTCCTATTGACTTCAGCTGGAGTTGGATCCTGCGCCTTGGGAGAAGGTCTCTGTCAGTAAAATCATTAAGAAGTGTCCAGGAAGGATGGAGGAAGGTAAAGATGATAGACATACACATGGAATAGATACCAAGATGGATAACAGCTGAGTGCTGTACATCTACCTGTCCCTCCCACTAAGTCCCCTCTGCCCACCACGTGGAAACACTGGAGCAGTTTTTGCTGAGATCTAGTGAGAGTGAAGGGATAAGGAAAAGGGAGTATCTCAAACCCTTCCTCACACTTCTCTAGGGACTGGCCCAAGATTTGAGTGGGGGCTATGAAGTAAGAGGCTCCAGTTGAGCAAATACCAGAACAGACAGAATTCTCTCACTGAGGGAAAGGAAGAAATCCAGGAACAAGCTTTTCAGTAGAGCTAGAGGATGTGAATGCTGGGGATTGAAAATGTCATATTAAAAGTTTCCCTTCTCTCCCTTTTTTTGAAATTTTGAAAAATGCTGACCAAGTATTACAGCGCGATGGGGGAGAAATGACATTAAAGCAAAACTTGTCGCAAGCTTTTAAAAAAAATTCCTTTTGAAATTTTGATGGCATTTCTAAATTCAAAAAGGTTTCCACTTACTCTGCTTAGTGTGCTATCCAAAAAGTCTGGAATTACGCCAAGGAATCCTATATGAACTACATGGTGTCATTAAAAACATACAGCAATCAAGGTGCAAAATAAAATAGGATTGAAATAGAGGGAGCTAGTTATTTTAGTTAGATGGTAAATTATTTGGGAGCAAGGATTGTGTTTTTATTCTGTGTTTGGACAGCACCTAGAATAATGGGCACTTAGTCCATGACTAGAGCTCCTGGATGCTTCCACAATACAGTAGATAAATAAATAAATTGTTGTCTGAATGCAAAAAGGAGTTAAACATAAGAAATAAACCAATACCAATATCTCTCTGTTAATTCTTAGACAAATATCCTTAACAGACATAAATAGAGATGAATTAAAAATAGGGAATAATCACCAGTTTTTCCACCTTGCTTTTTTGGTAACATTTTGTTGTAAAACGTAATACAAATTTCAAATTTTGAGACATTCCAAGCAGCTCTGTTAATCAAAATGCTACTGAAAATCTCCTTTAAATACAGAAATGGGCTGGGCGGGAGGGAACGGAACCAATATAATTAATTAATTAATACTTCATCATGAATAGCCATATTCAAAGAAACACAAACATTAACAAGGTCCATAAATTGCAACTTTGGATCAGTTACAGGGAAAGAAAAAAAGTTAGGTGGGAAGAACTTCATAGATATATAATTATCCTCTACAATAAAGTCCATAAAACAAAAGTACTCAATTGCTCCACTTAATATGGCAACAACAGGAATATAAAAGCTTGAAATTCCCCTTTTATATGTTTAACCTCTGACAAAAAAGGTTAAACACTTTTTCCTTAGAGCTACAGTTTCCTGAGTCACATCAGGAAGTGAAAGAACCATAAACCCTAGATTAATGTCATTATTTGCTGTCACACTAATTGTAGAATGCATTGCCAGCTGAATCAGAAAACTAACGAGGATTTCTTGGTAATCGGCCCCCAAAATGGATTAACAAAAGATTCTGTGATCATCTACACCACTAAAAAAGAGGACAGATATTCTGAAGGTAACTGTCTGTCATTCTACAATAAGGAAGATCTTAATAGTGGAAAATAGTCCTCTTTGATTTCAAGCAGCTGAGATCTATTTAAAACATGTCGATAGATGTTAGATATTACAACTGCCCTGGCAAGATAATGGGAAAGTTCACAAACATAAAATGGAATATCTATGAAAGTTTTCCACTCTTTGTCTGAAAGATACTTTAGGCCAGATCGTCAGCTGGTGTTAACCCACACATAATAGAACATCAGAATTACAATCACCTTGGGAATAGAAATTGTTCATAACTCTGAAGTGTTTGTAACTGAAAAAATTATGATTATTCTTTCAAAAGTTTACAACTGAACATTGACTTAATACAAGCTTTGAAACTTTACTATGCAGAAGAAAAATGCTGCTTTTAATAATCTTAATTTAAATGAAAAAAGCACAGAAACCATTTCCTTACCTTGTCAAATGTTAAAAACAAAAACAAAATAATGCAACCCCCCCCCCCAACTTTTCTTGTACTTCTTAGTATTTTACATTTAACGCAGTATTGTACTGTATTTGCTTGGGGGGAAGGGGCGGCTGGTAGGGGGCCAGAGAGGGATGTCTCTGCTGCTGTCCCATTGAGTACTTCCAGTACCAAATGAGGTGTGTAATTGACCGGCCAGTTCTAAACACTGGTATTTGTAACTCTGGGGTTCTACTGTATTTCCACTGACTTGGCTGATTAACCCCTGATGAGGACTTAGTATTTTGGAGTGAATCTCCCAGCTCAGGTTGACAGATTCGGGCCAGCAGGCCTCTGACTTGGGCTAGTGCTCTGTAAATAGCTGTATAGAGACAGTGCTTTGAAGTTAAAGGTCAGGCTGACAGTGTCTGATCTCCAGCCCAAGCCACAACTTCAAAGAGCTGTCTGTTCAGCTATTTTTAGAGCACTAGCAAGAACCCCGATAGCCCTGTCTGTTGACTCCAGCCCAAAATGCTGCCTAGACATATTTTAAGTACAATAATGGCACTGACCAGTCTGAAAGCAGGCAAGATACCAGCCATGTTGGTATGGCTGCAGGTCTCATCATATTATGGTACTGATGTAACATATTAACTGTCGTTGCAAGGAAGAAAGCGTGTGCCAAGGGAATTGTCATAGAAAGATGAAGTCCAATAAGATAATAAATCTAAATCCTTGGATGTGATCCAGCCAATATATCTAAAGAATGAAAATATCTTATTATCCATAATTGCTAAGCAGTTGTTAAAGTATAATTTGACGGGCCCCGGAACCTTCCTAATCTCCGGGCCCCCTTCCTGTATTGTCTGGGCCCCTACCCAGATAGGCATTTGCAACCATTTCTCAGTGCCACATGCATCAGTTATCGCTCCATAAAAATATTTATAATTTTATATGTCGTTTATGTCTGTAGCAATTATTGTCACAAACTAGCAAACACTGCATAACACAGTAAGTATTGTGATTAACAATGGTGGGGCGTAGGACCTGCCAGCAGCCAGGTCAGGGCAGAACATGTGTTCTGCTGGATTTTTCTATTTTTAGGGGCCCTGGAACTGTGTTCCAGTGCGTTCCCCCTTACTTGAACCTCTGTTGCTAAGGCCCCCCAGTCTAACCATCTTTATTTACACCTTACTCCATAAGTAGTCTCACTGAAATCTAAGGGACTGCAAGTAAAGTATGGGTTGCAGAATCCAGGTCTGATTTAGTAAACATTTCCCTCCACTAAAAAAGAATCTGTGCTTGAAGAGGGTTTGAAAAATAATAACCATGTTTTTTTTTTTAAGTGTTGGATTTAAAAAGTGGAGTGTTGATTAATGAAAGGATAGAAACAACTTGTATGTTGTAGAGCCCAAACTATAAAATTCAGATTTCAACAACGTGCCCCCTCAGCACAAAAACTCAGTCAAATTGAGGAGTTTATATTCGACCCATCTCTAGAACATATTACAGAAACTGTAACAGAAATATTGAAATTTTCTGCAGAGCTCAGTGTGTCGCTACCAGCCACCAGATGGCAGTGTAATTAATACTAACGTGTTATAGTGCCCATGGAACAAAAAAAAAAAAAATGCATTATTTTGCCATGTTAAAATGATTATAATCCAGACTCTCATAAATTTTATTTGTATAAAATTACAAATTCTAGCAATTGTATAACATTCTCCGCTTCCTATGACCCCTATTTATGGGATTGTCTTTTGTTTTAAAGGAAAGATGGTGTTTCATTGGATTATTTCAGTGCAGGGCAATTGACACAGCCTTCAGCATTAGTTGGCAAAACAGATGTTTTGTTTGCTTAAGGCTATAGTAATAACTTGTAAATTGTCAAAAGGAATAGAACTTCACCCCTGGCCCCTCCACATAAATGAAAGGACAGTACACTTTATGGCTATCTTACATTGTGGGGAAGGGTATAGCTGAGGACCTACCGTATTTTTCGAACTATAAGATGCACTTTTTCCCCCCAAACGTGGGGGGGAAATGAGGGTGCGTCTTATAGTGCGAATGCTGGGGCGCGTGGCCGCAGAGCGGCCGTCGCACCCCCCGCACAGCAGTGAGGGACCCCCACGCAGCCCAGCAGCCCCCGCTGCTCCCTCCAACCCCCGGGGCAGCCGCTTTGCTGCGGCACACCCGGCCTGCGCCCGGCCTCTGGGCTGGCCCTCCCCGCCCCAGGCTGGGACAGGCAGGCTCAGGCTCGGGTCCGGAGCGCGGGCCTGCCTGCCTGCCCCACGCGGCTGGGCCAGCGGGGTGGCTGCGGCAGCGGTGGGCTCCCGGGCTCCCACCCGCCGACCGCCTCCTTCCCGGGGCCGGGCTAATCCACGGCCTCGGCCTCCCAGCACCGGGCCGGGATCAGCCTCCGGGGCTGGGGTATGCTACCCCCCGCCGGTGGCTTCCCAGGGCCGCGGCAGGGTCCTGTCCCACCAGCGGCTTCCCGGGGCCGCGGCAGGGTCCTGTCCCGCCGGCGGCTTCCCGGGGCCGCGGCAGGGTCCTGTCCCACCGGCGGCCTTGGCTTGCTTTTCTTTCCCCTCTTCCTTCCTTCCTCCTTCTTGTTCTTGTTTTGTTTTGTTCCTCCTTCTTTCTCTTCCTGTTTCCTCTTTTCTTTCTTTCTTTCTTTCTTTCTTTCTTTCTTTCTTTCTTTCTTTCTTTGCCTGCCTTCTTTCTTCCTCTAAAAACTGGGTGCGTCTTATGGTCAGGTGCGTCTTATAGTCCAAAAAATACGGTAAGTAGATAGGACCCCTTGACCAATTCCCCAGATAGAAGACTTAGTAAGACAGTGGTGGCTATTCCAGCCTACTGCTGCCTAGAAAAGCAGGCATGAGCATTCATGCCAAAAGCACTTGTGTGCTCAGCTCACCCACACAGGGATCAGAAACAATACCCTGGAGCCAATTTCTCCTCTTGTCAGGAGTAACTCTACTAAAGGCAAAGATCTATTGACGAACATCTCAATGGCTGGAAGTTAAAGCCAAACAAATTCAAATTTGTAATTTATTTCTAAGTTTAAACGGGGGATGATTAACCGTTGGAACAAACTACCAAGGGAAGTGGTGGATATTCTATTTCTTGATGTCTTAAAATCAAGGCTAGATGCCTTTCTGGAGGATTTAATCAAACAACTTATTGGGCTCATTACACTGATAATTGGATGAAGTTCTATGGCTCTGTATCATACAGGTGAGATTTGATGATCAAAGGGTCCCTTCTGGCTTTAAACACTATGGCTGCGTCTACACTTGTAAATTAAGTCGATTTAAGCTTGCTTAAGTCGACTTAAATTTACTCTGCGTCTACACTACAGTTTGCTTAAGTCGCCTTAAGGAAAATAAAGTCAACAATGAAAATTAAGTCAACTTTATTACACCTAGTTTTAATTCGACTTGGGGCTTAAGTCGACTCCCTAGAGTTGACTTAAGCCAGTGTAGATGTGGGATAGCCCTAAGTCAATTTAGGGCTCCCTCAGGACTATACCACTGCTCTCCCTGCCAGGAGGGGGTACAGGGGGAGCCTGGCATGCCCCCCCCACAGGGCAGGGCAGAGCCCTGCCCACCCTGCCCCTATGCCCTGCCAGGGTCCCTGACCCCCTTTGCCCCATTGTCCCTATGTACAATGGGGCAAAGGCTGAGCCCCCTAGCACTGGGCAAGGGGTGCCCCCCACCCCCGTGGACCTGTCCTAGGTCCCCCTAGCCCCTAGAAGTTGACCTAGGCATCCATTGTGGACGCTTTAGGTCGACTTTGTAAGTTCCCCCCAAAGTTGACTTAAAATTTAGGTGTAGACTCACTAAGTTGACTTAACTAAGTCGACTTAGTTAAGTCGACTTACTTAAAGTCGACCTAAATTTTCAAGTGTAGACATAGCCTATGAATCTATGAAACCTTGGATAAATGAAAGGACATGCCCTATAGTGCTATTTCTGTTCCATGACTGGATGAATGCACAAGTCCTTTTAATGCAAATACTTCCAACAAATGACTTTGGAATTAATTCTCCACAAACATTTTTCCAGTAACTCACTTCAATGTTAATGTAACTCTCACCCCACCCCAAAACAGAGAATAAATATTCTTGAGATTCTAGTTTCATTTTTACGTTAGTGCTGCCTGGTCACACTTCAAGTTCCAGTAAACTTGCATGAGCCCATTCAGATGGGCATGAATCACTGAGCCACAACCTGGCCCCTGTGTCTACAATAATATTTGACCAGGAAATGGGGAAGGGACAAAAGAAGGCAGATTTAACATAACAACATACAAACGGTCATTTAGACCAGACCAATTATATCCTCTTTTATGACGGTGGGCAGTGCCTGGTGTTCATAGGGAATGAATGGAACAGGCAATCATTGCACAATCCATCCCTTTCATCCAAGTCCATCTTCCAGTAGGTGGGGCTAAGGCACACGGAGTATGGGGCTGAATCCCTGACCATCTTTGGCTAATAGCCATTGATGGACCTACCCTCCATGAATTTATCTTTTTTTTTTTTTATACCCAGTTTTAGTTTTGACCTTTACATCTGCTTTACAATGAGTGCCACAGGTTGGCTGCGTGTTGCGTTGAAAAGGTTCTTCTGTTTGTTTTAAACCTGCTGCCTATTAATTTATTTCACTTGGTGACTCCTGGTGCTTGTGCTATGTGAAGGGGTAAATAACACTTCCTTATTTACTTTCTTCATCCCAGTCATGATTTTATAGACCTCTATCATATCCCCCCTTTGTCATCTCTTTTCCAAGATGAAAAGTCCCAGTCTTTTAAATCTTTCCTCATATGGAAGCTTTTCCATACCCTTAATCATTTTTGTTGCCCCTCCTTTGTATCTTTTCCGATTCTAATACATCTTTTTTGAGATGGGCAGACCAGAGCTGCATGTAATATTCAAGGGGTAGACGTACCATGGATTTATATAGTGGCATTATGATATTTTATATCATATTATCTAACCCTTTCCTAATGGTTCCTAACTTTAGGTTCATTTTTCCAGATTCATTTGTACATGATCTCTTTCTGACTTCATCTTTCTGTGAGATTGTGTGTGACACAATTTTACACATACAGAAAACACAAATTCTTTCCCAAACAAAGTTTCAAGGCTCTACACAGTTCTCTTTGTTGCCCTGTAAAGAAAATCCACATATTTACCATTAGTAAATTATGGCCTTTGCTATGAGATTATTCTATGAAGCTGTATTTATTCTACTGTAATAAGTAATGGGCAAAGTGGGGCAGTTTCTTGATGTTTTGGAAAACTTCATCTGTTGGGTTTTGTAACACCAAATCAGGTCTTGGATCTCATTTTATCCAAGTTTAGAGAGGATAGACATTTCAGGTACATGGCTCTGATTTTAATTTCTTTCTCTGTCTTTACTACAGAAGGGCAAAAAAACTTGTATTTGATTTTACTAAGCTTTGTACCTCTTTGATAAGAACTGAGGTGGTTCAAATCAGGGCTGTCTCTTGTGGGGGAGTGGGGCCCAGGGCCAATTGGCCGAGGGAGGCCCCTGGCGACTCCCTGCGCTGGGGGTAGGGTGGCCCAGAGGCCAAGCTCCTTGCTCCTGTCCCACCCCGGGGCTGGCCACTCCACCGCCAGGGACCCCGGCCACCCCAGCTACCCCTGGGGACCTGGTGCCGCACTGCCACCAGCAGGATCCGGCCCTGGGTTGGGGGGTGGGAACCAGGCAGCAGAAGCCAGGGGCAGAGCGAGCTGACCCAGAGGTTGGCTCCACTTTCCAGGTCTGCCCCTGGGTTGGCTGCTCCACCCTGGGGGCGGGGAGGGCTGGCCCAGAGGCCAGGCTCTGTGCTCCTGCCTTGCCCTGCTGCCGAAGGCAGTTGGGGGCAGTGGGGCGGGGGAGTGGCAGTGCAGAAGTGTGGGGGGCAGCATGAAGGGCCAGGCTGGTCCAGCTCGGTGTCTAGCCCCTCACAATGCAGGAGGGGTGCAGGAGGCTCCAGCATCCCCCCTGCAGCCCAGCGCTCCTGCCCCTCCCTCAGTTCGCCTCTGGTTGGAAAGAATCTCAGGAGGTCATCTTGTAGCTCAGCCCCCTGCTCAAAGCAGGACCATCTTCAACTAAATCATCCCAGCCAGGGCTTTACCAAGCCAGGCCTTAAAAATGGAGATTCCACCATCTCCTAAACCCATTCCAGTGCGTTTTCCACCCTCCTAGTGAAAAAGATTTTCCTAATATCCAACCTAAACCACCCTCACTGCAACTTGAGACCATTGTTCCTTGTTCTGTCATCTACCATCACTGAGAACAGACTAGCTCCATTCACCCTGGATATCCCCACCTCCCCTTTCAGGTAGTTGATGTCTGCTATCAAATCCCCCTCACCCTTCTCTTCCGCAGTCTAATTATCTTCTGCGGACTAATGAGCATACCACTAACCATTAAGTTCTGTACTACATCAAGTAATCCTGGTAATCGCATAAAAGAGCTAAGATGTGTTACCTCCAAACCACGACATTTTATTTTGGGTGTTTCATCATTATTCATTCACTATTCTATTCAGTGAAGTTGATCTTTATGAATATATTTGACATTCATTTGTCTCTACTTCAATTAAAATTGTGTTTTAAATGATAATTGAAACTAACTGAAACAATACTGCTTTTTTCAGCTACATAAACAGTTTACATTATGGAAAACATCAAATAGGCTTTTTGTCTGCTCATTAATATATTATATAAAATGAATGGAACAGAAGAGGGATTCTGAGCTTTTTTCTGCAGTTTGAGTGCATGAGGTGGCTTGGGGGTGTTTATGAACTGAATGTGTTTATAAGTGGCCACCTCCAAATGAGACTGCACTTAAAATAATTCAGTGATTTATATGTAAACTAGACTCACTGGTTCAGCTAGCAAATGAGAGGCAGCTAGTCAAGATAATCTCAAAATCCTGTATCAGAACCACATGTAAATGGACAAGGTAATTTTAATTCCTTATGACTGACCACTAAAGAACGCCCAGTCTGAACCACTGGGCCACTTTCATCCCTTGTGTAGAGTCAGTGGAATGCTCCCAGCATCCATCTTCAGAATTCAGGAAGGAAAACAAAAGTAACTAGTTCCTTATTATTGCTAGACAAAAAGCCTGAATCCCAATCCAGAGGAAACTGAGAAGAACAGGCTAAGAGCCTTTCCTCCTGAGACCCAATCCCCAGAGTGTTGAGGAATAATAACCTTGAGGGTTCAGACTGGGATTTTCAAAGGTGCCTGGGCAAATCAGGCACCTAACTCCTTTGAAAAATCTCACTTGTAGTCTCAGTTATGCAATGTAGATTCACAGTAACATTCCTGATTTCAATTGCACTACTATGGATTTATGCCATATATATTGGATCAGAAATTGCTCTTGGTAAAAAATGTAAGTGCTTTTAGTATGAAGTGCAAATTATTGGTTATTCAGGACTGAATAATCAACAGCCTCTTTAATAGCTGAACTAATATTAATTTAAAATACGGGGTTTTTTTTTGCCAAAACTTTTGTATTAATTTTTTGTTTTAAAATATTGCTGTTTAAGTGAGGTGACTTTTTTTTATTTGAAATTTTCATAATTTTTTTTTGTCAAGTTCTACTGTTTAGGTTGAGAAACTTACTTGGGCACCAGTGCAGAAAGGGTGTCTTCCACTGTACTTACTGTAGCCAATTTTGTGTGCTACTACAAGATAAACAACAGTATTTTGTGAACTAGTGAACTGGGCTCTGGATGGGGAGTTTGGACACCTGGGCTTTATTCCCAGCTCTGCCACAGACCTGCTCACTGACACTGGGCAAGTCACATCAACTCTGTGCCTCAGTTTCCCCTCCCCCTTCCTTTGTTTGTCTTGTGTATTCAGGCCCTGATTTGGGAAAGGATCCTACTGAAGCCCTGAGTAGGGATGGGATTAAGCAATCTCTGCAATTAGGACCTATGCCTGTAAACTTTTTGAGACAGGGACTGTTTCTCACTATGGAACAATAGGGTCTCAGTCTAAGGTGGGCCTTCATGTATTACAGTAACAATAAATGTAATAATTAAAACATGAGTCTGGTTACAATTTGAAAGAAATCTCATTTCATTAAATAGTCCAGGAAAAACAGCCCTATTCATTAAATTGGTTCAGCACTGAATCGTGCTCTATAATCCAATGTTTTGACGGTATGTCTGCATCTTTCACAAACTTCTGCCACTTTGCACGTGTAGTTCCGCAGCGGAGGTAAGAATACTTCCTCCCCGATGGATGAGCTGTGCTTACAGCACTTTTATGCGGTTTGAATTTTTACATGTAAATTCCTGGGGAAGAAGAAGTGTTGAAAATAAAACCCAGATATCATTAGGGAATAAAGCTCAGGAAATGCTATTTTGTTTTAGATGGCAATATTCACAGAAAACATTCACAGTGTATTCTAAGTATAGGAGAAAGATTAGTAAGTAAGTATGTTTGCTTAAGATGCATTTCGAACTTGACTAAATATGGTATATGGCATTTATATTTTCCATTTCATATTCCCTGTCCAGCCAAAACTGACTGTTTCCGATTCTTATCTTGGACACTACATCCTTCTGTCATCCAACAGTCATAACCCTTGGAAGACAAAATAAAACAGCAAAAAGATAGACATCATTCTCTATCTGATACCTAAGGGTGAAAGGATGGTGACATCTGCAGAATCACAGTGGTACTGCAGGACAACAGAGTCCTGTGGCACTTTTAAAGACAAACAGATTTATTTATCGCATGAGCTTTCGTGGGAGAAAATCCCACTTCGAAAGCTCATGCGATAAATAAATCTGTTAGTCTTTAAAAGTGCCACAGGACTCTGTTGTCTTTCTACAATAGACTAACACGGCTACCCCTTTGGAATTTGACTACATAGTGGTACTGCAGTTCGCCTTGGCCTACTGCATACAGATCAAATATTCAATCTAAGAACAAACTACAAATTAATAAATAGATGTGAACCATAACTAGAGATATTGGTCCCAATTCTTTGCAGACCTGTATAAACTCATACAGTCATTTACAACAAGTGAGAGGGCAAAAGGCTACTGAATTAGAACGACAGCTTTTCAGAAACACTTTGTATAAGACTACAAATGTTGCAGGGCAACAGAAAATCAGGTCCATTCAGTCTAAATGAATGGACAGCACTGGCTGGGAAGGAGCAGACATCTTCTCTTCCATAAAATCCCAACTTTCTTTTAAGTAACTTTCAGGAAACTCATCTTTCTATATCAGGCACAACATTTACTAACCAAACAAGAGATATAAGAAGGGCAGCAGAAGATATAGTTTTCCTTTTTCTTGCTGACCTCAGCTCTTGACATGCAAACTCAGACTAGAATAAACTGGGTGGAAAAAAGCAATATCCAGGGCACAAAAAAAATCACTAGAACCTGGCAGTTCATGATCATTCTCCAGTCAGAATCTTCCAACAAGTTCAAGCAGGACAAAAAACAGCTGCATATGTAGAGCCCTGCATGGATACAAATATGTGGATCTTCATCTGATCTGCATCTGCAAGAAATGGTCTGCGGATATCTGTGTTGTATCCGTGGATGCAGATATAATGCGGATAACCTTGGATATCCATGTATTTGCAGGGCTCTAACCCTGCACAGATAAAAATATGTGGATCTGTATCTGATCTGCATCTGCAAGAATTGGTTTGCGGATATCTGCATTGTATCCACGGATGCGGATATCCACGGATATAATGTGGTTATACGTGGATTTGCAGGGCTCTATGTATATGTAGGGTAATATGGCACAAGGCCATGTGTTAGCTCTATGATTTTATCTGAAGCAGATATATTTGCCTGCATTCAAACCTATTTACCTGTTCCAGCCTCTCAGGCAAATATTTATAGCCTTCAATAAAAACTTGCTTTTGTCTTTAAAAAGAGAAATCTTAAATTCTATGTAATAGGAGTCAATAAGAAGAGCCAGGATGCCTAAAGTTGGTTCCATGTACGTTGGGAATCAAAATTTGCTACCCTTATCATTATTTGTATGTAATGCCTAGAAGCCCCAACTAAAACCGGGATGCTACACACTTCTAATAAGAGACACTCTCCTTTTAGAAGACCATCCTTCTCAAACCCAGGGAAAGCAATTCTGAGTTTCTGACAGATTGTTTATGAAGTGGGTCTCTAAAGGATAAGTCTACACAGCGATGAAATACCCATGGATGGCCAGGGTCAGCAGATTTGGGCTCTTGTGCTCTGGTTGCTGGCTGTAAAATCAGTTTGTAGATGCTAGGCCTAAGGCTAGAGCTCTGGCTCTAGGACCTTGCAAGGGGGCGACGGTCCCAGAACCTGAACTCCAGCATTTAGTTGCATGAGCCTGAATCAGCAGACCCAGGCCAGGTCCAGGTCTTTTATTCCAGTGTAAACACAAGACTAGACTGTGCCCCCTCCGGACAGACTCCATCAGTGACATTCAGCCATGACGCAGGCAGAATGGCCTGCTATATGCAGATTTAAAAGTCCATTTGTGACTGCTTAGTGCCAGTCCTTGGAGTCACAATCCCTGCTGTTGAACATTTGCAGTGTTCTTTTGATCTAGTGCTTTGAAGAGAGAGAGAGAGAGAGAGGAGATGAGGGTAGAACTGGTACCACTGCCTTTTGTACTGTGTAGTTAATTTACTGTATTTTTATTTATAAAAACAGACAGAAGAGACATTCATCCAAAGCCCATGGCATCTTTGACCAGCAACAATCCCCACCACATGCAGGAGTAACCAATTACTAACCTTACAGTATAGTGGGGGAAAAGGAGGCAAATAGCCAGCCCACCAGAAAAAATTAACCATTAAGAAACACCTACTGCCTCCAAAACGCCCAGAATAGCAGAGTATGACCGAATGTCAATACATTTGGACTACTTTAGAACAAAGTAGAGTAGGAGACCAAGCCAAGGAGACCTCATGGTGACCACCCTGTCAGCATCTTCCTATCAATTCAGATGCTCCTTGCCTTTACATAGGCTAATATAGATCTAGTTACTTCTGCTAGGCCTTGAGAACTTTAGGAAATCTGCACAAGAGCCTTCAGAAAATCTACAAGGAGCCTTGTGCCACTTTTAAAGACTAACAAATTTCTTTATTGCATGAGCTTGACTATCAAATGCTCAGGCAACCCGAGAATAGCCAAACATGCTAAATTCCCTCGTCTACTTTTAAGTTACATCTGTACTAACGGCGGCAGATTCACTGCCATCAGTGCGCTCTTCCATGTTCGATTGAGTGACCTGTTAAGACGCACTCAATCAAACATGAAACCGAAGCTCTAACTCCATCCCCAGAACTGGAGTACAGCTATGCCAACCGGACACCATTTCCGGTTGGCTTGGCTCAGTGTGCAAGGGGTAGTTAGGAAGTTGTTGGGAGATACGCAAGGTATTTTATGTACCTTGAGTATCTCTTGTCGACTGCCGCTGAAAAGCGCAGCAAGTATAGACTAGGGCTTAGATGAACACCCATCTGGCTCTTGGCACCTGCCTCTTAATGTTATTGATGTAGTGTGCAAACACTGCCATTGTCTGCTTTCCATTCCACTTCTGCAGCAGTCAAGCATGGAATGTGAACATTTGTTTTACTGTCACTTTAAAAAGTAGAGACCAAGTCCCCTTCCTCCCTCACTTCTCTGCCTGAGATGCCTGTCTTTTCTAACAGCTCAGGGGCAATTTGTGAGAGGTTATTGTACTCCCCCCGCCCCCTCACAGGATTCCATAACATGCCTTGAGTGATTTTGAATGGAGGGAGTGGTCCAGCTTTTTAGCAGGGCGTTGGACTAGATGACCTCGTGAGGTCCCTTCCAGCCCTATTATTCTATGATTCTATGATTAAAGCTGGGTCTACACTATAAAAAGTTAGGTCAACCAAACTGTGTCACTCAGGAATCTAGAAAACCTGAGTGACATAGTTAAGCCAACCTAATACCAGTGTACACAGTGCTAGATCGATGGAAGAATTCTTCCATTGACCTGGGGAGGTGAATTAACTATGACAGGAGAATCTCTCCTGTTGCTGTAGTGAGTGTTGTGAAGTGCTGCTGCAGTGTTTCTAGTAAAGACGTAGCCTTAGACATAGGAAGAACAGCAGCAAGGTTTTGAAAACTTCATAGGCTGGGTGCCTTGCTCAGAACTGAACATCCCAGCAGTGTGGGCACCCAGTGTCACAGTAGACAGAATTACAGGCCTTCCTGAAATTGCTGAACTGGCAGCTTTGTGTCCTTTCCTTTACCTTGTCTGCACCTTATCTAGCGCACAGACATCTAGAAGCTAAACAGATACTACCCACATTGTGCTTTGAAATTTCTCCTTGCTTTCTCCAAAACTAGCTGCCACTGCTCAGTGCAGTCACAGGAGGTCCTTGGAAATCCCCTGCAAGTGATTTGGCCAAGGTTACTTAGGAACAGATATTCACCTCGGCAGGCAAATGATTGTACAATTCAGCCACCCCTGTATCTGCAGGAAAATAACTGACCCCAGAAGAGGGCAAAATGATGCACCGTATAGGTTACATATTGACTAAGTGCAGTATGTCTCCTCCACTATGGATAGTCCATATAAAGGATAACAGCCTACTACTGCTATCAGATAACAGAGTTATTCCTTTTATTCCAAAGGGAAAGGCTCATGGTTTGGAGTTGAAGATCCAGGGTCTATGTGTGCTGACAATCCGTGACGGGGGAATTGTTATACCTACTGATCCACCAAGGGAGGACAGCTTTAAATTTAGTCCACATTGCCACAGAAACCTCACCAATGGAGGCTCCTCACAATTGATGATGAATCACAGGATCTCTTAGCTGACTTGATCCTTTTCCACCAAGGTTGACCAGCTCTGCTACAGAGTAAGACTGAGGCTTAAGTACAAATAAGCAAACATGAGTTAAGTATTGTTATTTCAGTTTACAAATGGGGAAATTGAGGTACACAGAGGTTAGCATACAACTGCCCAAGGATGTTCAGCAAGTAATTGGCAGAGCCAGGACTAGAAGTCAGGAGTTCTGACTCCTCGTCAAGTGCTGTAACAATTTAATGATGATGCCAACCATTATAGGAACCATATAATGGGGCTAGGTGGGTGTTGGAACACTTGTAACTGGAGACAACTGAACTAACAATATATAGTCTGTGGAATCAGAATATTTAAAAAAAAACTTTTTCCAGCCCACACAAGAGAACTGTATTGCTCTGTACTCCCACAACGCATTGTACTGTATTTCTTCTTGTTAATACTGTATCAACAGTTTGTATAACACTCCTACTAACATATCCTTAAGTTAGAAGTAGGAAGTGGGTAATAAGACAATCAAGTCAAATCCCAAAGGGGTAGCCGTGTTAGTCTATTGTCTTAGACAACAGAGTCCTGTGGCACTTTTAAAGACTAACAGATTTATTTATCGCATGAGCTTTCGTGGGAGAAAATCCCACTTTGTCAGACGCGTCTGACGAAGTGGGATTTTCTCCC
>ML685792.1:10641712-10652148 GCA_007922175.1 Pelusios castaneus | reverse complement strand
CCTCAGTCTCCTCTTTTCCAAGCTGAAGAGGCCTAGCCTTTTTAATCATTCCTCATACGAGACACTCTCCAAACCCCTAATCATTTTAGTTGCCCTTTTCTGAACCTTATGTACAGTAACATAAGGCTGGAACTGCTGCTTTGAAGTCACTGAGGGTTGCATAGATCAGGCATGTTTCAGCCAATCTTTTTTCTTAATAAATAAGATAAGTGCAAGGTAAAGTAAAGTTTGGGGAGATCTAGAAAGAAAATCCACTGTTTACTTTTTTGTCCTGTGTTTTGTTTGTAAAAAGGGATTTTCCTATATTATACATAAAGAGAGACAAGCTCTCAGCTGCCCGTAAACTCAGACTTGTTGTGACCTCCATTCACACACACGTACACACCTTCCCTCACTTTTGGTGATGTCCATTTTTTAGGTCAGAGCTCCAGACTCCTGGGACAAATGCTGCCTTCAGCAGCCGGCTTGAAGTCAGTAGGGTTGTAGGCTGTGCTTAATTTGTAATAAAAGAGGTGCTGGGGCTCAGCCCTGGCAATTCCTGGCACAAATTAAGCACTGGCTGGGTGGCCAGACATTGGTCGCTGCTGGCCAGCCAGGCACCCAGCTCTGAAGAAAGTGCTGCTGCCACCATCAATCCAAAATGGTAGCATGGTATGGTTTTGCCATCCTTACTTCCAGGCTGCTGTGTAGGCCCGTGGTTAGCTGTGCCTGGGCTGTAGAACCTGCAGGTCCAAAGCTGTCCTGGGGGCTGTGTTCTCACCTACTCAGTGTGGTACTGGAGGGCTCCTGCCTTAATCGGGGGTTCTCTGCTTGGTGTCCTGCTTTCTGAGTTAGGAGGCCAGAGGTGCCAGGGTTATGAACTGCCAAGCCTAGGGACAAATTATGCACTGGTTGTATGCATGCAGTTAACCCACTGTGATGTATGCTAGTATGGCACAAATCCCACCTGATCTGAACTGAGGTTTTTCCCTTCTCACTTTGGCTACACCCACATATTTCAGTTTTGCTAACTCCCAGCATTAAAACACCATAAATGAGGCCCAAACCTCCTGAAATTGGCTTAAAAAGCATGGGGGGGTTAAAATAATAAATTTGGATTCTTTTCATTTGTCTTCTGGTTTTTGAGCCTGTAGAGCACACATTTTCAAGCTTTTCTCCACAATCACAAGAGCTAAAAATTTTGGGGGTTGGGGGGATGGGGAATGAAAATTCAGATTCTCACATAATCAAATGATTCCAGAAGGTGGGAATTTAAGAAACATACCAAATACTGTGACTCCCATGGTAAAAGCATGAAAGCTGGCAACACTGCATTTGGACTTTGGCACACTGAGAGAGCTGAGTAATGGGAACACTGCTTTATCTGTCTAGGTTCACATATGGCACTCATCACTGCAGTATCTGAGTATCTCGCCCATATTAATGTATAGACACCTACAAAACACCCCATCAGGCAAAGTATCATACCTTTCTACAGCTGCAGAAATGAGACAAGGTATTAAGTGACTTACCCAAGTTTACATAGGGATGCTGTGGAACGCAACAGGGAACTCAAGCCAAATCTCCTGTATCCCAGTCAAGTGCTCTCGCTAAAGAGTTTTCTTGTCCTATAAACAGTGGAAGTAAAAGTTTAACAAAGGTACTGAATACAAACTAGCCAGTTACAGGAGATTTATAGCTTTCTGCAGCGCCATGAAACACATAATGACCTTCATGATGAAAATTAAAGGGGTACATATCCATATAAAGATATTTTATGTATGCTTCTGAATATGCTTCCATTTTAATAATTTAAAAAGAATAAGTATGCATGCCAATGGTCTAACTGAGTTCTTCCCACTTCTGCAGCTTTTGAAATGGCTGAGACCTTCCTTTGCCTGCGTGTTCTATGCGCAGCAGATTAGAACGTATTTGTATTTTTGAGTCCTGTATGTTAGATGCTTGTATGATTGAGATATGGTCATTGCGAAGAAGTAAAAGATGCAGCAATGTTGCTTAAAAGTGACCTACAAAAGGAAACAAAGTAGGTTTATGATGTATGAAAAAAAGTCTGCATAATGGTAGGAGTTTCAAATTTTAATTTGTTTTAACTCTAGAACTATCAAGCAGATAAACTCTGGACTTTCCAGTTTTTGCAGTCATTCCCCTTGGTGAACCCATAGAACTGGAAAACAAACAAGGAATCTGGTGGCACTTTTGAAGACTAACAAATAAATAAATGTGTAAGTCTTTAAAAGTGCCACCAGACTCCTAATTTGTTTTGCTGAACTAGACTAACACGGCTACCCCTCTGGAACTTGTCATAGAACTGGAGTGAACTTTCTTGGCACATAATAAATGAAGGGGGAAGGACTGAACTGAAACCATCTTTTTTCCCAACAGTTTGTCAAGCAGTCAAATAGGCCTTAACAAAAAGTAAGGGGTAGAGACAACAAAGTTTTCATCAGCTTGCATAAAAATTACTTCTACTCTCAATTAAACAAGTTCCACTTCCCTGGAATATAGACCTTTGGAAAATGGATAATGGCCACTTGTGATTAAGTGGGAATTTACTGTAATATTTTTATGATTCCTACGTGTACTTCAGTTCCCTCTGTTTTTGGCATTGCCACTCAGCAAAGGAAGGGGGTAAAGTTTAAGTCTGATCTTGGGGTCAGCACAAAAAAGTGAAGTGCAGCGTGTTGCTTTGATGGGCTCTAGGAATAGGGTCTTTAAAGAACTGGCTGGAGCCTGCTGACTGAGACTCATCCCAATGCAGAATCTGAAATAAATGGCTAGAACATTCACAATTACCAACGGTGATGAAGAGGAAGGAGGTTTTCCCCTCACTTCTGAGCAGAGAAGCTAACAGAGGCCCCAACTCAAGAACAAAGGAATGACAGCAGGAGCTATAGTGTGGGCTTCTGCCTGGACAAGACACACACAGAGACAGAGTGTCTGAAATGGAATGCACCACAGCTTGCCTGGCTCATGTCTTGGCCTGAATAGACTAGGCTTCACTTCTGCCTCTTTTTGCTAACCCACGGACATCCAGATTCTGTATGCCAGGTGACCAATGTATTACTAAAGACTGCCTGTGTCAGGGTAAATACTCACTGAGTGCACTGTGCTCTGAAGGAGTACAATACAAGCCTCCTACAGGGGTCTGGCATGGCTGAATTCAGTGCAGGGAGCCATGGAAAGAGAGAGGGTTTGCTCTAGTGCCCGAAGGCTGTCTTGGGGTATGTCTAGACAGCAACGAGAAACCTACTGGTGAACTGGACCAGCTAACTCGGGCTGCAAGGCTGTTTCATTTCTGTGTATGCATCCAGGCCCTGGACGGGAGCCTCAGCTCAGGAATCCTCCCACCCAGAAGGGTCCTAGACCTGTCTCCAGTGCAAGCCTGGAAGTCAGCAGCAGTAAACAGCACTACAGTCTGAGTCCCATGAGCCCAAACAGACACATGTTTTTCTTTGCCGACTAGAACTATCCTTGGATGCCATGGGCCTGCTCTTTGTAAACATTTAGGGCTCAGCACACTAACGAGGTCACTTCCAAGGCACTGGTTACAGGCAGGGGCATAGAGCAGACCCTGTGACACCACCATTCAAAACCCTCAAGCTTTTTTTCTGCTTTGTTCTGTCTGCATGATGTTATAGGGGAAGGGAATAGTGGGAGGGGACCCAGCTATGATCATTCTGGAGCAGATCAATGGTCCATCTAATCCCAAATTCTGTATCCAGCTGTGCCTTACACAGGACACTTCAAAGAAAAGCAAGAAATGAAAACAAGTCCCTGTGCTTTTCCACTTTAACTGTGAAAAGCTTTCAGCCTGACCCCATCTGCTGTACCTTGAAGTATGAAGATTAATAGCCTTGTAACTTATAATCAGAGTAACTGCAGATAAAATTCTTCTTATTCATACATGTCTAATTTTTAATCCTGCCTTTGAATTCTTGTGCCTTTGCCCCATGACATTCAATTGCTCATTTTATTTTGATTAATAAACCTTACTAGTGGACATAGTCACATAAAGCTTTTCTTTATGAAATGAGGGTAACACAAATAACAGGTTAAATTCTGTGCTGCATAACATGCCCAACCCCACTCAATGGCACTGAATTTAGTTCAATATTTTATAAAGCAGAATAAGGGGTCCAGGATTTGAGCTGCATATTATGCAGTGCACGTAGACAATACTTCTGAACACAAGAAGAGAAGAATTTCAAACCAGAGTATCAGTACAGTGGTTTACAAACAGCCTAGTTGTACCTGTGAAAAAGTACCTCGTGAAACGTTTGCTGTGTTCTCCTTGAGTATTTTATTGGCCACATTTAAATAACCTTTTTTTTTTTTTAAAAAAAAAACACTTGCCTTCTAATTTCAGGTCAGGTGACTTTGAATTTTATAATTTTAAGTGCACTGTAGGCCTTCTACATTTCAAAGCCCTCTACTGAGATAACTGTATTTATCTACTGCACTATAATATCCAAGCAGCAAATATGCCATTCTATGATTCTGTTCATGGTATCATAAAAATGTGTTATCCTTCTTCCAGTATATTGTGTATAAACTTTACTGAATGTAAGACTTTGTCACTGAATTTAAATACTTCTGCATGAACAATCTGCTTGGCTTTAAAAAAAAAGAAAGACGAAATGCTGTTATACCAGTGAACTACTCACTTTGGGTGGTGTGAGCTATGCTTCTGACCTTGATTTCTGTACTAACGTTCTACATGTTTTTAATCTCAAACTAAAACCAGTCGTATATTATTGCTATTTGTGCCAAGGTGGTTTTGCATAGCCTTCGATAATAACTAAAAAGTAAAGATACTTGTATGTATCATGAGGACAGAGGAAATGAAGAGATGTGCCTTGCAGAATGAATGAAACAGCACATATTCTTTGAATAGCACAGTGAGAAAGTGATCAGTTGCCATACCATGGAAGAGTTGTACTACTGCATTTTACGGCAGGTGGTGGAGAAATGATATAACTGCATTAGGAAACATTTGACTTGGCTACAGCAAAGGTAAGCAACAGTTACCTTTTTTTTTTTTTAAATCTTCTATTATTTTTCTATTGTTTATTGTTATTTTTTAAATAAGCAGAACATGAATTTCTAAACATCTAAGCATGAGGCAATGTCTGTGTTTTTTGCACAGCAGACATTGCAGCTCAGAAAGAGCTGTGTTTGGTTTGCGTCCCGAATTGTGTCTCTGGTATCTTCATCTGATAGGATCTGGAAGCTGTGAGGAATCAATCCCAGATGCCAGGTCCTGTGGATGTGTAAAGCCCTGCAGAGACGCTCCTTGACTGATGATGGCTCTTGCTATGTCCTAGGAATATGCTAGCTGGCAGGGAGCGACATTGCCCCTCCGCTTCTAGACTGAGGCCTCAGGTACTCCCTCTTCTCAATGGTTTGGCAATTCCATGATGGCATGCTCATTCACGTTATGGAGGATGGTGAGTCACCTAAACCATTCCCAGTCGCCAGTGGAATCAAGCAGGGCTGTGTGTTGGCCCCAACCTCCTTCAATGCAATTTTTTTCTGCCATGCTTACAAATGCCTTCTGTGCCTGTGACACTGGGATTGGCATCAGACTGATGACAATCTTTTGAAGCTGAGGAGAATATAGGCAAAGATGAAGGTTCAGGAAGTGACTCTTCGTGGTCTTCTGTTTGCTGATGACTGTTCCCAAAATGGCAAATCTGAATCTGACATGCAGCAGAGTATGGACTATTTCTCTTCAGTTTGTGACAATTTTGGTCTCACAGTGAACATCAAGAAGACAGAAGTGCACCAGGGAAGCCTTATGTATAGCGCACTATCCCAGTGAATAGCTAAATCCTCAGGCTGTGGAGCGGGTCACCTACCTCAGCAGTACACTATCATGTGCAGTTCATATCAAGAATGAAACCAGCACCAGAACTGCTAAAGAAAGTGTGGCCTTTGTCAGACTACATGCAAATATGTGGGAATGCAGAGGCATTAGTCAACAAACAAAACTGAAGGTCTGCAAAGCCATCATGTTGCCGACTTTGAGGTATGCATGTGAAACCTGGACGGTATAGAGACACAATGAAATGAAACTGAATCGCTTTCACACGGACTGTCTGTGGAAACTGATGATCAGGTTCCAGATACTGAGGTTGTTATATGGGCAGACATTCCAAGCAGCCATATTCTGTTGATGAAATGACAGATGAGATGGGCAGACCGTGTCACCAGAATGTCAGATAAGCAAATGCTAAAAGAAGGAAAGCACTCTCAGGGAGGCCAGAAGAAATGTTTCAAAGACTCCCTCAAGTTATCCTTGAGGAGTTTCTCAGGAAGATCTCATTCAGGATCGTTCTACCTGGTAAAGCCTCATCCACACTGGAGCCACAATCTGTGAGCAGAGGAGAACTACAGAGGCAGAGCAGAAGTGCCAGCAGCATAAAAACAGCAGCCTGTCTGCAGTTGATCAGTCACCCATAGCAGCATGTCTTGATCAGTGTCCACTGACACTTCAAAACTCACATTGGCATGGTCAGCCACTCCTGTGTTCACAGAAACCAAACCAATCTGTGAGGTCATGGTGGTCTTTGAACTCAAAAGACAAACACCTTCCTCTACAGCACAATCCAAATGCCTCCTCCAGCACTCTCTAGGTACTCCCTCACTCTACACACACAGGTCTCCAACACCACCCTGACTGTACCCCCACTCCCACTCTGGCAGCATCCTCTTTTTGGGAACCTCAGATATGGCAACCCTAATTTGTGTCATTCGGCCACAATAATTCATACATATACAATAAGCTAAATTATGCATTGACTTATTTTCCCTGCAACCCCACTGAAGCCGGAGCAGAATTTGATCTTTCGAAATACTGAAGGCATTTATGAAACACCAAGACACTCACTGAAATGAGAGACGACTATTCCACAGAAAATAAGCTATTAGAAATAAGCTCAGGACATTATGTTGATCTCCGCAGAGCCCCAATCACTTCTCCATTGCTGGCATTCTGCTTGCCAGAAACCAATCCTACTGGAACCATTGTTGTCCACAGGCTTGGAATTGTACCACAACAGTTGATGTTGGAAGCTTAGAACAGTGAGTGATCCACAATAGTGAGCTCTATTTATCTGTCCAATCCATGTGGCTGCTTGAATAACATTATTGGAGAGGCCTTTCCCAAATGAGTGACTACTGCTCTCTTGAATCCATGCTTTTATAGGAGTGATCCAATTTTTACAAAAGATATTGTTGTAGTGGACTTATTGATCAAACAAACATGACGTCTCGTGATCAGAGAGGTTCTTGCATTTTGATTTCAGTGGTGAGTTTTGATGTTGACTCTTTTTCCCCCCTCCTGAACTAGGAAGAGAAGACTAATACATGTGGATACTGGATGGTTATAACCAGGAAAGCATTTCCACCCATACCCGAATGCATAAGACTCAGCTGTCAGCTATGGATTTTGCCTCACAGTAATGCATGTTTCAAATTTGTTGTTTATTAATATCTGCAAGAATACAACAGATGTGAAAAATCAGCTAGAGTGCAGTGAGCATTACAGAAGGGCACCTGATTGCTCCTCTACAGAAGAAACATTTGTTAGAAACACCTCTAGCTATTTGCTGGCATGGAGATTGTTTATAGTGCCTGTGCCTTTTCCATAGTGACAGCTTTTCCATTGTAACTGTGATTTTGACCTCCCAGCCCAATCTCCTCTCAAAAAATGTTCCTGATTGCTGTCAGAAAATAAATTTCTTTGTATGGAGAAGGCTGGCAGATGACTTATTTTTTGTCAAATCTTATCTAATTTTGCTGGTTTTTTTTAAATCTGGGGCATGTCATGGGATATAGTGGCCCTTTAAGCCTAATGGGAGCCAGGAGACGCTGTTCCTGGAACACTGAAATGAACAAAGGGGCAAGAAATGGCCAGAGCCAGAAGAGAAAAAGCAGTCGTGGGGAATTAGTAGTAGATGGGAAAAATCCAGGACACTGTCCCTTTAAGGGCCCAGATTCAGGAACCCTGTACCTGAGGGTGGGGCAAGAGTCCCCTCGCTACCAGTCAATGGGGAGGAGCTTTTTGAAGGAGGGCAGTATATACATTGTCCTCTGCAGCAGAACAAGACAAAGTCTGCGTCTACACTGGTAAATTAAGTCAACTTAAGCTTGCTTAAGTCGACTTAATTTACCCTGCATCTACACTGCAGTTTCCTTAAGTCGACTTAAGTAGCTTGCTTAGGTCGACTTAAGGAAAATAAAGTCGACTTAATTAAAATTAAGTCGACTTTCTAACACCACCTTCCTAATCAATCTAAGCCTTAAATCGACTCCCTAGAGTTGACTTAAGCCAGTGTAGACTAGGGCATGGGTCCCTTCTCGCCAGGACCACTCAGGTCCTGGCAAGAAAGGACTGTGGGGCTTGCTTCCTTCTCCCCAGGACCCGCGCTCCAGCTGATCAGCCCTGAGGTCCCTTCTTGCTGGGATCCCCGCTCCAGCTGCCCGCTGCTGAGCAGCTGGAGTGTGGGTCCCAGCCTGCGCTCCAGCTGCTCAGCAGTGGGCAACTGGAGCGCGGAACTCCAGCTCTTTCTCCTGGCCCGGACCACTCGGGTCTGGGAAAGTTGTCCCCAGGACCCCAGTGGTCCAGGCTAGGAGGATTCCCTTCTGCCCGGGAGTTGGAAGTCCCGAGCAGAAGGGAGCCAAGTGGTCCAGGGCAGAAGGGAGCTCCTTGCTCCCTTCTCCCCCGGACCGCTCAGGGACTTGCTGCCCCGGGGAGAGCCAGCCCCATCTGGGGCTGGCTATCCCTGGAGCAAACAAGTCAACTTAGAGAGTCCAGTGTGGACTCTCTAAGTCGACTTAGTAAGGGCCCCTTTAAGTTGACCTTTTTAAAGTCGACCTTAATTCCATAGTGTAGACATAGCCAAAGTGTGCCCTGACCAGACTGGGCTGAGATTTGCTTGGGGCTGAATGATGGTGTCTAGCTGAAGATGGTGAGGTTGGGTTTAAGGAGCAGGCTGGGTGGAGGGTAGTGGGTGGCCCTAGCTGGGTATTGCTACTAACAAAGGAGACAGGAAAGGGGGAAGAGCTATGGGCTATGAAAGAGAAGCAGCAGAGGATGAGCAATGGTCTCAGATAAGGAAAAGAAGACTAGGTGCATCTGGATTTGAAGAAGGAATGCATAGAAATGGAAAACAAAAACAGAATAAAACTCATTTTATAATTGTCAAATCAGCGCCAGAGGATGTGGAAATAGGCAATGTTAGCCCCATGAAAGTGGCAGAATGACTAGAGTGAAGTGGTGGTGGTGTACAACCAACTAAAAGAATTCAGGGTGGAGATATATTGTTAGACTGTATATGTAAGAAGCTAGTTGAAAAATCTTCTTAAAAACTGTAACCTTAGGGAATATTGACGTTACTATTGAACTGCCTAAATTTCTAATGGACACAAGAGGGATTATGTGTGGCGTGCTGCTAGGATTCTGTAAGGATGATATTAAAATGGGTGTAGGAGAACAAAGTATTGTTTGTTAAAGAGTTACTTGGTAGGAGAGAAGGAGAAAAACAGCCATCAATGACTGTACGCATAAAACTTAGAGGTGGGATGTTTCCGGATAGGATCCAAATATGACTCTTTCTGGGTTAAACTATATATTGCCCCCCTTGTGAGGTGCTGTAATTGTGAAACATTTGGACATGTGGCGGCCATTTGTAAAAGAACAATGAGGTGCAGTAAATATAAATCACTCATATGAGAATTATATAGAATCAAAAATTGGATAAAGCATATAAAGGAGGTGCAGTAGTAGAATGAGCTAGAGCAGTGGTCGGCAAACCGCGGCTCGCGAGCCACAAGCGGCTCTTTAGCCTCTTGAGTTTGGCTCTTCAGGTGCGGGCTCCCCAGAGCAGCGGCGGGCTGGCAGGGCGCCGGCCCCTGTTAGAAAAGCCTGAGCCCCTGATCTATTCCGGGGCCCAGGAACCCAGAGGACTCCAGGGGAACACATGTTCCGCTCTGTCTTACCCTGCAGGCAGGCTGCTGCTCAGCTGTGAGCAGCGGCCGCCAGCCGGGCTGGGGAGCTTTTAAATGTCCTGCCCTGAGCATGCTCCGAAAGAGCAAGTTCAGGGCAGGAGCAGCCTCCTGGCCAGCCCAACGCCGGACGTCCCTGTGGCTTTCCGGCCAGGTGAGCTCGGGGGCCGGGCAGGAGCGCGGGTCTGCCTGCCTGCCTGCCTGCCCCACGCGGCCGGGGCAGCGGGGTGGCTGCGGCCGCGGCGGGCTCCCGGGGTCACACCCGGGGACTGCCTCGGCTTCCCGGGGCCGGGGCCAGGGCCGGGGTCAGCCTCCGGGGCTGGGGTCTGCTCAGCCCTGGGAAGCCGCCGGTGGGGCCGAGCAGACGGCATGCGGCGCGCTCCCCCCGCCCCCACTCTGCTGTGTGCTGGCCAAAGCACTCTCGCGGC
>ML685792.1:10587189-10641312 GCA_007922175.1 Pelusios castaneus | reverse complement strand
TGTGTGCTTTTCTTTCCTTCCTTCTCTCCACCTCTCTTTTCCTACCTTCTCTTTTTTCTTCCTTTCTTTCTCTTGTTTGCCTTCCTTTTTCTTTCCTTCTTTCTCTTCCTTTTTTCTTTCTCTTCTTCGTCTTCCTCTTCCTTCCTTTCTTCTTTCTCTTCCTCTTCCTTCCTTTCTTCTTTTTTTCTCGTCTTCCTCTTCCTTCCTTCTTTCTCTTCCTTCTTTCCTTCTCGTCTTCCTCTTCCTTCCTTTCTTCTTTCTCTTACTTTTTTCTTTTTCTCCTCCTTCCTTCTCTCTTTTTTCTTTCTCTTCCTTCTTTCCTTCTTTTTTAAAAGCTTATGTTGAGATGGTTAGGAATACCCTTATTAAGTTAATAACAATGTACCTTCCTATATATTTTTAGTTTAAAAAATTTGGCTCTCCAAAGAAATTTCAATCGCTGTTTTGTTGATATTTGGCTCAGTTGACTAATAAGTTTGCCCACCACTGAGCTAGAGAATACAAAAAAATAATTAAAAAACTATCATATGTGGCAGATCCCCAAAAGTACCCACTTCAGAAAACAGAAAAAGACAAATACTCAAGTAAGAAAAAGTACAGGGGCAGCATAACACATCTCTGCTTAGGGAAGACAAAACAAACAAGGAGTCCTGTGACACTTTTAAAGACTAACAAATTTATTTATTGCATGAGCTTTCGTGGGAGAAAATCCCACTCCGTTAGACGCTTTGAGGAGAATGTGAGAGGAATGGGAGATGATGTGTTTGTTGATGGGTGGGTAAAAAGAAATTTATAGTGTTCATTACAGAGGTATTAATCTGCCCCTTGCAGACATGGAAAAAACCTGAAATGATCAAAATCTTAGCAAAGCAGCAGAAAAATATTTAAAAGATAGACAACCTCTCAATAGTCCACATTTTAAATGAAGACAACAATACAGCTTAAGTAACACGGTCTTAAAGATCATTAGCTGGAATGTGCATGTATTAATAATGCATGGACAGGAATTTAAGAAAGCCATCTTCAAAACGGGACCACCACCTGATTAATGTGTGTGCAAGAAACATGGTTTATAAGGAAACGTGCATTTAATATACTTGTATATGAAAACTCTGGGAATCAAGAGGCCATCAGGGGGGGAGGGGGGATGTCTGCATATTTATAAAAAAGGGACTTGGTTATGTCAAAACGGATGTGCAGAAACTAAGTTTCAACTATAATGCTACTGGGATTTTCATGCAGAACACATACAGAGATTTATAATGTTTATAATTCATGTAAAAAGAGTTATTTTAGAATTCGAAAAAGTAGTTAATGTCAAAAACCCATTCATAATTTGCTGAGACTTTAACAGTCACCATGAGCTATGGGAAGTAAGAAAACTGACCTAAATGGTAAATGTTTAGAATAATTTATTGATACGCATAACCTAAAAACAGAAGCACCTACTAGATTGAATTGAGCGGCTGGATCCTTTTCTGTTTTGGATTTGAGAATTGCAACAAATTATACAGCTAGTAAATGCATCTGGGAAATTCATAAAGACGACGGAATGGGACACTTATTAAGTAGTGAGGCTGAGGAAATGTCAAAAAACACAAAACAAGTTCCTAGCTGAAATTTTTGGCCTTTTCAAGAGTACATATTTGTGGGTTTTGGCCTTTTCAACAGATCTATATTTGGGTAGTAACCATACTCATAGACTTTAAGGTCAGAAGGGACCAGTACGATCATCTAGTCTGACCTCCTGCAAAATGCAGGCCTCAAGACCTCACCCACCCACTCCAGCAATAGGCCACCATCCTATGACTGAGTTATTTACCTCCTTAAATCATGATTTAAGGACTTAAGATACAGAGAATTCACCGGTAGGTGAGCCATGCCCTGTGCTACAGAGGAAGGCGAAAACCCCCCAGAGCCCAGGCCAATCAGCCCTGGGGGAAAATTCCTTCCCGACCCCAAATATGGCGATCAGTTAAACCCTGAGCACGTGGGCAAGTCTCAACAGCCAGTTACCCAAGAAACAATTCTCTGTAATTACTCAGAACACACCCCATGTACTCTCCCTTCTTAGGCCACTTGTATATCCACCACACGTAGCCAAATATCAGTCAATTTCCAAAATAGGCTAATAATACCATCCCCTACATAAATTTATCAAGCTCAGTTTTGAAAGCAGTTATGGTTTTTGCCCCCACAACTCCCCTGGGAAGGCTACTCCAGAACTTTACTCCTCTAATGGTTAGAAACCTGCATCTAATCTCAAACCTAAATTTCTTGATGGACAGTTTATAACTATTTGTTCTGAGGTCCACATTGGTGCTGTACTCAAATACTTCCTCTCTCTCCCTGATATTAATCCCTCTGATGTATTTATAGAGAGCAATCATATCCCGCCTGAACCTTCTTTCGGTTAGGCTAAACAAGCCAAGCTTCTTGAGTCTCCACTCATCGGGCAGGTTTTCCACTCCACAGACCATCCTTGTAGCCCTTCTCTGCACCTGTTCCAATTTGAATTCATCCTTTTTAAACATGGGGGACCAGAACTGCACACAATATTCCAGATGGGGTCTCACCAGTGCCTTGTACAGTGGCACTAACACCTCCCTGTCTCTACTTGAAATACCTCTCCTGATACATCCTAGAACCGCATTAGCTTTTCTCACGGCCACATCTCATTGGTGGCTCATAGTCATCCTATGATCAACCAGTACTCCTAGATCCTTCTCCTCCTCCGTCCGTCCCAACTGATGCATCCCCAACTTATAGGAAAAATGCTTGTTATTTGTCCCTAAATGCATGAGCTTGCACTTCCATTATTAAATTTCATCCTATTCCTGATACTCCAGTTTACAAGGTCATCCAGACCTTTCTGTATGATATCCCGATCCTTCTCTGTATTGGCAATACCTCGCAACTTGGTGTCATCTGCAAACATTATTAGCATATTCCCGCTTTTTGTGCCAAGGTCAGTAACAAAAAGGTTGAACAAGATCAATCCCAAGACAGATCCCTCAGGGACTCCACTGGTAACCTCCCTCCAGCTTGACAGTTCACCCTTCGGTATGACCCGCTGTAGTCTCCCTTTTAACCAGTTCCTTATCCACCTTACTATATTCATATTAATCCCCATCTTCTGTAACTTAACTAATAAGTCCCTATGTCGAACTGTATCAAATGCCTGGCTGAAATCTAAGTAAATTAGGTCCACCGCATTCCTTTTATCTAAAAAATCTGTTATCCTTTCAAGAAAGGAGATCAAGTTGGTCTGGCACGATCTCCCTTTTGTAAAGCCATGTTGTATTTTATCACAGTTACCATTATCCTCTATAGCCTTAAGTATTTTCTCCTTTAAAATTTTCTCCAAGACCTTGCATACTACCAAGGCCAAACTAACAGGCCTGTAGTTACCCGGATCATTTTTATTCCCTTTCTTGAAAATAGGAACTATATTAGCAATTCTCCAGTCATATGGTACAATCCCTGAGTTTACAGATTCATTAAAAATCCTCATTAAAGGGCTGGCAATTTCATGAGCCAGTTCCTTTAGTATCTTTGGATGGAGAATGTCCAGGCTCTCCGATTTAGTCACATCTAGCAGCTCAAGTTTCCCCTTCCTCGGAATGTAGGCTTCTGATAGTTCTTGCAACTTTGATTTGAAGCGATTCCAAGCCTCTTCTACCTTTACATTCCTGAGTTCTTCTGTCCAATCCACTTCCCCAACTAATTCCCTTAATTTTCTAAAGTTAGCCTTTTTAAAGTCAAAGATCTTGGTCGCTGATTTATTTTTGTTTATCCTTCCAATTAGTTTGAACTGAATTAGCTCATGGTCACTTGAACCTAAGTTGTCCCCTACAACCAGTTCGTCTATGAGGTCCTCGCTACTCACCAGTATTAAATCTAAGATGGCATCCCCTCTCATTGGTTCGGTAACCATTTGGAAAAGGAATTCATCAGCTATCACAACCAGGAAAAACTGGGCCCTCTTATTACTACTAGCACATGTCCTCCAGTCTATATCTGGGAAGTTAAAGTCTCCCATAATCACACAGTTCCCAGTAGTATTAACTTCCTTAAAGAGGTCCCTATCCATGTCTAAATCAGATCCCGGTGGTCTATAACACACTCCAAGCACCATTCCAGGAGAAACTTTAGTAGCTTTTTTCCCTAACTTGATTTTTACCCAGATTGATTCTGTCTTGTTAATTCCATCACTTTGAATTTTCCTACAGTCCACCTCCTCATTGATAAAACATGCCACTCCCCCACCTTTGCCTTTATATCTGTCTTTCCTAAAGAGCACATAGCCTTCAATACCTACACCAGTCATGACTACCATTCCACCATTTTTAGTTATCCCTATAATATCTGGTCTCCCTTCCTCTACCAGTAGCTCCAGTTCCTCCATTTTGTCACCCAGGCTTCTCACATTGGTATATAAACATTTTAGTTTATACTGCTTGACCTCACTCACGTTCTTTGCCTGATTCGGCACAGTCATTCCACAGATAATATCACTCTCTAGACTGGCATTTACACTACTCCTCCTCGTAACCCTCATGCTGCTCCCTATTTCTGCGTCCTTTCTTATTTCATTTTCCTCCTTCTCAACACTAACATCAGGCACGGAGATTATTCAGGCATCTCCCAACCATCTCCCCCCGACTCCCTAGTTTAAAGCTCTCTTGATCAGTTGTGCTAATCTCCCTCCCAGAAGTCTATTTCCCTCCCTACTCAGGTGCAGTCCAACCCAAGAGAATAGTCTTCTGTCCATGAATGCCTCCCAGTGACCATACATGCCAAAGCCCTCCTTATAGCACCACTGCCTGAGCCATCTGTTTACCATCAGGATCTTCTCACACCTTTGTTGTCCTCCTCTAGGGACAGGCAGAATCCCACTGAAGATCACCTGAGCTTCTATTTCCTTGAGAGTCCTCCCCAGCCTGGCATAGTCACCTTTGATACGTTCCAGTGAGAATCTATTTACATCATTTGTACCCACATGAAGGACAATCAGAGGATTCTTTCCAGCTCCCGTTAAGATCCTCTTCAGCCTCAGATCGACGTCCTGTATCTTCACACCCGGCAAGCAGCATACCTTTCTGTTCTCAGGATCAGCTCTGGTTATAGGCCTGTCTGTCCTTCTCAACAGGGAGTTCCCAATCACATACACTTGCCTTTTCCTGGCACCAGTGCTATTCACTAGCCTATCCCCACTTCGTTCCGATCGCAAATCCTCAGTCCTTTTTTTTCCTCTGTAATCATTTGCATCTGCTCCTGAGTCCTTCTAGGGCTCTTACTGGGAGGAATTTCCGTTGGCTCATCCCCTCTTTGGACAGGACTAGCTGCTCTTCTCTTTTTCCTTGCACCCCCAACATCAGTCACTACATGCTCTGCTCCTTCATTTGCTAACCCAGCAAACCTGTTTCTGAGCTCTATTTCTCCTTCGCTAGCCCGTCTTTTCCTCTGCCGCCTTCTCACAGTCACATGCTTCCACCGGCCACTTTCATCTGCTGGTATTCTGCCCTCATAGTCTGATGGTCCTGCTTCCATCTTCAGGTCTGGCGTTTCTCTTAAAACCTCCTCACCTGTCTGCTCCATCAGTTGTTCAAAACCCCTTCTAAACTCAATGAGAGTTTCCACCTGCATCTCTAACCCCCAAATTTTCTCCTCCATCAACCCTATGAGGCAGCACTTCACGCACATATAGGTCCTTGGAGGAAATCCCTCCAAGATCAAGTACATCCCGCAACTTCCACATCCTGTCATCTGTGCTGTTGCTTCTCCGGCTTGAGCGTCTACTATGGTTGCCTCTGTATCTGCCATAGCGCTTCTCTTATTCCCAGTCTGCACAAAATAAACCCTGACACTGCAAGCAAAGCAATACAAGAAACCCAACCTCCCCCAACTCCCCCTCCAAACTCCCCTGCTCACAGCCCTGTTGACTTCCGCTGTGTGCCACTGCCTGCTGGAGTGGCTGCCTTTACAGCTTCCTCAGCAGGGAAGCCCCACCCCTAACTGGGGTCAGCAGATCTCCCTCCACCACTCAGCCCCTGCAAACTGAACAAGAGAAAGAAAAAAAAAGGAAGTGAAAGGGGGAAAAAAATACAAACAACAAGCACCACAACTCCCCCAGGACTCCTCCACAACCCTAAAGGCGCACTCAAACTCTGTTCACAGCCTCTGTGGTAATCTAGGAGAATTCTGTAATAAAGCAGTAAAAGGATTACAGCAACAGCTGATCTGGCCATCTGCAAAACACCAGACTCCCCCAATTTATAAACTGATTCTCTAGTAGAACGAGGATTGAAAATTAGCAATCCAGAAAAGAAATAAGGCATACAAGCAAGCAAATATACAATGAAGAATAAAGATTTAATGAATTATAAAAGATATAAAATAGTGGCCAAAAGGATTATAAAAAAGATAAAAAAGGAAAGTTGGAGAAAAGATAGTGGGAAATTTAACAAAGAGTCAAAGCTTTCAGAAATATGTAGGCAAATTCAAAGAAGGAATGGAATTTGAAGTAAAAGTAAGCATATACCTGGTCTTATCATAAATAGTGAAACTAAGGTCTCCGACTTAGGGAAGGCAGACAATTTAGCAAAAGAATTCCAAAAAATCAGCAGTGATAATCAAAACACTCAGTTTCTTGACGGATAAAAAGGGTTTATTGAGGAAAACTGAACTGGTAAATAGCTGGATGAAATATACTGATGTATTAAACAAAAATTTTAGTATACACAGGAGTTTATTGCAGACATTAAAAGAAGAAAAAAATACAGCTCCAGGTAGAGATAACGTAAGTAATGAAATGCCTCAACACTTGCCAGAAGGAAGTCCAAAGGTTATATTGCAGTAGTATAACGATATACGGAAAAAATGGATATTGTCCAGAATATCAAAACAACCAGGAAACCAGGCAAGACATGTACACAAGACCTAATGTTTATAGGCCTATTATTCTCACATCACATGAGGAAAATCATGGGCGGAAAATGATAAATGTAAGATTACTGGAATGCTTGAGGGAAAATGATATTATAAAAAATGATATTATAACTGAGGTACAAAGAGGAAGATGCACTGTTGACCATATAGTGAGACTAGAAATGAAGGCACAAAAAAACTAAGAACTTTATGATAACTGTCCTCCTGGACACTGAAAGGGTATATGACATGCTATGGAGGGAAGGCCTCCTACATAAACTAGTCAAAACAGAAATAAAAGGGAGAATGTTCTGGAGGGTAAGGGACTTGTTGACTGACAAAACTATACAAGTCAAAGTGGAAACAGATTTATCAAAAGCCTACAGGCTTACAAATAGAACTCCACAAGGGTGTATCATCAGCCCTACTTTGTTTTCAATTACGATAAATTAAATCCTTTCAGAAAGTGTGCAGACTGGAATAGGTGTTTCCCTTTCCACAGATGACTGTGCTGTATGGACTAAGCATAAAAGACTTAAGGTAGCCAACAAAAGAAGAAATGAGGTACTCCAAAGAATTTCCAAATGGAGAAATAATTGGGGATTTTAATTCTTACTTGCAAAAACAAAAGTGTGCTTTTTAACCAGGATGAAATTTAGTGAAGACTGACATTTATTTCTTTATGGTGAAAAAATGCAGGTAGTTCAAATGTTTATGTTTCGAGAAGTAGTGTTTGATAAGAAGTTAGCTTGAACAAGTCATACAGAGAGCATACTAACTTGTAAAAGTAGGATGAACTTCCTAAAAGTGTAGCTGAAACAAATGAGATGCAGATAAGAGGGTACTGATGGTGACATACAGATCCTTGATAAGACCAGTTTTAACCTACAGATGCCAAGCCTTTGATTCAGCCTCAAAACCAACTCTTAGAAACTTGCAATTGCTCCAGGCCCAACCTCTGTGACTGGCATGTGGTGTAAAAATAACACGAGTGTGTGTGCCGCAGATAGCCACTGGAGGATACCTATGAAACTATTAGATCTAATCTAACTGGTGGTGGCTCTGGGATCCCGGCCGGGGCCGGATCATGCCAGCAGCAGTGGTTCCAGGACCCTGGCCGGGGTGATCTTGCTGCCAGCGGTGCCTTGGGTTGCAGCTGAGGACTGATCTGGCTCCTGCCGCCAGTGAGCGGTCTCAGCAGGGAGAGGAGAGGCTGGGGAGGCATTGCCTCCCCTTACCTTTGATAAACACTGCCCCTGGATGTATGCTCAAACATTGAAGATAATACTTTACTCCACAGTAATGACAGAAAAAGTGAAGTAGTCATTTTTTTGAGTGTTAACAGATCACTGTGACTTAAATAAATTAAACTTACTAAGAAGCCATAAAAACAGGCTGTGTAATCTGTGCAAAACCAAATAAATGGTTGATTGTGTTCTATGGCATTGTGGGCAATATTGTATGGAACCAAATTTTCTTTATGAAAAATTGAGTCAGCTTGGAATTAAAGATTTTTCCCTAAAGGGCCTAGTGGGAATGTCAAAGAAATGGAATAGTTGGGGAGGGGAAGAAAGCCTAGCTGCATTTCCTTAAGGAAACTAGCCTGAGTGAAAGGATATTGAAGAAACAAACATTTGGCTAAAAATTAATGAAGAAAGGACAGTCAGAGTCTTGTATGAGGCAGCTGCTGTGCCAAAAAAACAAGCATAGACAAAGAACAAGGGAGATGTTGATAGGAGAAGGAAGACAAAGCTGTAGCGGCTCTGTGAAAAGCCAAGGGAAAAAAGCTCTCTATCAGGTGGAAGAGCCAGAGTTAAATATAAAACTTTGTTTATAGCAGTGGACTTTATTTGTGGGATTTTGAACATTATTTTTAACAGTTTTTATTATAAAACTGGCCCCAGCTGTGTGTGGAGGCAGGATGAGTAGCCACAAGAGAGACTGCATGTTGCTTGTAAAGGGAACTGAAAAAGAAAACAGGAAGGGTGCTGTGGGACCACTTCTGATCATGAGGAGGTACTCAGGAGGCCTGGCTACAGGGCACTAAATATGCACAACTGACACTTCCAAACTTGGGCCTAGAGATCAGCACTGAAACCCCAGGCATCTTACTAGAGGTGAGTAAACAGATGTCAATGAAATGTGAAAGTGTTCGGCCTACCCTAACTCTGGGAATCTTCAGTTAGGTGCCTAAAATGGACTGAAGGGATGATCTTTAACCTCAGAGGATGAAATCCTCACCCCACAGAAGTCAATGGTAAAACTAACATTCTGGCTTCATTTTTTGGTCTGGTTTGACAAGTTTTCTAAGCTCTTTTTTGTCATGTCAGCTGACATTTCCAGTGTGGTTTATGGTTTGAATTCTCACATTCACTCGCTCTCAGACACGTGCACGTGCACGCATGCACACCAACATCCTACTGCTCAGTTAGGATTGGGGCGCTGTTGTGCTAGGGACTGTACTACAAAAGGGAGGGGGGAAATGACCCTGGGCTTCCTAGCCAATTTTTTCAAAAGCATCTAGTTCTTTTTAAAAATATAAATGATCCTTACATCGGATATGATCTATCCCCCACAACATACACATCCTTTGGGATGCCAGGCAATAGGGACTCAAAGGTTCTCCCACATTCTGTTGTTAGCCAGGGTTGGGTCTCTGAAAGTTCCAGATACCAGGACTAGAAAGTCCATTGACTCATCTATGAAATAACAGGCCACTATTTTGATTTCCTGTCAACAGCCTATTGCTAATGTGGCACAATAAGCACACTAGGAATTTTGTATCTGGAAAGCATCCTAAGGGTTGAAATCAAGACCCGTCTTGCATGCCTTCCTTCTCTGAAGCTCAGAGTCCCTCTGGTAACTTTTAACGCTATAATGGCTTTATTTTCCACTGACTGAGATTTTTACCCTGTGTGAAGAATAAACATTTAAAGGTTCAAAAACAACCACAAGATCTTCAGCCTTTTGGAGTCTACTCATCCCCAAAAGCTGCTGGGAGTGACAGGAGCTGACAGAGGGGAAACCTCAGAGATATATACTGCATGTCAACAGCAACTGTACGTAGTTACTAGCTGAAGCACTCTTTCAAAATGTCTTCTCTAAAGGCGAAATATGAAACAGAAATAAATGTTGCTTGTTTTTCCCCTTATTCTTTTTCTGGGTAAAGATGTCTCCCTATCAACTTTTTTAAAGTTTTTTTTTCCCTTCATGCTTTTTTTTTTTTTTTTTTTTTTAAATGTTTGAAATATAAGGAATATCTTGGTAACCATGGTATCTTCATGACATCATGGTTACCATGAGAACAAAGCTGGAATGCTGTCATCAGATCTCCTTCCCCCAGCCATGTGTTGTGTTTTATATTTAATAGAGATGGCCAAACCCCTCGGCCAGTCTGTAGAAAGCAGCCATACTTCACTGCATTTTGTACTGTCAGGAATACATTTGTAGCTTATAAAGGCAAACTTCCTTCCATTGTAAGGTCTGAGGCCGCTCTCTCTCTTTTTTTTTTTTTTTTGGGGGGGGGGGGGCGGAAAGAGAGCTAAGCGATAGCAGCCATATTAGGAGAGACAGCAGCCATAAGCTAAGAAGCAGATAGTCCCATCTTCATGTTCCTGAAATTACATCAAGACAATCTAACATAAGGCTGTTATGAAGGTGCTACTGTCCTAATAGCACCTACCACCACCAGATAAAGAATCCAAGTTTAAGATATATAAAGAAAACTTTCTTTGGTAGCATTTTGTCTAGCAAGGAATCACTTAACAGTTATAGTTATAAAATCTATACTTTCTATTTCTCTCTCCTTTAGCAGAATGATTTGTGTCTGGTTCTTGGATGGTTTGTCTGCTTCATATCTAATTGTGCAATCTTTAAATCAACTAAGGGGGTAGAGCATGATTGATTCAAGAACTGTTTCATAATGGGCTAAGATTGGTGTTGTGTAGTAATTTAATTTAAAATCATTGGTTAATATAGCTAAGCAACACCCGAGTTTTAACTCTATAAACTGAGGCCCAAAATGAAGTTCTTTGGAACCTGTCTCCAGGACCCAGTCCAAGATCAGAGCTGCCAGACCTCAACACCCTGCCAACTGTATTGTCCAGCTGTAGTTCCCAGATGATCTAATCATGATCCTCCCCCCGGAGAAGTTTTTCTGCCTTACTGGGAGTGTTCCAAAGGGGTAGCCATGTTAGTCTAGTTCAGCAAAACAAACAAGGACTCTGGTGGCACTTTAGTGCCACCAGACTCGTTTTTTTTACTGGGAGTGGTGAGCATTACATGTTTAGTGTGAAATTCTGTTTTGGTAATTGTTAATAAATAGAGAATAAGGATATTACTGTCTAAGGCAGGGGTTGGCAACCCAAAAGATAAGAAGAGGCATTTTTAAAAATTCCTTCCATAACCAAGTACTTTGAGAGCCACAATGAGTGTAGGTTTCTGGTGTGGGGAGCTGGGCTAGGGTGCCTGCAGCAGGGTCCCCTGGTAGAGGTGGAGAAGTGCCTGGAACCATGAGTGGGCCCCCATAGGTTCCCCCGGAGGCAGGGGGATCTGGAGCCCAAAGCCGCAAAGGGGCAGCCAAAGAGCCGCATGAGGCTCCAGAACTGCAGGTTGCAGACCCTTGGTCTAAGGTAAAAAGACTATGAGCCCACCGAAAATTATACCCACAGCCCTACAAATTAGGAAAAAGGGGGTATTTAAATTAACCAGGTTACACCCAAGAGTCCTATGGACTGGGAATGGGAGACCCTGAGCCCTAAAGTGTGAATTGGGTAAGAGACAGTGCCTTTTCCCTCAAGGCATATGGATTGTGAAAGGATGGAGTACACTAAACGGGTTATGCCTTGAGCCCTATGGATTTGGGGTAAAGGTAGGAGGCCCTAACATGCGGCTAACACTGTTTCTTCTTTCCAGTTTAGCACAATTAGTTTAGAGCTAGCAGTAAGGTACCATCTCCATTAGAAAGTGATACTATGTAATACCCAGATGAGGGGACAACCAAGTTGCAAAAGAGTCCCCTGGAACACCTGTAGAAGCAATACAGATGGGAGCCACTTGGCAGCCTAGGTTTTGATTCAGTTTGTGAAATGATTGTTTGGTGTGCACTTGGCAGGCAAACCCCGTTTAAATATACTTAAAACCAGTTTAACATGGTTTCTTGCTAATAAGCATGCTTCCTCTGAATCAAAGACCCAATCTTCCATTGAGTGCTGCATCAGCCCAGCTCTGCACCTTCACAGAGCTCTATTGATGGGAAGGGTGCTCCCTGTCAACGCAGAGACCCTCCCTGGCACCCACAGCGAGCTCATTACAGGATCAGGGCCTACATACAGAAGTAGGCACTGAGACCTTAGAGTCCTGGGGCTAAAGCTGTACACGATTAATCTTCATGTTTGTTTTAGAGCACTCTATATTCAAAATAAAAAGCTGGTGGGGGGAAAGAGGAAGAAGTTCCATGTGGTCTGGATGCTGGGAGTGCCAGAGACACTTCCCCCTGAGTACAATGCAAGGCAAATGCTGCCATCACCAAGACTGTGCCCTTTATTATAGCTATAGTTCATGTGATATCCAAAAGCAGTTACCAGCTATTTCAGTAGTAAAGGATTTTGTTTATTACAGCAACTGGATATTATTTCTCTCTCGCTCTGCAAACTGTATATTTCCAATCCACTATTTTAAGTAGCTTTTCCACCTTACAATCCTACAAATTCAAGTCCCCCCTCAACCTTTAAAATTTCCTATTTAACCTGCAGCAAATACAATACAGATTTCATAATCAAGCATTTAGATAATTGAATGGATATTTATTGCATTGAAAATGATTTTTTCAGATCCAGTATAAAAACAGAACATTTTCAAATTAAAAAGCTGTCCATAAGTTCAATGTTGTTACGTCTCAACCCATGCACTTTTATATCTGGTGGTTATCTTCACACCTTGTCTCTGTGGCTTTCTTGGCATTTATATGCATCATCTGTATTTTCTCTTACAAATTCAGTTTGGTTTTCCCTCATACAACGTTGCATGGGTTTCCCTTCCTTTCTTTATCTTGCCATAGGTGCCACTGTATGTGGCAGCACAGAGAAAGATAATGTGCTGTAGTTTGTCATAATCCTTCACTTCATTGAAGCTACCTTGATTTTCCTCTGCTAAGATTCTGGCCCAATGTGTAACAATGAAAATGATCATGGGGAAAGATATGGAGAGTACAAGAAGCCAGAGGCCAGGTCACTAACCAGTATGTTGGACAAAGTTTCATACAGCAGCAAAATTATTTTCCTTTCCTCAGCATTTTATTTAACAATACTCAACACAAATCTTCTACATACTCCATAATTCCTTTCTGAAAGCCAGGATCCACTGCCTAGCCTCTATCTAAAGTCTCTCCCTACTGAATCTTCTATCCATGCAGATATCTCCAACAGAACTTCTCCCTATCTGGTGCAGAAGACTCCTCTTTTATCCTTCTCTTGACTACACATATCTCTCTTTCTCTCCCCCCAAGGTCTGCTGCTGATCCCATTGACTTAAATGGTGCAGAGTCAGGCCCTGCCTCCACAAAGTCTTATAAGCAATGCTGCTTCTGAGCCATCACTATTGGTCACCTGACTCAGCTGGGCAGGCAGGGTCTTGAACAGAGCTCCAGGTTGTGCAACCCAGGACCAGCACTTTATTACAGGGATATTTTAGCTAAAGCGAGGGTCCTCAAATTATGATCCCCTTAGGCATTTCCATTTGAAAACTAGCTACAGAGCAGAAGTTTGTCAGATTTCCACCTTATCATTTTATGATATACATGTTGTAATTTGCAGTGATATTCCTTATTACATTAATGGCATTACAACATTCCACAGGGAAATATCATGGTATACTATGTTAGTGTATAATATTCCTGAAATGCTAAGTGATGATATAGACTAGAAGACACAAAGGCTGCGTCTACACTTGTAAATTAAGTTGACTTAAGCTTGCTTAAGTCAACTTAATTTACCCTGCGTCTACACTACAGTTTTTTAAGTATACAATGAAAATTAAGTCGACTTTATTAAACCTAGAATTAATTCAACTTAAGGCTTAATTCAACTTTTTAAAGTCGAATTAAGCCAGCGTAGATATGGGGTAGCCCTAAGTCGACTTAGAGCTACCCCAGGACTACACCACTGCCCTCCCTGCTGGGGAGGGCACAGGGGGTGCCTGGCATGCCCCCCCACAGGGCAGGGCAGAGCCCTGCCCACCCTGCCTCTATGCCCTGCCAGGGTCCCCGTCCCCCTTTGCCCCATTGTATCTATGTACAATGGGGCAAAGGCTGAGCCCCCTGGCACTGGGCAAGGGGTGCCCCACTGCCCCCGTGGACCTGCCCTAGGTCGCCCTAGCTCCTAGAAGTCGACCTAGGTGTCCAGTGTGGACGTTCTAGGTCAACTTTGCAAGGTCCCCCCAAAGTTGACTTTAATTTTAAGTGTAGACTCACTAAGTCGACTTAACTAAGTCAACTTAAAATTACAAATTCCAAAGGGGTAGCCGTGTTAGTCTATTGTAGAAAGACAACAGAGTCCTGTGGCACTTTTAAAGACTAACAGATTTATTTACGCATGAGCTTTCATGGGAGAAAAATCCCACTTCGTCAGACGCTTTGAAGATGGGAAAGTTCAAAGCGCCTGATGAAGTGGGATTTTCTCCCACGAAAGCTCATGCGATAAATCTGTTAGTCTTTAAAAGTGCCACAGGACTCCGTTGTCTTAAAATTACAAGTGTAGACATAGCAAAAGAGTAGTGGACTAGAAGAAACAGTTACTGCCAGTTGGAGTATTAGGCAGTTAGAGAACAGTTAACATACAATAAGTTACACTGAAAGAGCAGGGGACACTTACCTATAAAAGTCATAGCCATTTTGTATACAGAATATCAGCAACACACACAAAAATACCCACAACAAACCCAATGGATGACATCTAAAAAACCTAACCAAATGCATTACAGCCTAGAGTTCCCTTACGGAAAAGGATGGACATTTTTTTGTAGAAAAGAAATTTCAGATACATGAGGCACCCGGCCCCACTATTTACAAAAAATTAGAGAGGTACTAGAAGGGTCAACCCAGAGTCTTAACTGCACCCAACATCTTCTAGGCACAGCTCAAAGAGGGAAGTGTTACCTGATCTTGAGCCCAGTTAGCCCTGGTTCAACTTAGAAAATCCTCAGGGAATACAAGTATGCCAGCTAGCAATCACCCCCATGGCTTTGTAGATCAGGTAAGGACTGGAGTAGTGGTCCAGCCATGTCCATCCTCCTCATGTACGTATCACAAGGAATGTAGGGGCTTAGTTATTAGCTACCCCCAGTTCTATGCCATCTGGGACCTCTGGCTGGCTTTAAAGCTCCTTTGCGCTACTAGATCAACAGGCAAATCTGGCTCATATGACAGGGGAAAACAAAAAGAAAACATAGGACCAATTCAAGGTCTCCCCAAAAAACCCAAAAGAGAAAAAAAGGTAAGTGGAATATTCCATTGCTTTTCACCTGCCAACTTTCTATTGGGACCTCCCTTTGGAGGCAGGGGCCCATAGTGGACAAAGATGTAGCCCCCTCATCACCCATGTGCCTGTGGAAGAGTGGACCCACTGCAGTTATACCCAGTCATGGCCAGGCACAGCACAGCAGTTCTTTCCCATCTAATATCTCATACCAAGGTCACTGCAGTCCCACCATGGTCTGCCTCTTCTCATGACTCAGCCATCCTGCCAGGTCACATTTTAGAGCCATCCCTTCCAAAGCAACAAGGAGTCAAAGAAGTAAGAGTTGGACTGTGCTAACAGAAGGTTTTCAGCTTCAACTCCAGGCACTGATCATCACACCCCCTTTCTGAGGGCCTTCATCTACTTTTCAGGGGGTTCATGCCCACTTTCCAGTAGCAGGCAGAGGAACCCTGGCCCAAGGGCCCTATAAGAAAGAGATATAGTCAGCTCCAGCAGATTCCTTCCTGAACCAATTTCTACCCACTGCAACCCCAACATCAGGGCTCATACATGCTTGTCTCCTGCAGGGTTCTAGTCTCTAGACCTCCTGCTGCAAGTCCTACCCCTGCTCAGTTCTTGCAGGCTCTCTCCTTGCTCTTTGCTTCAAACTCTCCCTGCCGTTTCACAGGTACATTTACACCACAGCAGAAAGTATGGCCCCCAACCCAAGTAGACAGACATGCCCCAGTTCAGCTTAGCTACCATGCTAAAAATAGCAGTATAGACACTGTGGCACAAGCGGACTGCCCAAGTACAAACCCATCCAATCCCTGGGTCCATGGTCTCACAACTAGTCCATGCTGTCCCTGCACTGTAATTATCATACCACTATTTTTAGCATGCTAGCATCTCTCCATATACCCGAGTTAGAAAAACCATACTCTCAGCTGCAGTGTAGACAGCCCTTTCTCCTAATCTGCTCTGTGTAGTACCAGCTCTTTACAACCTTTGTTATAGCTTCCTCTCCAGTTTCAATCCAACCACTCCCTAGACCTAACCATTTCTCTATATTTAACCCAAAAGAACATACTCTAAGCTCTCTCTTACCTGGATCTCTTCTCTTACTTTCCACCCTTGCTCTTGCTTATATAAAGGCCCAGCTGGATTTAATCACCAATTATGCCTAACACCTCTCCAGGTGCCATCCAGTGGTCTAATGGGGTCCAGGCTCCTGGTTAACCACTGTGCAGTTTTGTACATTTCATCCCAGTGGAGAAATTGGCAGGTAATGTTAAATGGGCCCTCACTCTTGTAGAAGGGGAAACCCCCAAGGGTTTGAAGATGGCTGATGTGTCAGAAAGCAGCTCCTCTCCACTGAGCCATGTCTTCTGAAAAACACCAAGGTGGCTCAAGGGCTGCTGTGGTACCAGCGAGAAGTGATATGCTTCTGCCTCTCATCATCTGATAGGAATCAGGCCAAAAAAAAGCAGATTTTTTGTACCTTATGTCTCCTCTGCTGCAAGTAATTGGTAGGTTACAGGATAAGAAATTGATACATTCTATGATTTAAATACAGGGGCTGTGTGGGGAGAGATTCTGGGCTGCTCTCCATAAGCAGTGCAGCCCATGAGGAGGGAGCACAAATATGGCTGTGTACTAGCTTTACATCTCTATTCTTAGAGTGTCCATGCCATCAGCATATGTTAGAACAGAGCAGGTGCTGTTCTTAGCACTGATGCTCCCAGCTCCTTAGGAAACTGTCATGGGGGTTAGACTAATTGTCATGGACAGTTGGCTACACCCAGTTTTGGAGAGATTTAGAGGACTTGAGTTCAAGTCTTGGCTCTGCCACAAATTTCTTCTGCGATCCTAGGTGAGTTGGTTAAGTCTCTCTGTATCTCAGCTCCCCACCTGCAAATAAAACTTCCTTATATCACAGGAATGTTGTCACATTTTTCAAAACTTGTAAGGTGTTTAGATATTACAGTACTGTAGGCTAGACAGCATAGGATGTTCCTACCATAACCTTCTCCATCTCTGATCTATCCCCAATCTCCAAGCACGTCTTTATGGTGAGAGCTGAAAGAGAGGAGTATGTAAGACAGCATATGCTATTACTGCCCGTGCCTGACAGAGATTCCCAAAAAAGAAGGTCCAACTTGGATCTGGCATATCAGGCCCAAAATTTCCTTTAAGACAGGCTGAACCTCAAACAGACTCACATCTTAAGAGTCAGTCAAAGCTGTCTGCATGCCACATTAGATAATGAACAACATGGGAGCAGCTGGGGGAGAACATTAATAGGAATCATTTGCTAAGACCTGAAGATTCTAAACACACGGGTGCAATTAGTGCATATGCACAAGTAACTGCACATTCAGCTGTCCCTCTGACATGCTGCTCCTCACATATATCCTTGTAATGTGATCTGTGTATCATTCATGTTCACCCTTACAGTGTAACTGTGTATGCCCTAATACAAAGTATGTCATGTACAGTGTTTTTGGAATGCTTATGACATGCTTTACATTACTGTCATGGTAGCATGTTTCCTGCAACATTGTACATGTGCACAGCTATGAAACTCTGCCTGCTTATGTCCCCAAATGTATCTCACATGGCTCGAATAGATGCAAACAAACAAAGCTTTCACACGCAGCCGAGGCTTTCATACAAGAACAATGGTGCTTAAGCACCTTGGCTCAAGAGGGAAAGATCCTACCTACCCATTGCTGGACATGAAGAATCACCTGGCCGCAGGGAGGACCAAGGGGTTTGGAAAAGAAAAAGAGAGACCTTGAGCTGTTTGAGGCCTTCCCTAGATTCCATCTCCCAGGCCGCATCAAGGACTGATACCTATCCACAAGGCATAGTCTGGCTAAAAGCCATCAGTAGCCAAGCCTGGGAATGTAACAGTGATCTTAATTTAGAATGCGACTTGTCCTTTTATTTGATTATGGTTATCTCCTTGACTGAATGATTAATTGATTTAATATTAATTTGACTTATATTCACTTAAAATCTTACTGTAGTCAATAAACTTATGTTTGTTTTATCTACAGCAGTGCAATGTTAAATGAGAGTATGTTAGGCCTCACTGAGAGCAAAGCTGGTGTGTATCAAATTCTTTGTTAAATTGACAGACAAGTATAAATGAGCTTGCTGTGGCTATGCACTGAACCTTGCAAGATGGTAGTTCTCGGGGTTGCATCTGGTTCTGGGGGGGTTTGCTGGGGGTCTACCCCATGAGCAGCTAGTGAGGTGCTCTTCCACTAGGTGAGGGACAGATTACAAGCAGGTAGCTGGGCAGGAGCTGACCCAGGAGTGGGGGGGATCACAAAGCAAGGTGGTATAAATCAGGGCTCTGGAGTGGAGAATAGAGGTAGCACAGCTGCACACCCATCTAGATTGCAGGAGGGGAACATCACAACCTCTCAAGATTATTAATGTTGGGACACTAGAGGAATAATTCAATGGTAAAAGCCCCTATCCTTCTTATTATCTGTGCACCCAGTTCCACACCCTACATCAAATCCTGACTCATGCTGCAGTTATCGAATACTAGCAATTCATTCCTCATTGGGAAAACCACTAGGATTGTACTCAGTGCTAGAACGCTATGTCACAAAGGCACTCTCTGACTCCAAGCAAGGTCTACAACAGCTGTGGCAGTGATATGTACTGTAGATGACTCATACCGAAATGTTAGCGTGAACACAAGAACCTTACGACACCCAGACAAATACCCAACATATTACACTGACCCAGCTATATTATAGTTATGAATTTGTCATGTTATAGTAAAGGGCTTGGCAACATTTTATGATGTAGTTTGATAGTCACTACTGCAAATCTTTAGAAACTAATGATAATAATATAATAATATATTACTATAGCATATGTCATAACATGGATCCCTAATTGCTTTATTAACTATGGACCAGAAACTCTGTTAATATAAATTATCTGGTTGATATTGACTTCAGGGGAGCTACTGATTTACACCAGCTGAGAATCTGGCTCTATATGACTACAGGGAGAAATCAGTTGACAGACCACTGAATGCAACTACCTCTGAGATACAAGATGTAAGAGCACATTATATGAGAGTTTAGAACAGGAGTTGGCAACCTTTGCCAACTCCTGTGCCAACCCCTCTTCCCTAACCCTCAACTGGTGCTGGTGGCCCCCTCCACTGAACAAAAAAATGACATCTGTCTAATAATTCAGCGGTGTCCACTTCTCGGGGGGGGGGGGGGGGCGGTTGGAGGACACTTCCCAGGCATGCCACTGAAAGGAGTTGCTCGCAGAAAGAAGCCACCCGGAGTGGCTCCTCTCAGTAGTGTGCCTGGGGATGGGGGTCTGGACAGGGATGCCACAGAAACAAGCTACCTGGAGCAGCTCCTCTCATGTGTTCCCAGGCACATTGTTGAAAGAAGCTGCTGAGAGTGGCTCCTTTTGGTGGTGGCATGCTGTGGAGAGGAGCTGCTCCAGGCAGCTTCTTTACGTGGCATGCCTGGAGCATGAGGCATGGCAGGGAGCCCCCCGCACTCCAGCCACTCCCAAAAGACTCTGCTCAGAGTGGCTTTCAGTGGCAGAAGTGTCAATTTCTGTGGTGCTGCAGCAGATGCTGTGTGCTGCTCCGAATGGGCTTGTGTGTCACTGTTGGCACATGTGCTGGGGGTTGCCTACCTTTGGTTTAGGAGGAAAAAATGCTATCTTCAGTTTAAACTGTACGAGCGCTAGTAAATATTATTACCAGTGTTTCCATTCAAGGATTCCAAATAAGTATTAATAATAAATAAAAATGCTAAATTTTAACCAAAGGATGCTTTACAGATATCGCCTATATCTCATGGGCCAGATTCATGGTTGGTGTAAATTAGCATAGCTCCCTTGACTTCAGAGGACTGCACCCATTGAGATACAACCCCAGAGCATCTCTAACATCCCCGAGCCTTAGGTAAATAAATAATGTACCTGAGGCAAAGCCCCACAAGAGACATCCCAAAGCTTTGGGGAAGTTCTGATCTGGAAGTGAGTCTGTACCAAGCCTTGTTATGCCCTTTTCACAAATGGCTGAACGAAGGAATACAGTAGTTGAGTGGCTGCCCAGGGAGACAAAACGAATAAATGTCAGAGTTGGGAAAAATACCCATCTTCATGATTCCCAATTCCTTCTGTAACTCCTAGATAAGGCTTCGAGTTCAGAAATGATGGGCCAGATCTTCAGCTGGTATAAAATGATGTAGCTCCATTGAAGCTAAGCAGATTACATCAGATAAGGATCTGGCCTTGTGCATTTATCTTAGATTTGTATCCTGCAATAGACACCACACTGGTGGACAGCTGCATTCATGCAGAGCCCAACCATCAACATCAGTGGGCTCATAACATAGCAGTGCACCAACTCACACATTTGCAAAATAGGGGCCTTAATGTATAATGTTTGTCTCTGTCCAGCATTTCTGAGCATGTGTGTACCTGCTTTGTCCTCTGACCACAGTGTTTAAGTGTAACTTGGGTCTAATGATTCTGAATGTAGTCTGTCTCTCTCTCTGCATTTGTATCTGTCTCTTTCTCTGCCTGTAATGTATGCATATGTCTCCCTTTGTCTTTCTCTCTGTGTGTAACTTATGTCTGGTGTCTGTATATTACCTACATTTGTCTGTCTGTGTGTGTAACATATCTGAGTTATGTGTTACATGTGCACATTTGTCTACTGTGTACATACCCGTCTGTGGGTGTGCTGAAACAAGACATACTACTGCAGTAGAAGCTGTTGCTGCTGGAAAGTGGGGAGCTCCAGATGCTCTGCCTCCCGAGGGGGCCGGAATCTTTTTCTCTCTGGTCGCCCTCTGCTCCTGGGCGCTCCTGCAGCCTGAATATTTCATTCATGCTTTCTCCTTCGCCATCTCTGGGAAAACGTGTGTGTGGGCGGCCTTTGAAAGGCTTCCTGTCAATCAAGCCAGTGAGCTGAAAAGAAAGAAAGGGAGAGAGAGAGAGAAGGGGGGGAGAACAGCTTTAATAGGGGTGGTGGGCGGCTGTTGTTGCTGCTGCTGCTGTCAGCCTTGCAGCTCTTCCCAGGGGCATCTGCATAGACAGGGGGAGTGAATCCTGCACCACAAACCTGCGTTGTGGGGGCCACCCCCCATTTAGCACCTGCTGCGAAAACACCTCAGGCAGCTTCCCTTAGCTGATACTCTGCCTAGCTAACCCCAGGCCCCATGGCTGAGCTTTCACAGGGGAAGGCAGCTTTGCACGGTGTACTGGGGGCTTTGCAGGCTGCAGGGGGGCCTGGGTGCACTGGGGAGTGGGTGGAGGGAGTTCAGCAGAGTCGGGTGCCTTGCAGTATGTCGGGAGGGGTGCAGTACGTAGGGAGGCTTCCCCACGGGTAAAAGGATTGGAGAGGCTTTGGCTGTGTGTGTAGGGGGCTGGGGGCTCTTTGCAGCGTGTGAAGAGGTTGTGGAGCCTTGTCCTCTGCTGGGGAGACGGGACTTTGCACTATGTAGTGGGGTGGAGCTCTACAATGGGGCTTTAAAACGTGGAGAAGGGGTGTGGGGGGCGCCGCTGGAGAGTCTAGGGGCTGGGGAAGTTTTGCATTGTGGGCTGGGGCGGGGGGACGAGTCAGCGTTTGGGGGCTGGGCAGCCTCGAGTCGGGGGGCTGCAGTAGGGGTGGAGCTCTGTCCTCTCCGCCCGCCGGAGTGGGACTGGGCGCGCGCGCGCAGCAGCAGGGTGGGGGGCTTTGCTGCCCGCCTGCATGGAGCCGGGCGGAGAGAGTGGGCTGTGCGGAGCGCAGGACACACACTTGTCCTGGCGTCTCCCTCCTCTCCCCGCCGGGCTGCTCTCCTGCTGCTGCAGCGTGAGTGTCAGCGAGCGCGCGGCGCTGCCTTTGTGCTACCGCCGCCCGGCCCTACCTGAGCGAGGCGGGGAGGGACCGAGGAGCAGGTGGGGGCGGAGGGAGGGGGCTGGGGGCAGCGCGGCGGGGAGACCTGGGAGGGGGGCATGAAGAGGCTGGTCGTGCAGCGCGGCGGCTCCCGGGAGCGACGGGACCAGCTTGCGCCCGGTGGTTAGAGCCAGCGAGGGGGCAGGATCGTGCCGCACTGGTTGGTTCGTGCGCCTTCGTCCGGGTTGTGTGTGTTCGTGTGTGCGGGCGCTCAGTTCCCTGCATGCCTTTCCCCGCGCCGCGTCCCGGCTCCGTCTCGCCCTCCCGCTGCTGCACGGCGAGAGAGGTGCACCCGCAGCCTCGAATCCAGCGAGAGCTGGAAACCTGCAGCGGGGGTGGCTTCGCTTCGTCTTGGAGGGCGACCAGCCGCGAAATAAATGCACACCGGTGATGGAGGTGTGGGGAGGTTGAGCTAGCCAGCGATGCATCGCAGTAGCTCCGATTTCCATGCATTTGGCGATAAATCTGCAAGGCACGTTAAAGGCGGCCGCATAGCCCCCGAGGGATCGATAAGAACCATTGTCTCCGTCTCTGTTTACATCCCCTAGGCACGAATACCTAGGGGAGTGTGGATCCTCCCTGGCGTTCCCAGCTGCGAGCCAGAGCTGGGGGATTGTGTCGCTGTACAGAGGAGGGTGGGAGTGTTCGCAGTAGAAAAATCCAAAGTAATGCGTTTTCTAAAAAAAATATAAAACAACCCCTGATCCAGTCGCTTAGCGGATCTTGCTGGTTGAACATACTGCAGCTGGCAGGACCCAGGTGCGGAGGAAATTGGTTTCGAATCACGTACCGAGTGGTTAACTACTCACTGCAGTAAAATATTAACAATATAGCAACAGCTTTGCGATGCTCTCCTGGAATAATGCTGCCTTTCGAGCTGATGTGACAGCCAACGCCATGGTAGACTATCACTTTCTACTAGATGGCAGTGCTGAGAGCCGGATAGTTCATGGAGGTAATGAAGTCCTGGGAAGCTGTGGACTTTTGTGCAGCTGTGGGTGTCAGAGGGGATTTTGTTTGTAAAGGTTTTTGGTGGTACAGAGCAGAGAATGGAGCAAAACAGTGAGTGCATAGCCAGCTTCTTGGCTTATTTATAGTTATGCAATCTTTAAACTTTCTGATTTGTCATATAGTCACCTTGCTATATGTATATCTTTCTGTGAAAGGGGAAATCTTTACATCCCTTTTGGGAAAGAACAACTCAATATTTTAGGTCTATTCATTACATGATTATTACAACATAAAATCCTTTACATATATTTCAGTAGAATCATTCCAATTTACAGCAGCTGAAGATCTGACCTTTTTCATGTGTTAGATAAATGAATTGATAAATCTGAAAGAAATATTTGACCAATAATGCCCCCTCCCTCTCCTTTGTTTCATGAAAGCCATGTGTACTGGAACAGCATTTGTTGGTGTGATTTTAGCATTCAGCTCAAATCATCTAACTTATTTCTTGCACGAATCATATGCAGTAAAGGTTAGAGTCAGCTATCTAGACCCACAGAGGTCTCATTGACTTCAGCAGGAATTGTGCCTACATCACTCAAGGCAGAATTTGATCCTTCATTATCAAATGTGAATGTAAAAAATCAGCTTTTCCTAAATTTGTTTTCTGAGATCCCATTAAGAAGGCACAGACACTGTACAGCTTAGACTTTTAAAAATATTTGTATCAGAACTAATGGGATTAAAAGGTTTATAGTTAGTTACTTCCACTTGTGCCTCACAAGTCTGATTGTGCACATATTGCAATCAGTGAACATTTTGCCATTGACTTAATTGGGAGCTGAATTGGACCTGACAGCCCTGATGCTGCAAGCACATATGCATCTGATCAGTCCCACTCATTTCAAGGGGACTAAGCAAATGCACAAAGTCAAGCACATGCGTAAGTGTGTGCAGAAGCGGGACCCCATTTTCTAAAATGAAACAGGAGTAATCTTTTGCAGCACTGATCTTTTGTTCATGCCCACTGTCTAGGCTGAGTTTAGCACTAATGCCGGTAATTTAAAGTCTAAACTTTTTAAGAATGTCCATTCCTCACTGTTACGATGAGAGCTGCAAGCTAGATGTCATACAGGGGAAGCAAGAAACTATAATAGTGATTAAATAGTGGCCACAAAAATTTGTGGAACACTATTAGACTAAAATGAGATTGATAAATGCCTTTCTTCATAGAGTTAAAATAAAGCCATCTCCTCTGTTAAAATGTCAGTGCTAGACTCATCTTCCACTTCCATTGAGTCCAATCCCTTATATTTCCACCACCTACATTTCTAATTTGTTGTGTAGAATTTAAAAACAAACAAACAAGCAAGCCAGTCTTCATGTTTCTTAACTTTGCAGAGGGCCAGGGCTCAGCTGGTTGTTGACAAAGGGTGGAAGAGGCCTGCTGTTGGTTTGTACCACACCTGCATGTGATGCCGTCCTCCATCTATCATTTATGTCTGCAGGAGAGTTGCTGTGATTATTTGCAGGTGTTACAGCAGCATCATTTTAAGGGTCCCTAGAAAGAGCTATGAACTGTTGTGCAAGACATTGTACTGGCAGTGTTATAAAGGAGACCCCTGCTTTAATGAATTTACAACCAAAACAGACAGGATAGATATAGGGAGTATTTTTATCCATATTTTTACAGATGGAGTTTGAGGCACAGAGGTTAGGTCATTTGCATGAGGTCACATTAAAAAGTTTATGTGGAGTCAGGAATTCTACTCCTGGATCAGAGTTCCAGTGCCTTGGCTACAAGAGCTTTCCTTTTGTCAGGTCCTCCCACACAAAACTAGCAGGGGAAGGTAGTGATATTGAAGTTCAGCACACAAATCCATGTAGCTGTACCTTGCACAGCAGGCAAGAATTGCCCACCATGTGCAGGTTGGCAAAGAACCAGTATAGTCACTTATACAAGGAAATACAGCCACTGATGCAAGTAAATATAGCTTGTGGCCTCTAGCTAGTAGAATGTATTGGAAATACCTTAGGTGGGTACATACTGCTGTCTTACAATTGGCAGAAAATATACAGGCTCATTGATTACATGCAGCAATCTCCAGGATCCGTTTGCACCTCTCTCATATCCACTTCAGCAGCAATGCACTGCTCAGACACTTAAATCCTGGAGCTGTGTATGACAAGAAAGAGAACTGTGATTATATGTATGTGTCACTTGACTGCATACCTCCAAATTCCTGTGCCGTAGCTCTGTAGTGCACAGGAGCTGTATTTCCAGACCGGGAGGTGCAGTCATTTCTGGGTTCATTTATGCTGCTGTGCATCTGTTTGACTAGTAGGGAGGAGTAGTTGGTCTGGGTTTTCAACACCTGAGGTGACAACTCTTAATTCTTCCTAGCGTGATTCAGTTCTGGAGCACATAGGGATGTGTAAATGACAATGAATTGCAGTATGCCATGTGCATGTGAGTTTTTCCTAGGGATCTGCACCATATTTTTCTGCAAAACCATTCATCAAGAGGGGGCCTTAAGAATTAACTTATATTAATCTCTAGAACTTAAGTCAGTCATTTTTATTTGAAAACGCTTGTTATCTGTTCATGCCTTATTTCATTTGGAAACCTTTTAAAATATCTTAGTCTGGAAAGGCAAGTGACGTTTATTTTTAATTTGATGTTTCTCTCCTCCCAAGCTGTTATTTGTTAAATCAGTTGTTCCTGAATGAGAGTTGATTAACAAGTTTGTCAATTGAGTCTAGATCTCTGTATCAGAATATAATGCACTTTCCATCCAGATCCTGTAAGAGCTGCTCATACTGGGGGCTTACAGTCACGAGTAAGAAACCTACTCGTGATTTTGATTTATAACATCTCAAGGAATCAAAATAAATGTATTCCCTTCATTCTTTGAACATGCTATTTGATAAATGAGAAAAATTTGCTTTAGAAATGCAGGCCCTAACCCTCCCCTACTCTCTTCTGTGCTGCTGGGGTGGTGCAAACATAGCCATAAGAGGGGTAGTCGTGTTAGTCTATTGCAGAAAAACAGAGTCCTGTGGCACTTTTAAAGACTAACAGATTTATTTATCGCATGAGCGTTCGTGAGAGAAAATCCCACTTCATCAGACGCTTTGAAGATGGAGAACTTACAGAATGGGAGGAAATTAAATGCAGGGAAGTATATGACATAGGATCAGGTCAGGCTGTAACAGCAAATCAAAGACGATGTTAAGATTCAAACACTGGGGAACAGCATATAGAGGAAGGTGAGGTTAAATCACCTGTTGTAATGAGAGAAAATCTGCAGCCCCTGTTTAACCCTGAGGCATCGAAGTCAAATGCAACAAATTATTAAGGAAAACTTCTTTTTCACCTTGAAATCCTTTTTCGATTTTGAATCAACACATTTAAAACAAACAAAACTGTTGCTTAACACAAACTGGGGGTTAAAATGGCAACTGGTACCTTCCTCGTGTCTTGCTCCATTGAAACAGGCTAGTGGAAGAGTCGGTTACCAGTTTGTTTGACTTCCATCTGTATATACCTTGCTGCAAGGGATTTCAAGTATCTTGGAAGTTGGAAACGCTTCCAACATAAAACCAAATTCCAGCTACAAATGAACCCTGGCAAGGGGAGCTTTTGAACTATACTGATCTAATTCATTTCAACTGTACCTTCTTAATCTGAGCCTCCGTTATATCCACTGAACCACTATCTCCACACACTGCTCTGGGATGCACATATCTGGATCCATTAAGTCAAGTGGCTGCACAGGAGTATAAACCAAGGCAAAATTTAGCCTGCTGACATTTAAAGTTGCCCTGAAGTTTTTATTTTGTTTTGCTTTTTTCTGTTTGTTTGTTTAGTTAGTTTTATTTAATTGTTTTTTTAAACCCTACTCTTGGTTAACATTTTAAATTGTCCAAAGTATGTGGAAGGAAGGTCATTTTAAATTCTATGCAATCTTACATCCAACAAAAGCACAGAGTGCAGGAAAAAGAAAGGGATGAGCTGAATTTGTTTGGACTAAAGGACTAAAAGAATGGACATCTTTCAGACTTCTGTTGAAGATTCAAACTTGCTGCAGCAACAGACCAGAATTCTCAAGATGACCATTTGACATGTTTTACTGGGTGATCTTGACAGGACGTGGCTGCCCACTAACAACACTGCTTTCAGGAAAGCATTTGGCAATGGACTCAGGGCCCTTATGGGCAGCATCATGCTTAGCACTTCAACCAGAATCACTATCTTCATGGGCCTTAACACAGCCAGATGCTGGACCTCTGGATTTACAATCATGCCAGTGGGTCTTTCTCCTGATCTTGAAAAGCTTCTGAGCAGACCAGCTAAAGAGAGGGAACCAAGTGACATCATCAACTCTACAGTTTGCCTTGAGCAACCTCTAAGATGTGCACCTAAAGGTGTTCATTTCTACCTTTACCTTTCTTTTCTATCTATCTAATAAAGAGTCCAGTGCAGCCAACCAGGACAAATCTAGCCTTGTAACACAGCTTGTTGTGACAAATTTGGCAAGCTAAAAGCAACGCTGAGCTGCTTGACCTCAATACTTGCCTCCAATAGCTAATGGCTAGAGGAAAATCGGAGCAACTTAGCCAAACATTTTCCACAGCCAGAGGAATAAAGCCAACGTCCAGGAGTGGCTAATTGAGTCAGGTGCTGTGCCTCTCGTCTTCCAAAAACTGAACTAGCTGCATCTTCCTGTTTCTTGCTATCCTTTTCTCTCTTCTCTTTGTGCATTTCTCTTAGGAAAAAAGAGGGTCAGACAAAAGGGAGATAAGAACTGACAGCAAAAAGCAAGTTCTAAAAGTGTAGTTGTGTTAATCTAGTTCAGCAAAACAAACAAGGAGTCTTTTGGCACTTTTAAAGACTAACACATTCATTTATTGCATGAGCTCTCGTGGGAGAAAATCCCACTTCATCAGATGCTTGATGACATACACTTTCCTGCATTTATTTTCCTCTCCTTCTGTAAATTCTCCATCTTCAAGCATCTGACAAAGTGGGATTTTCTCCCATGAAAGCTCATGCGATAAATAAATTTGTTAGTCTTTAAAAGTGCCACAAGTCTTCTAGCAACAAGCAATACTCACTTTCCTCCTCCAACAGGAACATTTTTTGCTATGTGGGAAAACTTTGAAGCAGTGGTTTCTCCCTTCAGAAGACTATGCAAATGAGAGGAATGGAAGAACAAGAGTTTGTTATAATGAAGACATACTGATTTTTCCCCTTTTTCTTTAAGTTTCTAACTAGTATAACTTATCACATGTACCAAACATAATTTCTCCATGCATGACTGAAAGTTTAGGAAAGCTCTCAGTAAGTCCTGACACAAAGAAACTTCGGACTGTATGTCAATGTCATTTACCTCCAGGGTCAGAATACACAGTAAATTCACATTTCTCTTTGCTTTACCCATTTTTGTATAAATGTCTAAATTCCATTTCATAATAGAAGCAAGCCACCCCAGGGACTACATTTCAAGGTAATTATAGCACTTCCCCAGTGATTAAAGCTACTTGGCCTTCAGCCTTGTGCCTTACCAATACCAATAGAAGTATGCTATAATCATCCAGAAATCCACTGCCTGTCATGTCTTATTGCTTAAAAAGCTTGTTGCATGTTAATTGGTAGTGTTGGACCTTTTATTGTCTGTAGTAAGAGTAATATTGATTAGCTTTATCCTAACAGGAGTTGCACTGCTAAGGCCCCATATATCAGATATAGTCTCCTTTACTTTAATCCCCCTTTTGGCTGAAAGGTGCCTGAGTGTAAATGAGAATGAGGTCTCTCAGGAATTACAATCTGTCTCCTATACTAGTTTACAAAATTCAAGAATTGGCCTAACACAATCTTGCAATGCCCTAACTATACTAAACTGGCTTTCTAAAACCAATGTAGTTAGTTTGGTACTTTTTTGAGCAGAGACACTTTGGAACAAAAGGAAAAAAAAAATTTTTTTTTTTTTGCGGCAACTTCTACAGGCCCTGAAAGTAGCGATTAATTCTGCATTCATAGGCCCTGTGTTGCTACATTTTGAGCCTACTATTCCATTCAATGTGTTTGTATACTTACTGATTCATTTTCTTAACTCCTCTGAGTAAAACAAAACTAAATCTATTGCAAAATTTTTAAACAGATGAAGTCCTAACATTGTAAGGAAAGAATTCACAAACTAGCAATCTGTCTAGGAGGTATTTCAGTAACATTGCCAGAAACAAGTAATTTAAAAAATAAATAAAAAAAAAAAGATTATTTTTAATTTGAAGGCTAGCAAATCATGTAAGGTGGTTGACTTAAGGATCTGCTTGCAGTAGAAATTTTTGAAGGGTTGTAGCTACAACCACTCCCACCTCCTATGTTGTTCCTGTGCGACTCACCCTAGTTTTGTGTTGCTGTGGGTGCGTCTTTGGAGCCAGTATGACAACTCTAGAGTCCCCTTACTCAAAGAGAAGTCTGAGGCTATGTACACACGGCAGACTTGTCCCGCAATAAGTTGTTGCGGGACAAGCAAAACGCTGTAAATATATTGCTTTACCATGTACACACAGCACTCCTTGTAGCGAAAAAGGAGGGTTCACACGCTCCTTCGAATTTTCACTACAAGGAGCAGTGCATGGTGGGCACCTGTCCCACCATGCACTGCCGCAGCCAGCCTTTGGGCTGGCAGCGGGGCTCTTTCCGCTGGCTAGCTGCCCCAGGGGTTCCCCCACAGGGCTGGAGCCTGCTGCCAGGAGTTCCCTGGGGGTTCCCTGGGGCTGGAGCCCCACCGGGGGTGTTCCCCGGAGCCCAGCCCTGGCTTGGGAAGCAGCAGCCCTGGAGCCCAGCTGCCCAGCTTGGGGTGGCAGAGGGGGCTGCGCCAAAGCGGCAGCAGCTCCGGAGCCCAGCCACCGGGCTTGGGGGGGGGCTGCCATAAGCCAGGCGGCTGGGCTCTGGGGCTGCCGCTTCGGCACGACAGCCCCCGCCACCCCGGGAAGCGGATTCTGTAAATTTCCCATCTTCAAAGCGTCTGACAAAGTGGGATTTTCTCCCATGAAAGCTCATGCCATACATAAATTTGTTAGTCTTTAAAAGTGCCCCGCAGGACTCCTTGTTTGTTTTAATAATTTGTGCATGTGTAATCTGCTGTCTTTCGGAAGGCTAGCAATCTGTTCTTTGCCATAGAAACTGAAGGATCTTTGTGGCAGGGACTGTTTTTATTCTATGCATGTAAAAGGCTTGCCACATTGGGTCCCTGAACCTGAGTTGAGGCCTATAGATGCCACTGTATTACAAATAAATAATGTACAGAAAAGGCAACAGTATTGTACATCATTGAGAAAGTACAGTCCAATCTCTCCCCCTGCAGAGTGCTTGTTGGATTAGAATAGTACAGTAGTTTTTTGTGGCACAGTTGTGCCATTTCGGATACCTGTTCCCATAATGACAGATCCTGTCCCTGTGATTTTGAGTAACTGTTACAAGAACTGAAATAGCAATAATTAGCACATTGTTTTATGTTCTAAATGGAATGAATTGTGGCATTAAAGTATTTGTTTTAGTCTTCATCTTAGTTTCATTTACTTTTGCTATAATGATTATTACAAGCTTGATCTCAGGCATTTCTAATGTGCCCATTGCTACAGTATTTCGATAATATATATATAATCTTTTTATTCCAACTAAAATGTTTACATGGACACAGATGCATACATTATCAGGAACTCCTGGTTCTGAAACCCATTCACCCCGAGGGCATAAGCAACTTTCTTATAATAGGGATCGATTCTAATCTCTTACACCAGTGGTTTTCAACCTTTTGTGGGTCATGACATGCTTGGTGGCATGCATGATCCTACAGGAGACACCAGCCCACACCAGGAATGTGTCCCACCACAGTGGTTGAGAACCGCTGTCTTACACAGCAGAAAACAACCAGCAACTTCAGAAAAGCCCAGTTCGTTACTGTATTATAACAAAACATTAAAGGCATTTTTCCAAAGCCAAGTGAGAATATACCACAGGGTTAACAGCATTGAATGTTGACGGGGGGTAAGGTGCACATCCTTTTTATGGCATGATACTCATGCAGTATTCTGATATGCCACAGGATTTGTGATTTGTTTTGAAAACTACAATTACAACTGCAGGTGGTTGATGTGCAGTGCATAGAATGCATCTTCAGAACATGCTACCATTTACAGACAATCTCTTTGGGTGTGTCCGCTGCACATAACCTTGCACTGTAATTTTGCTGGTATCACTCGGATATGTACAGTTCATATGCTGTAGGCGAGATGATGCAAACGTAGTCCCTACATCTGTACTGGAACACTACACTGGTGTGTACCAGTCTGAATCTCATTGCCTATTTTCATCGCTAAAGTGTGTCATTTACATGTTGTTAGATTTACACTAGCACTCTATGTTTGGCCTGTAGATTTTAATAGATTAATTTACAGAATTGCATTCACAACATAGAAGACAGCAAGTCAGCAGTTTGGTGCAAGCTAAGACTGTTCTTCTAAGGAATGGATAGAAGATAGTTTCCCTAAATTTCCAGAGCACAGTGCAAGCATAAGATGACACTCTAGCATTAACTGAAATAGTAAGTCTTAGAATGACAAGAAGATGTTCTCAAATTTCCACAAATAAAGTTACTCGATTTGAGAAAGAAATTTTATATTGGGCCAGAGGCAGCTTTTGACCCGTAGCAATGCCATTGGGCAGAATTCCACTCAATTTCACTAATGTAAATAAAGAGTAACTATGTTGGCTTTGGTGGATCAGATTCTGCTCTCGTATCGATGCAGTTAGACTAGCTGCCTTAACACCAGTTCTAGGTTTACACTGGCTTGCCTAAAATCAGAGTCAGGACCACTATTTTAAACGTGTTAAACAGGAAGAAAGCAAGCTAATATGCATTAATTTTTAAGGTTAACAATATATTTAATAAGAGTTAACTGCAGGCTGGTCTGTGTGGATGATTTCTGCACAGGCAGAGAATCATGTTAAATCAATAGGACTCTTTGCGGACTGAGTGACTTGCCACCTAGGAGTAGTTTGCAGGACCAGGGCCTTCGGCAACTGAAAAGGAAAACTGCATACTGCACCTGCAGTATGCTATGCAGTTGTAACTCATATTAAATACAGAGTATGAAAATAACATCACACATGGCAGATTTCTAAGTGTTAAAGGGGAAAAAAATCAATGTTAATACTTTCCACTGAAGGTTCTACATCGTTAGTGGGTTGGATTCCAACCATTTTAAAAAGTGCAAGAATCACATCTCAGGCTTCCATTTCCTTTACCGTCATCTTTGGGTTTCTACACTAGCAGCAACTGTAATAAAGAGTGAGTGCAGAAAACAACTTGACAAAACATGTTTTTATTTATAAGTCACCAGGAATCAAATCCTCCTGTTCCAGTCATAGGTGCCTCTGATCTGAACAGAGGCAGGAAGATGGGTATTTGGCTGGGAAACTTAGGCATTATCAACATGGGGATATTTACCAGTAAGATATACCAGTACAATTATAACAGTATAACTCTCTGCGGTTACAGTAGCTTACTCTGGTATATGTTGTTATAGCAATACATTTCCTTGTGTAGACAATCCCTTAAACAGAATCTTCTCCTCAGATAGGGCATCATGTCTAAATCCAGAGAAGAGCTGCAAGACAGTCCAATCGTAAGACCAAATATTAATATGAAAACAAGGACCATCAAGTCACATATATTTTGTAAGACCCCTGTACGTTGTAGCTTGGTTTAAAAAAAAAAAAGCAAGAATTTGGGGCCCAACTATTTGCTGTTTTGTATGTGGTGTATTCACGTAACCATTTTGCACAATTGTAAAATACTGTCCAATCAGAACAGTGGCAGTTTGCACAGATATGAATGCACCTTGTGTTGTCAATGCGGGGGGGAATCAGGCCCATTTGAACATGCCTATTGTGTGAAACTCAAATCACCAGACTTAGGCAAGGTGACATATTAGAATTGGGCTCAATGTTTTGCATTCCTTTGTCTGGGCTGCCAAACCTCTGTTCAGATTCAGGGGATCTAAATCAGAGATAATGGTGAATGGTGGGGAAATTTATATGTCATTAAGGGTTAGATCCATCCTGCAGATGGGCATGCGAACTGCAAGATGATCTGCTGAGTGCAGAATTTAGCCTTAATCTACACGAATGTAAATTTGTTTTTAAATAAATGTTGAACCAGTGGAAGTGGTGGGCATGCAGAAGGATGTTGCAGGAGAAGCATCCAATGGGAGGCTAAAAGGAGGTGTGGAATAATAGAATGTTTTTAATAGAGCTGTTTAAAGATTATGAAGTGATTTGCAATTATTTCGGCAAAATCAAAAACTTTTTTGTTTTGGTCTTTTATAAATGTTCAATATTTTTATTTGTTGCCAAATTCTTTGAAACAATTGCTTTTCAGAAGAAGAAATATTAGGCTCTTCTTTAAATTTCGTAAATAAGATCGCCAAACTGAAAATTTTTTATTTTGGATAATCCCACTATGTGGCTATGCTGACTCATCAAAACACTGGGTCTACAGTGGCACAACAACCCAAAATACAAACAAAACTCTAAACATTTAGCATGACAGCTGACTGATTATTATTTGATTTAAAAATAATGTTTTTTTTAAAGTTTCACAGGACTTTTAAAGAAGTTTAAAGATTTAATTTTAAAAAGAAACCAAACTGTGATTAACATGTTTCATTTAAAGTACATTTGGTAACCACATGCTTGCTTTTATTTCTCCATCAGAGCACCAGCCAGAACAGAAATTATATAATCATTTTTGGATTGCACAATGAACTAACTTGTAGCCACAATTTAGAAAGTGGCTCTCATTTTTATCAACTTCCTGTTCGTGAAGGTAGAGCCAGTCCAGCAAACAGAAAACAAATGATAAAAGGCATCTGGGAACTTTGAGAGCCTTGAGCCTGGTAGCAGGAATTAGTTTTCTCTTTGTGCAGCTGGAGAGCCATTCAGATCTAATTTCTTACAGTAGTAGGACATCAGGCTTTTCAAACAGTATGCCATCTTTTCTCTGAAACAGCAGCCAGATACTCAAAGCCAGTGGAGTGGTAGAACAAAGTATCTCTACAGATTCCTGGAAGGCAGTTCCTTGTGCCTTCTTTGTCTGAGAATGCCAAATATAGCCAGAGGGAGCCAAAATCAATCCATCTCACAGTATTCTGGACTCCAGATAGTGCTGTTAGTAAATTTTCTTAGCATTTCAGTTCTTAACCCACCACCAATCATGGCACCAATGCCTTGCTTAGATAATTTACACCAGTGGGGCAGGGACAGACTGAGGCCTGGTCTACACTCCGAAGTTAGATAGATATAATCTGCTTTGTGTTGACCAAGCTGTGCATATCCCTACACTTACATTTGTCACCCACTGATGTAGGTGACCTATTACAGCAGGGCAGTAACACTACCTCCTGAACAATGTTCCCTTTAAGCTGCGTGTGTGCGTGCATGGCTGCACAGCAGCCGTTGCACACCCACACACGTATCACAGATGCCCACACAGTCCACACCTCCCCAGCCCCCCTTCCTTAGAGCCAGCGCACCTGAGCCCTGTTCCAGCCCCGGGCGCTGAGTCCTCTCGCTTCCCCAGTTCCCCTCCAGCCGCCTGGCTCACTGCGTTCCCCCGCTGCCGCAAGCCGGGGCTCCAGTGAGTGGCGTGGCTCCCGCCGGGCAGCAGTTGGCTTCTCCCCGGCAGCGGCTGCTGAGGCCCCTCCAGCAGGGCAGGGAATGTGTGGTGGACCAGCCATAGGCACCGCTGAGCGCAGCTCAGTTGTCAGCGGGACCCCGGGTGGGAAGCGGGTGGCCGCAACCCTGCTGCCAGCTCCCAGCCAGTTGGGGAACAGGCCATTTTAAAAAGCAATGCTGGAAAAGGTAAAGGCTGGGACACTAAAAACGTTCTTAGACATTGTCACTTATACACTGACAGATGATAAGTTCACATTCCTGGCCCAGTTGGTTGATGCATGTGGCACATTTCAACCATCTAGTGCAGATGCTGAGCGAGGCTTCAGTCTAATGAACAATATAAAGACAAAGTCTCGTAACGGGTTGGAAGTTGCTCCACTAGACATGATAAAATGCGCATCAAATCATATCTAACTGCTGCATTCGAGGTTGACCTTGAATCTATATGTATTTTGGAAGTGTGACAAAGACAGGAGACAAAAACTGTGAGGTGTAGAAGCTAGATAGGCACGGCAGCAAGTGTTATCGTCTCACATTGTTTAGTAAATTAATAAAACCACAGTATTTCAATTTAACATTTTTATTAAAGGTTGAATGAAAAGACAACATCTATGCATTTCTTTTGAATTAAGGCACTTAGGCATGCTGATGCTTCCGGCTCCAAAAAACTATTGCCCATGTGGTGCCATGCCTCACAGATTGCTGCTCAATGAGTACCATAATTTGCTCAGCTGCCTCATCAGCTTAGAGGGAACATTGCTCCCGAAGTGGTGATAAACAGTGGTTGGTATACAAAGATCAATTGTATCAAGGAGACCTGGCCTCATTTGGGATGCGTCTACACTTACAAATCAAGTCGATTTAAGCTTGCTTAAGTTGACTTAATTTAATCTGCGTCTACACTACATTTTCCTTAAATTGACTTAAGCAGCATCTTAAGTCGACTTAAGGAAAATTAAAGTCAACTTTATAAAACCTACTTTAAAGTTGACTTTACTGGCTAAGTCGACTTTATTAAATTGACTTAGCCAGTGTAGACGCAGATTAGCCCTAAATCGACTTTTAAGTCGACTTAAAGGGCTCCAGGGCTCCCCCACTGCCCTCCCTGCCAGTGTGGCTGGCACAGCCAGAGCCTGGCGTGCTCCCCACAGGGCAGGATACAGCCCTGCCCACCCTGCTTTTATGCCCTGCCACTGTCCCTGTCCTGCTCAGCCCCCATTGTACCCAGGTACAATGAGGCAAATGCTGAGCCCCCTGGCACTTGGCAAGGGGTGCCTCCCCCTGCCACCGTGGACCAGTCCCAGGTCCACCTAGCCCCTAGAAGTCGACTTAGGCATCCAGTGTGGACACTCTAAGTCAATTTGGCAGGGTCCCCTTTAAGTCGACTTAATTTTTGAGTGTGGACATGCTAAATTGACTTAGCAAAGTCGATTTAAATTAACAAGTGTAGACATAACCTTGGAGACAGAGAGGGATGGCCCAACCCCTAATAGGTGGAAATCCACACCCACCCCACCAGAAGCAGAGGGCTGGGATAGGAAGTACAAAAGACAAGCCCATTATTTCAGTTTGGCAGGAGCTGCCAGAGAAGGATGTCTCTCCCCCGTTGCTAGTGCCCACACCCAACCACTGTAGCACTGAGGAGCCACCTGGGCTACCAGCCGCTGGAACCTGCCGCTGGAGATCTGAAGGAGCTGCTGGAGCACTTGCAGTTTATCCTGAGTGATGGATGGCGATCCCTATGCCCAGGCACGCCACTGGTGAGGAGTAGGAAGGAGCCCGGTGAAACCGGGCACTAGTCCAATTGTGTTGTGGCCTGAAGCCGTGTCAGCTCCTTTTGGCTGGAGCCCTGGGGGCAGAACACTCTGCCACCATGAGGGCCCTGGGCTGGGACCTGATGGGGTAGAATGTGAATTTCACTGCCCAGGGATCATAGACATTGGAAGCCCCTCAGACCACCTTTAACTCCTCATGAATGTTTTAAATGCCTTTTCTGGATTGTCCAGCTTGGCAAGTACATCTAGCAGCTCTCCTTTGAGTGCAGCTGACCATGCTGACTACCCACTCTGTATGTGCTCTAGCCTGGAGTAGACAGGAGATACCGGATCTCCTGGGCCTATGGGGAGAAGAGTTTTTGCAAGGTATGGACCAGCTGTGGAAAAATGGATATCTATGAGCAGATTGCATGGGAGATGCAGGAGAAGGGATGAAACAGGAAGAGGCAGCAGTTCTACTTAAAAGCAAAGGAACTGCATCAGGCATATCAGAAGGCTGAGCAGCCAGTACTGAGCCACAGACCTGGTGCAAAGACTCTCTTCCCCACTCCCCCAACACTGCAGACCATCATGGTGGTGTGAACAGTGAGGTGAAGGAGGAGAAGTAGGAGAATGGGGGACATATGTCTGGGGGATGAAGGATCCAGCCATTCTACAAGTCAAGACCTGTTTGAGACTGTATTGCAGTCCAGCCGTTCGTGGTAGTCGAGCACTGGAGAGCTTGATCCAGAGGAAGAATCCCTGGGTAAGTGTGTAAATTTATTGCCCATTAGAATGATGGCACCCCCAACTTAACAGGTCATAGCTATCGACTTTTCATTAATGTTCTTGTACTAGAAGAGGTGGCAAAAGCAGTAAGAGAAATAGCATAATCTGCTTTTCATTTCCTTGTAGAGTTAGGTAAGGAGAGTTATGAGGAGCAGTTTATGTACATTGGGATGTCCCTTGAATCCTCCTGAGAGATCTTTATGACACTTTCATGGACCTACTGAGCAATCTTTTTCCAGAGGTTTCTAGGGACGGATGTCTTATTTCTTCCTCAGTGGCAAGATGCTTTCCCACTAAAGTCAGCAGTGGCTTCAGCAGGCACCATTGCAGTAGTCAGGGTAGGAGTATATAGGCCTAGGCATCTTGGGAACACCAGCAGCAGCTGGGCTTTCTCTGCCTTTATTACCCTCAGGAGTGAGATACAGCCCCATCGATTACGGAAAATAGTACCATTGTATTCACTGCCATTGCCATACTCATAGTTTCAGGCAGCCAAGCAGTTCCCTTCTCATTTCCCTCACCCTTGGTGGGCCATACTCACCATGGCTGCTCTTGTGAGTGGTGTCATTCAAAAGCGCTCTGAAGCTAAAGTGTCAAAAAATGAGTCTTGTTTAAAACTTCAGGGGAACAAGGGAAGGGAGTTCTGATTCTAAACTTTCACTTCCTGTTGTGACCACCCTGACAACGGTCCCTCTATGTGTTTTATCTGTTGCTACTATGGCCTGGAAGAGTTACCTTCCATACCCGTGGAATGCCTGAGCCAAATGAGAAAAAAGAGGATTCAAGATGAGTCCATTGAGATCCTGGAAGCCAGTACTGCATCAGACTAAGCTAAGGGCCTGGAGGAGAACATTGCAGACAACATGGAAAAAGAGAGAGCAGAGATGAGAAAGGCCCAGGGTTCCCAGCAGGAGGAGGAGTGGGAGATGAATCAGGACATAATGGGCTTCTCCAGTAGCAAAGACAGATGCTGCAGACTCTTATTGAACTGCATGTTCTACAATCATGGGCTCGCCTCTCTTTGCATTGCAGTACCTCCCCACACCGCCAGGACATTCCACATGGGCTCTGGTGCCACTGCACTATCCCTACAACACCACCCTGGTGGACATTAAGGACAACCAGATCTTCTCATATACTGGCCAGTGAAGGCCATGGTGACTGTAGATGTAGATAAAATTGACGTGAATGTTCTTTCCCTTGTTAAGTCCTGTTCCACTAATATAGTAAGTTTTTAATATATTTGTTTTTAAATTGCATTGATTTTTAACTGGTTTTATCAAGGAATAAATTCTATTTATCTGTATTACTTGACAACATAGGCTGCAAAGTACCTAACAATTCTGAAAGCACCCACTTGTTACTGTACTGTGTGATACAACTCATCGGATCCGTGACAAGCAGTGTAATAATCATAAATGTGCAGCAAGCACTTCAAAATTAATAGGTGCACTGTCAGTGTTATATTTGTGAATCTGCACCAAGCACCGAATTATTCATGACAGCCCCCAAAACAGCAGAGCCATTTAAAAGCATAGTACACCACAACACATTACTGCGACTCACTGTTAAAATGCTCTTTCAAAGTCTCCCTGAGCCAAACAGCTCCACACTGAACTCTTCAATTAGCCCTTGTGTCTGGCAGTTAAAACTTAGCAGACAGCTGCTTACCCTCCATCCTGCATGGTGGCAGAAATCTTTCTTCATTTGCTTCACAGATATTATGCAGGACACAGCAGACAAATATAACCACTGGGATGTTTTTTTAATGAGATCCACATCTTGTGAGTAAACAACGCCAGCATGTCTTCAGTCTGCCAAAAGCTTGTTCAGCTGTCATTCAGCAGTTGCACAGCCAGTAGCTGAATTGTGTGCTGTCAAGGTGGCTGGTGGACAGCTTTGTGGACCAAGGGGTATGATGCTTCCCCCTCTCCTCCAGCCCCAGATTGTTACTGGCATTTCAACACTGCCAATGATAATCTTCCAGGCAGGAAAGAATGTCTGATTGTAGCTTCCTGAACAGTGGTGTGTTCTTAAAGATGCAAGCATCAAGCCCCTTCCCTGACCAGCCAACATTGATGTCAATGAATGTCAGTGATCTTCCAGTGTTTGCATAACCACAGAAAAGCAGCCCTTTCTCTGGATGTGCTCTTTGGCAGGGTGGTCTGGTGCCGAAATAGGTAAATGTGGCCATCTACTTCTCCACCACAGTTGGAGAACCTGAGTGCTGCATACCCATATACATGTCCAGTATGTTGCTAAGAGTCACAGCCCTGCATAGCAGGAGATGAATAATGGCACATTGGCAAGACAATGAGTCCCACATTGGATTTTCCACCTCCAAAATGATTTCCCACTGACTAGTAGCAATCTAGCATTGCAAGTTTCTACCATGCAATCACTTCTTGCTTCTCCACTGTCAATGCAACTCTCATTCTGGTGTCCACCTGCTGGAGGGCTGGCAAGCTCGGCACACAGATCCAAGAATGGCCTTGAACATCCGAAAGTTCTGCAGCCACGGTTCATCATCCCAAGCCCACATTATAATACAATCACACCACGAGATGCTCATTTTTCAGGTCCAGAAGTGGTGGCCCACCGTATGTAGCTGCTCTGTGAACACCATAAATAACCTTGAATTGTTTCTCACTGTGTCCCACAGCAATCTGTCCTCCATGAAATTGTCATGTACCCAGTTTATAAGGTTCATATTATGAAAGGCTGACAAATACCAGAGGATCGTGTGTCCCGAGTTTGCAATGCTTGTAGGAAAAGTGCAGAGCTATGCAGGCTCCATGTTTCTGTCAGAGATGGTGGACAGCAAGGAGGACAGTGGGTTTTCTGGGATTTTTCCAAAAGGCACAAAAATTATGGGATATATAAGGCATTCTGGGATGGAGACAATTGCATGCTGGTAATTTGACCCCTTGCTCCCAGTCATTCCTGTGTGACTCATTTCAGCCCTATCATTGCATTGCCAAAACTTCCCAAAAGACACTGTGATGGATCATGGCAGGTTGTATGCTGGGATATGGACCCATGGTTCACTGCACTACGGCTCGACACAAGCTCTCCTGGTGAATATGCCCAGTGCCAATGGAAGGAGCCAAATATGTATACGTGCAAGTGATATATCAACTGTGGCAGCTCCATGGTGAAATAACTTACCCTGACCAAAGTTTGTCGTGTTGACTTGGCCTGAGTATATGTCATTACTGCAGAGCTAACTCAGACATTGCCCCAATCCCTCTCCTGTCCACACAAAAATCTCTTACCAGAGTTTGGTGGTGCTTTCAATCTATGCTAGCTGGCTCCTCTGGTGCTATAGGCTAAAACCCAAGTGCTGCTTCACTCTAGCTGGTAACCCACATACTTTGCTGGGAGGATGCAGGCTAAACCACGGTTGCCATTTTACCCTTGCCAGGAGTAATCTACTGGTCAGGAAAGAAAGTCTCTGATAGTAGCTTTCTGAACAATCGTGTGTTCTTAAAGATGTGAGCGTTATGCATCTTCCCTGACTAGCCCATGTGGATGTGTTGATGTGGCTAGTCCTCCAGTGCCTTCCCGTAATTCTCCATGTTCATGCAAAAGGATTGACAAAGTTTTACCACAGTTCACCGGGAAATAGTCATGGTGTGGCTCAGCTTACTGCAGCCCAAAGAAACGTAGGATGTGCCCATGCCCTTTCAACACACACAGGTGAGTGCGGCACCAGTGCAGATACAATAGGCTGCTTCTCCCAGGGGCAGGCCAACCATGATGCCCAGACTCACTGCTGAATTAACTCTGCAGTCAAGACATACCTGAGTTGGATTATAGACTAGGGTGTTACATTACAAGCCCAGGACACAGGCTATTCTCTTCCTAAGGTTGCCACCCTGCCTGGAATTCACAGGACATTCCCTAAATGTCCAGAATTGATGTGGGTCCCTCTGTGGTATAAAGTAGGATTGTTTAAGTTGAAGGGTGAAATCCTAGCTCCACTAATCAGTGGCAAGATTCCCATTGACTTCAATAGGGTCAGGATTTTGCTCGATTTTTTTACCAACCCAGCTCAGTAGGGACTAAAATCGTTCCCATCTAATAGATGTTGGTGGCCCTCAAGCAGATATATTTGGTGGATGTCAAGTGCAGGCTCTTCTGCAGAAGCCTATGACTGCATTTTGCCTTAATTGGGAGACTCAGCAAAGGGGCCGAGAACTGCCTGGATTATAGATACTGCACTATCTCTGTTACCTCTGTAGGAAAATACCCTACTACCTGATCAGGGCTGTAGTGTGGCAGTGGGAGGCAGGGAAGTTCACCCCATAGGTAAAGGCAGGACTTTGTTACAAGGTTACCAGGCTGACACATTTTACTAGCACTAAACCCATGCATAATTTATTTTTTAAACTGAACTTTATGGTCATGTGAAAATTGCTTGCAAATGTGTTCATTAAGGATATGTCTACACTAGATTAAAAGACTTGTGTCATGGCTGTGGCTAGCCCTGGTCAGATAACTTTGGCTCGCAAGGTTTAGGCTGCAAGGCTAAAAACTTGGTTGTGCAGCCATTTGGGCTAGGACCAAAATACAGGCCTTTTAGCCTGTGTTCTGCAACGAGATGTGCGCAGACACAACCCTACACCTGGGCAGACTCCTACTAATGACTATGGGACTCTGGCTGTGCATGGGTTCTGCTTGCCTGCATTCTGTTGTGAGATCAGGGCCATCCTGCACAAGCCCAGATGCTTACAGCAACCTAAGTATCTTAGGTCCATCAGCTCCTGCAGGAGGGAAGATTTTTTGCCAGAAATGTTGGTTGCTGCTGTATCTTAACTCCTGAATACATAAGGCTGCATTTGAATGTACTGCAGCCTCACAAAATTCTGATCACTCATTTGTTTTTTTTGTTTTTTTTTTACTAATGAGTAAAATATTAATATTTCCTCTAGCATTGTCAGTCATTCCACTGAAGGGTGCCTGGGCTAGTAAGATTTCCTGAAAGTTTTGCAAAGGTGGTTTACTATTAAAAAAAGAAGGACTTGTTTCCTCTCATACGTCTTTACGTGCCTTGATTTGTTGAATATTGTTTTCTTTACCATAGCATCTCCAATTCAGTACTGCAGTAGCATCTGTTCCATCATTTTCTGTTTTGGTGACATTGCCCTCTGCTAGCCAGGGGCCAGGGTTTCTCAGTCTCATCTAGAAGCGGAGCCTTATTCCTATCACTACGAATCACTGCCACCATTCCGTCACTGCATTACACCGAATACTGGGCCTCTTCTTGAGTTTGAGAATGACAAGCCAGGGAGGTGGAATAGTTTCAGCTAATTGGCTTGTTTCATTCTCCCTTAAACATCGAAATCAGAGACCACAAACATTTACAAGCTGCAACTCTAGCAGAGACATGACTTTTATGAAACTCTAGAAGTAACTTTACCTTATTGTGAAGCTGTGGGAACTCCATTAATAACTGTGACAAATCCTGTGACTAAAAAGCGTATAACTGCTTTAGCTTTAGTTTATTATGCTAGTGGCTACAGCCATCCACTTTTGCCTTTGAAAATCCCTCCCCTCCCCTTCTATAAAGTCCAGATCCACTAAGGGACTTAAGCATCTAACCCCAAACTTAGCCATCTAAGTCCCAGTCCCAGTTTTAGGCAATACTGTGATCTACAGAATGCTTATGTGGCTGCTGCTGAGCCCTATAGACACCTAAACTCACTCAATGCCGTTGCTTTTGCAATAAATGTTCCCTGGGCTCCTAAATTTCTGCCTCTTGGCATGCACACTGCTGCCTGACTGTATGCGTCTGGGCCACTGTCTCCCAGAGCAATTCAACAGAAAGGGGAGGACAAGTGTCTGCCTAATTTGCGTGCAGGGCTGTGCGCATAAGCTGCCTGCTGTATTGGATCCCATTCAGAAGTTGGCTGCGAGAACAAGAGCAGCTGGGTGTAGTGGTCTGATAATGTCTAGCCCTGTGGTTAGGGTAGTCATGGGATGTGGTAGACCACAGTTCAAATCCCCCCTTAAGCAGAAGGGTTTGAACCAGAGCCTGCCATAGTGCTGTATCCACTGAACTCTGGCATACGAGAATCTTGCCTGTTGAAGCTTTAAAGCGTCATTAGGTTGACAAAAGAGTGAGAATGATGCTCTAGCCTGGTAATTAAGGCACACATCAGGGAGACTGGATACTCTAGGTCTAGCTCTGCTGCTCTAGTCACTCTTTCATTATCTGTCCTCAGTGGAAGAATGTCAACAGGAGAGACTGAGGGACACCCTCCCACCATGATAAAAGTGTCCCAGAGCTCCATGGTTAGCCACTCGCCCGAGAGATGGGTGACTCCTGTTCATATCATTTTCCCCCCCCCAGATGGAGGGGATACTTGAATCTGGGCCTCCTACATCCCAGGTGAGCGCATTAATTACTGGGCTAAAAGTTATAAGGTTGGTGGGCCTACTGAAACAACCTGTTCTTCCAGCCACTTTGTGTGGCCTGTGGCAAGCACTTCACTCAGGCTATGCCTATCCCAGCCCTTTTGCTTGTAAATATTATGATGCTCCGGGAGTATGAAAAAACACACCCCGACCAACATCCATTACACTGATAGAAATAGCTGCAGCAACTCATTAGGGTGGTTTAATTAGGCCAAAGAGAGAGCTCTCTCCCCCATTGGCACAGAGTAGCCACACAGGAGATCTTCCAGTGGTTAAGATCTCTATCATAGACATAAGCCTGTCTCATGAGAAATGACTGAAGTGCCTACATCTCCTGGGATATGTCTACACTGGAGCCTTAGGTTGACTTAAGGAAGGTTAAGTCGACCTACAGACCGCTGCATCCACATTGGGTGCTTATTAAATCGACTTAAGCGCTTCCTTGAGTTGACTTAATAATACCACCTCTGAAGGTTGACTTAACACTTAAGTTGACCTTATTAAGTCGATTTAAGCCAGTGTCGACGGGGAATGCCCTTAAGTTGACCTAATTGGCCTCCAGGCCCTGATGCAATGTGGGACAGCTACCCACAATGCACCATTCCTCCATCGACCTAGCACCTGCCAGTGTGGACACTGGCAGTTGACTTGAGTTTTCAGTGTGGTCTCTCTAAGTCAACGAGGTCGACTTAACAGAGCCTCCAGTGTAGAAGTACCCCTTGACTCCAGGAAAAGGGTTCCTGGTTTCACAGCAGGGATAGACACCTCCTTGCAACCCAGATTTAGGCTCCCCTCTCCAGGAGAGGAGTGGGGCTTCTCCTGCTATCTGAGGCAGCTCCACCTGTAGCATGCTGGTTTTTGTGGTGGCCATTCTAAGATGCCTAAACCCTTCCTCATCGGTGTCCAGGGAGCCTAGATGACTAACTGAAGCTTTGTGGATTGCTTCGTTCTGCCAGTGATTTTCTAGATGCTTACAAGTTAGGTGTTGCCGCACTCAGTGCCAGAATATCTGCAATTTAATTGGCACTGAAAGGTTATATTGGCATATCTACATTGGTCAAGGGTGTTGAAGAACCACTCTTGTGACTGACAGTAATTTATACCCTATAACTGGGCTTGGAAGGATTCCATTTTAATTGATAAAGGTAAATGTAAATTTCGGATGCCGCACTGAAATAGACGAAAAAAATATTAATTGCTAACAGTCGGCATGAATGCCTTTTCCATCTTTTCCCCCCATCCTGCGTCCCCGGGATTGGGTGTCACCAGCCCCACTGTCACAAACCTCCTCTCCCATCTCCAGTGGGGATGCTGGGTGTCTCTGTCCAGCCAGGACTTGTTCCCACAATAGTGGGGCTGCAGAGGATTTCCTACAGGGCTGTGGAGCCACTGACCCCACAAATGCAAGGTGTTGGGGGAGGCTGTAGTCCTGGCAGGACAGAGCAGAGACCCCAGACCAGGACTACAAGCTTTAAACATGCTGTACAATTGTGTAGTGAGGCTAGATAATAGGGGACTAGTAATGAGTTACAGCACCTTTCATTTCTGGATTGCAGGGCTATAGCCAGCTCAGATTGTCAGTGACCCAAATTTGTTACTATCCGATGGATTCTGGGTAGTCTGCCATAGAGACATCACAAAATGCCACAGTTACAAAGGGCATCAATTGCCCCTTTATTGGCAGTCTCAGTGGAGCAAGCCAAGGCCTGGATAAGCTTGGAGACCAAACTAGCCTCTTGTCTCTAGAAGTGGTCCCTTCAGTTCAGGCGCAAAGCATGTTCATGGAGGTAACATGAGGAAGCTTTCAGGCTGTCTGTCTGTTCTGTGGACAAGGCCTTGACAGAGCAAGTGAATAAATCATATGAGAATCCCAATCAGACAAAAATCTCTGTAAAAATGTTTGAACAGCCTAGTTATATGTAACTGATTTGCATTGGATTGGTAACGGTGTATGAGCACCAAAATACAAGCGTCATGCTTTCACAAGGTGAACTGGCACTTTAAGGGGGCTACGGCTCAGCTTCACATGTGTCAGGATTCCCCCACTCCCCAAGGTGAAGGCAATGATGGCAAAGGTCAGATGATGAGGAACCTAAGACCAAAACGTGGGTCTGTTGAGCTCTCAACAGTCTGACCAGATAGAAGCAGAGCTAGGAAAAAGCTTTCTCAAGAGAGCATACATGGCAATTGGTCTCTGTGTAAAGAATGAGAGGCCTGTGAGGAAAATGCCTCAATAGTCTGTGTTGATCAGGGGGAATTGTTTTGATGTTACTTCTGAGCGTTGTGCCTGAACAAAAAGTTGTACTCTGTAGTAAGGGCCTGAAATGGATTTGGGCTTACTTCTTTGGGCTGGTGAGACAGTCACGAGCATACACATGAGTTAGTGAAAAGTTGTCTTTATTCAAATAAATGCAAGTCCCATTGCCTGACTCCCTGGCTCTGGATGAACCATGAAGAGAAAAATAAAAGTGGCTCTAACCCACTTGCGGTGGACAAGATCCAAAGCAGATCCTGGCCTATCTCAGAGAAACCAAATGGGTGGGGCCCTAGGAACTTACTTGGTAGCTAGGGATTTCCAAAACATAGTGCACTATAGCTATGCCCACTTGGATGCCTCCTATACCAAAATGAGGCAATAAGTAGCACAGAGCTGGTTTTATGCCATTCAGAGATTCTCCTATACCAAGGGAATCCCCAACAGCCTTATTAGGTCAGTTCTCTGTTCCTTGGTCACTGAATGGAACCAGAAACCAGGATCTCCTTTTCAAAAGTACTGCCTGGTCCATATAGTAGTAAACATGGACTGTTCACTCTGCCTGCAAGTACAGTTTTTTAAAATATTGGATGTTCTCGTAGTCTTTCTGGCCTCGACTCTCTTCATGTATCAGCTGCCACAATTACATCTTTCTTTCTAGTCATCGGGCCATATCTCTCATCCCCCTCCAGCCCCAGTTGTCCTCTTTCCTAACTGTGTATCTCTCTCACGCTCACTAAGTGAAAAGATCCTAACAGTGGTACTTTAGAATAAAGAAAATAGAGGATCCCAGAAAAGGAATTATAAGCTGCAAGCTTTTTGTTCCTCAAATCCTTTTGAATTAGCAGTGTGAGCAGCAAGTAGCTGGTGAATGTGGTTTCAGTAAAGGTAGATGTTCCTATCAAGTAGGAGACAGTATGAACCTAGAAGCTTTGAAAGTACCTAGATTAATGGTTTCTAGAGACACAGACACAGCAGATTTCCATAACCACAGTTATCAGCTTAGCTGTGGAAGGTCTCTGTAAAGCAGAGCATAGAATTACTGGCAGCTGATTGTAGCTGCAGAGGATAGACAAAGAGTCAAGAAGAATGGATAATAGGAATGCAGTTCAGAATCTGAGGAACGTTTATGATTATGGTAAATCAGAGGAGTGCAAGATGTAGCTCTCAAAATGAATACACACAAATAATGCAGGGTACTGTACAGGGGATCTAAGCCCTGTGGAGATGCTTTATTTTTTTAAACATTTAACACCAGTGTTTTTACATAATAGAGAAATGATGCAGGAACGTTTTGATATCTACAACTTCTTCAGCAGATTCTTCTCTCAACCTACCATAAGTCAAGCCACCAGTGTGATGTCATTTGCTGATGGATACATTTTTGCACACAGAGAATAGAACTGTTGCTATTTTGCAAACTGATGCTGAAACTTTTAATCTATCTGCCTGGTTTTTGGGGAGATAAATAGATGCAGATTACCTACAATTATTTAATAGAAAGAGAGTGAGTAATGTCCATGTTCTCTGACATGAAATAATTATGAAAATAAACTGTCTTTATGGCTTCCGAACTGGTGAGTAGAAAATTTGCGCTAGAAATTGGCTGTATAAGTGCTGCTGTGTGCAGTTTCTGTAGCGCTTAATGGAATTACAACAGCTGTTGGTTTTTGCCCTTCAATGGTTCAGTTCTGTGGCCTAGGAGTAACAGGAAGGGACAGGAGCTGCTGGTAGATTTTAGTATTTGTGATAATTTTTCTCAGGCATGAGTAGAACGCCACTCCTACTTGGACTTGGCAGATAAATGCTGAAGCGTATGAGAGTGGGTGGTATAGCAGTGTTTGTGGCCAATTTCCCTCTTGTGTTTGCTCCTTTGTTATGTTTGACATTTTTGAGGCTGAACTCTGTTACAGAATATGACAGTGGATTGGGGACTCGCTGAGACTTCACAGAGATGTGGAAAATGCCAGCCAGTGGGAAAAAAATGGATTAGTTCTTGAGGGACTCTGAGATGGGATGAAATGAAATTAATGGTTATTACAGAATAGTCAAACAGAACATTTTTCTCTGTGCCTTTCATTCCTCTTTTACTATTGAGGGTATGAATGTGACTTTTTTCCTTTCTGATCATGAGATCAAAGCCCAAAGCCAATGTTTGGAAAAGTTTATTGAACCTGCAAGTATGAGTAGTGGTCTTTCAAAGTGATTCTAGCCAAGACAGTTCATGAAGTGTTGACCTTTAAAATGCCATTTTACTGGATATGATTGTCATCCTACTTTCTTCCTCACTTCAATTGCTACAGGATTATAGCTGCTGATATCTCACTTACTGCCAGAGTTAGAAATTAATTCTTGTACCATTAGAAAGCTAAGATCTAGTGCCGCTGTTTGATGATGTAAAAGCAATGCTTGTTCATCCTAGGGATTCCTAAGATATTGGACATTAAAACTGTCATTGGTCCTTCACTCTAGCAAGGTTTTCTTTTTTGGCACTTGTCCAAGAATACGTCTCAGCTTCCAAGTTGCTTAACTAAATGTAATAAAGGTAATTTCAAAAGTGACCCAAAAAGAAGCTTGATCTTATTCACATTGAACTGGGTGGCAAAACTCCCATTGAAGTGAATAGGAGCGTGATCAGGCCCCCCTGCTAATAATGTTTGCAGATAGTAAAATGTCAGGCCTTGCCATGCATATTAGGTACTCCCGGTCTGAAAGGGTCCTGAAACGTGGCCAACTGGTAAATCCCATTGTTATGTAGTGACATGTTTTCTAACTAGTGCCAATATTTATTGAATTGCAATTAGCTCTCTTTGTTTTTGGTGTTACTGTTTTCCTTGTAGAATTCATCAATTGTTTTTTTAAAAAAAGAAACATGAAATGACTATATGGATATAATAGTGATATTCTGATATTTTTATGTACTATATTAGTCGGATTCAGGGATCCAATTCTGAAATCCTTATTTGTGTAGCATAGCACCTTATTTTGCAAATTGATTTCAGTGCAGCTGCTAGCTTGACACCAATAGGAGTTTTGCCATTGACTTGAGAGTTAGGTGTCTGAGTGCTTTTCTCAATCCCATCCTGAGAACCTGATCTTGGGAAGCGTTCAGCACCTTCAGTTCTCTTTGAAGAGAGTGGGAAAGGAGGACAATCAGCACCTTTCAAGATTGGACCAAATGTTGCCTTTATTATTATTTGAAAGTGTCAGAAACCAGTTAAAGAGCCTCTGCTTTGCACTATGCTCAAAACAAACAAAAACATGACCCAAAAGCTAGATTAATTTCAACCTTTAAAAAAGGTATCTAAAGACATTGCCTCCTGTACTAAAACCCTGTATCCTGTGTATCATGTTTCAGCAAGTAACTGTTTAGCTGAACTATAATTAGGGGTTGATAATGGAAATGCTGACACAACCTTAACTGTCGTATTGCAAATGTGACTCTATTAATTAAGGGGTCTCTGGGGTGCATATGGTCCTTGGTGAATTAGCCTGGTGGAAACTTGTAAATTGGTTTCCAGTTTTGTTTTTATTTTTTCCCTCTGGTTACTGTACAAAGGAATTTTGATTCAAATAATGGGAGATTCTGTTTTATTTTACATTTCTTCTAAAGAGCTCTCCCTTCACCCTCTTTTTTATTCTTCCATGCCTAGGTGAGGGTTGTAGTATCTGATGTTTCAGCTGGGGAGATCCTGGAGATGTGGTATAATGACTGAATTCTTGGTAAGTCTATTTAATGTCGGTTCAGTATTGTAGGAATTAGAAGGAAATTGTTGCCCAGACCGCAACAACCCGCCATATTATGATCGCAACTCCACATATAAATCTCCCTTGAATTCAGAAGAGTTATTCCACATTTACACTGATTTAGCTTAGATCAGATTTTTGCCCCAGTGGCATTGTGTAACTGGTACCTAGCATTTATTCTATTTGCAGACCTAGAGGAAGATATAAATAGCTTTTTAGAGCATTTCGGTGAGTTAGCTTGCCTCCTCCCATAGAGAACCCTGTGGCGGAGGATGAAATTGGGGAATGAAAGACCACAACATTCCTCTTGTGGATTTTCCTCTGAGTCATTTTGTGAGGTGGTGTCTGCCCTCTCCTTCTTGTGGCCACAGAATGTGGCTGATGCCCTGTTGATCTGACTGAAATCACTGAAGGACAAGATTTATTTGTACTGTGCATTCTTGCTGGCTTTGGAGTCCCCAGCCTTTTGCCAGGACCCTATCAGCACAGCTGTCATGCCCACTATTTTCAATCCCTCTGCAGGGGTTGCCATAATGTGGAGAGCTCAATTACCTTTTAAGTAGATCCCAAGTCAGCTGGTCAGGTGAATGCTGTCTGCACCCCTTACCATCCTCATGCAATTATTTCCTGACCCTGCAGAAAGGTGGTGGAAGGCGATCATGCAGGAAGCGTGGTAGCACATCTCTGTGAAGAAAGGGAGAAACCCATTCTAAGAGAGAACGCTGTCTGTCCAGCCGTCTTAGCAGGAAAATCTGTCCTTTTGTTATTCTGATATATAGTAGTACTTTAAGGATGGCTTTATCTTGATTTGAGCCAGTTTTTTCCAGACCTCGTAGATCACCAAGAATCCTGTTTCCTTTTTCAACATATATAAGATTTATTTGTCCTACTGAAAATATTCTGCACCTCTTAAGACTTGCCTACACATGGAGTTATTCCTGAAAAACCATGTGTGGACACCCTTATCCAAAGGAAGGGTCTCTTCCTCCAAAATAGGTTAGTGGCACTGTGACAGGGTGCTGAGGGGTGAAGCCCCAGTTCAGTCTCCTCCATGCTAGGGTAGCTAATTTAGGGGCAGCAGAACAGGCAGCTGGGCTAAGCTTGATTGCCTGAGGGGAGGCAGCAGTGCAGAGGAGCTTCCCAGGGGTTTGATTAGCCCATGAGCTGCAGCTGTCCTACAGACCCTAGAGGCTTGTAAACCTGGCCTTAGTGGGCTTGGGAGGCTAGAAGGGAAAGGAGGCAGAAGTATGGAGGAATTGCCTATGTCCCTGACCTTGAGCAGCCCTTGTGACTGGCCCTGGCAAGGTGTGTATGGTTCTAATGCACACTGTAAATAAATCACTGGTGACTGCAGTGCTTGTGGGTCTCCGCAGACTTTCTAGTCCAGAGGGCGACAGAAGAGCGGGGTGGTGAGCAAAGGCCCTGCTCCTGACATCATTTAAATGCCTCACTTCACAACTGTTACATTCCTCTATACAGTTTTACAGATACTTCCAATTCCCCCCTCCCCGCCCAAAGAGACTAGCAGAGACAGTATTAGCCATATTTATTTATTTATTTTAGCATTACCCCAGCCAGACACTCACTTAGCAATATTATATTCTTTTCACTATGGCCACACCACAACAGGGTTGATTGCTATGTGGCTCAACTTGACTGGCAACTCTCAGACTTAGCTAATGCTTCTGGGAAATGGTTGGCTACCCATGCTCCTGCCCCTCTGTGGGGATGGCATTGTGCTCACTCACAAGCGGATCAGACCGTTTGAATAGGAAATAAGTAGCAAGGGATCATACACCCACAATAACGTATGCTGGCAATATAATCTTCAGAAATTTACACAGGAATCAGGCAACTAGTCCCAAATATAGCGGAGACCTGTGCCACTCTTGCCAGGGGATGAAGAGATTCTTTCAATTTGTTGTTTCATTGTGGAGGATTTAAAGAAGTAGTGAACAGATTCCGGGATCCTGTCCCTGCAAAGAATAAGGTATCAGGTGTCCCCAGTTGTAAACAGCAATATGAAAATATCTGTTAGCAGAACATAAGTAGACAAGTAAGAAACAGGCAGGGTCCCTTAAAAAGGAGTCTCTTCTAGGGGTGGTGGTAGTTCGCTCCAGAAAAACCACCCAGCAACTTACTTTGCCCACTCTGAGGATGCACAGTGATTGGAGTGTAGGCCAGTTGGTGGAGATGCCTCACTGATGATGCTTAATGTCTTCATGAATGCTTTGGCAGTACCTCTGGGCATACACGGAATACAGAATTACAGCATTTGCAGTTTCTTTAGAGGGACGAATGGGCATCTGGTCCGTTTTTATCCCTCATATTGTTGCTGGTCATAGCCCATGTTCTCACTTCCATGAAAGAACTGCACAGAAACTTTTAGCTGCTTGATTCAGCTTTTAACTTCATGAGCCACACTGCAGAGGTTTAGCATATTTGGAGTGAATTTCATGCTGTATGCCACTTAAGTCCAGCAGTTGCCCTGTGTGGCATGAGGTAAGAGAAAAGGGATTATTTGCACAGGAGACCTTTGCATCACTTTTAAACTGGATCTGCAGTTATGTGGATTTAGCTTCCTTAACATCCCATGCAAGTGCCCCACACTGAGGGAGGTGGTAATTTTGCTCTCCATCCCTTATGCTCTATATTCATATAAGTTCCAATCCTAGAAGGCCCTACTACAGGCACCATCAAAATGCAACACTTCACAACTGCTACATTCCCCCATACAGTTTAACAGATACCTTCTTCCCTTCCTGCCCCCAATAAAGAGATAATACTTGAGATAAATTTTGAGGATTGTATTGTGATTTACGATACCATTTGGCACTGTGGCAGAGATTTTGTCCATTGTGTAGGAGCATGTGCTTCAGACAGAAGCAGATGGTTTCATCCCCTCCCAACCCCCCTCTTTTTCTTGCATTACAACCCTTCGAAAAGGTGTCTTCACAGTCCATGAAAGCAGAGCTGCTTGGGCTGAGGCAGCTCTTCCATGTGGTTATGAAAACAGTGGCCCAGATTCTGATTTCTGTTACACTGGTGTAACAATTGTTACTATGACTGACATTCTCCATTGGACTTTCTCTAGATCTACATAAGTGTATCAGCAATTAGAATTTGTGGGGTTATTCCACCAGGCTTTTGTATCTCAAGTAAATTGACTGCCAATTATTTGGAGGAAGTCAACATGTTTGTAAAGGCTGGTATGGCCCCTCCACATATTTGATCCAGGCTTTGTGTGTTTTACCTTCAACTGATCCCTAGGGTAGCCTTGAATCTTTGTAGCTTTGATCAAACATGGGAGGGAGCATCCAAATGAGTCTTTACAAATGTGTTAATGACCTCAAGTGATTCGGCAATCAGTTAACATGAAGTGCAGAGTCTAGTGAAGATGCACCATCGTTACTCTGTTATTTCTCTATCTGATGCCCTGTTACTGTGTTATTACTCCCCTTGTTTCTCTTCTGCTGATTCCATTGCACCCCCTTTATCAGTGGGCAATTACTAATGAAGATGAGCAACTAAAAAAAATCAGTCTCAGTCATTTCATGTTACAGGAGTTTTGAAGATTCAAAGATCACTCTCATTTGTACTAGATAATAAGGGCTCTATTGCAAACCAAAGCCCTATATAGGTGTGGAGCCGCAATGGAGAGATTGTGCTTTAGATACTCTGTCTTCCTCCATCTGCTCCTTGCAAGGTTGTGGGGGAGGGGGAGAAGCAATCTGCTCCAGCCATGGCTCTGCCCTTCTCTTCTGTGCCCAAGGAGGAGTAGGGGTGAGCAGTCCCCTGTGCTCCTTACAGAGCAGGTAGCGTAAAGGTTGCTATTATAGTTATTGGACAGCATGCCGGCAAGGAGCCTTCCTGGATGCCCCTCTAACCTGCATTCCCATGCAAGGTCTGTAAACAATCTGGTCCTTAGTATTTTACGTTTATAGTATAGAATGTACTGTGGTGGAATCCAGAGTACTTGTTTAGATTATATACATAGAGCTCAGCTGAAATATCAGCAGCTGTGTGTGGAGAACAGCAGCCAGCACCCAAGATGCTGACCACAATCATCTCACTATTACCTTGTTTTCTCTCTCTCTCTCTCTCTCTCTCTCTCTCTCTCTCTCTCTCTCTCT
>ML685792.1:10542987-10587179 GCA_007922175.1 Pelusios castaneus | reverse complement strand
TCTCTCTCTCTCTCTCTATTTTATACACTTGCTGTCTCTCATTTTACACACAGACTATAAACTCTTCAAGGTAGGAACTGACGTTTTGTTGGGTATTTGTACAATGGATGTCCGGTCCTTTGCATAATACAAATAATACCTAACCAGGGGGTGCACACTTTCTAGGCTGAGCTTATTGCAAGGTTCTCTGGGGACTCCTGGTGTGTGGGAACGGGAGGCACACAAAGCATCTAGTTGTGGGGAGAAGGAGGGCATGAGGGGAAACAGAGCTGCTGACATGAGGGAGAATGGGGGGAAATGGAGTAATGGTAATTCACACAGAGCCCCTGCGATGGGGGAAGAATAATAGACCCTGCTATGGGGGGAAGGGGAAAAGTGGGGGTACCAGAACCCATTGTTCTTCAAGTAATGTCCCTATGGCTGTTCCACTATGGTGTGTCTGTGTCCTTTTGCTGCTGATTGGAGAACTTTGGTAGCAGTATCCTTTCAGCCAGTGCATGTATGGACAAACTCTCCTCAATTCCTTCTCAGCCACCCCTGGCTAGAGACAGAGCTATAGCCATCTGTTTGTTGCTCGTTAACGCTTTTAGATCTGTTAATTTTAGCTTCCCTTGAAGCTTTATTTTATTTTTACTTCATTTGTATTTTATTTGGCCATCCCTTAAAAAAAAAGAGAGAGAAAAGAAGCAAGGGTTTGTCTGCCACCAACCCTGATGGAGGAAAGGGGCCTGGAGAAGGGTATGCCCAGCTCCCCAGGTTTCGAAAGGTGCCTCAGTTGCAAGGAATCTATCCCTGTGACTGATGGACATTCACCATATGTTCACTGCCTGGGAGAGAAGCACGTTCCATTAAAATGTGGCTTGTGTCACAATTGAAGCCCAGATCTAGAAAAGACTGAGAGCTAAGTCTCACATTCCTACTCAAACCCTCGGAGTCCCATCAGGAACTCTCACCACAGCCCTCTACTTCAAAGGGAGGTGAGCCCAGAGAGATGAGCCACTCACACAAGGCCTCTAAGAAAAGGTCTGTGAGTCCCTGTAGTGAGCCCTGAATGGACCAAATATGATCTCCAGATCCATCAATATCATCATTACTGATGGCACAGAAGCGGTCTAAATTGGGTACTCAGAACATGCGTGGTACTGAGCTGATGGAGCAAGCTGGACTGGGCGAAGACCCAAGGGACGCAGGCAAAGAAGCACTGGTACCATGGAGGCATGAAAAACATAGAAGATCCACCAGGGGAAGGCTCCATCAGTGTGGACACTGGCACTTATACTGACTTCAGTGTGCCTACCACTGACAAACCTCACTGCCAGGTCCACATCTCCGACCCCTCCGCCAGTATTGATACCATCCGTACCACTGGATTTCCAGTGTGCAACAGATCTTTCGGTGTCTGACGCACCAGACTCGCACCTACTCGATACCAGGGATCTGATACAAAGTTCACCCAGAGCCCTGGACTCGCAAACCTCTTCCTGCTGACTGCTGCCTTTCTCATTAAAGTCAGAAAATGAGCAAGAGGACATGGTTCCCACTGCTCTTCTCCCCTGCCATATGGGATTCAATTTCACTGTGGACATTGGGTATATCATTTACCTGATCTAAGGCCTCACTGGTTTGGTCGATTGTGGTACCAACTACCAGGCCCGTACCACCAAAGTGGTCACACTGGGACCTGTGGTGGGCTCAGAGACAGCAAGCCTCCCCACACAACTAGTGTGGCATATTAGCAAAAAAGGAGACATCCTTCTTCAGCCACAGCTTTGAGGGCTTCTGAACCCCCTGAACAGGCAGGAGAGGAAGTACAGGCTGAGGCGGAGGAGGATGTCACTCCTCAAACCCACCTCTTCTCAGATGAGATGGTGATGCCCTCTCTGCTGTCAATGGCTGATACTTTCATATTATTCCAGGACCTGGCAGAGAAGGTGGCAAAGGACCTGCAAATACCATCTCACAACAGGCTGCAGGACATTTTACATTCCTTTAGAGTAGCCCTCCCTATTAATGAGGCTCTCATGGACCTAGCCAAAGACATATGGCAGACCCCTGCATCTATCCCACCAACATGCAAGCAGGTGGACAAAAAGTATTACCAGCAAAGGACATGGAATGCCAGCCAGTATGCCAGCAAAGGACATGGAATTTCTCTTTTCCCACTTACCTCCCAATTCCATCATTGTGGGCCCAGTTATCTTACAAGTCATAGAGGACGAAGCCTAAGTTCCCCAGGCGAAAGCAGTTGGGATCTCAACCAACTTCCTCTCAGTCCTCACCCTCGAAGAGGCAGTTTTGTTGGGTCAGTCAAGAGACCCATAGGACATTCTTCTCATCATCTCATTCTGGAAAACCACATCTATCCCTTCAGAGACTGTTTTATCCTGTTCTGCAGCACCTGGGAATGGATAACCTCCAACAAATGGGTGCTGGAGATCATCCAGGATGGATACACTATCCTTATCTTTTCCCTTCCCCATCTCTCTTCAGGACACTTCTCATGAGAGTCTGCTATGTCAGGAGACAAACCATCTCCTCCGTGTAGGAGCTATAGGGCCTGTCCCCGCACATCTAAGAGGCAAAAGCTTCTACTCTCACTACTTCCTGATACCAAAGAAAAAGGAAGATTGGAGACCCATACTAGACCCCTGAGTGCTTAACAGATAAATCAAGTTACAGAAGTTCAAGAGAGACACTCTGTCAATAAGTATTACAACATTAGAGAAAGGAAATTGGTTCTCTGCCCTTGACCTACAAAATTCATAATTCCACATCTCCATAATACTGAGTTACAGGTGACACCTCAGGTTCATGCTAGACCCCTAGCAGGACAGAGTACCCTTTTGGCTTCTCATCAGCCCCTAGGCTATTCTCCAAGAACCTTTTGGTAGTGACAGCACGCTTATACTCTCAGGGTATCATGATTTATCCCCTATCTGGACAACTGCCTTCTCAGGTTGTGTTCCTTCATTGAAGCCCAGTGAGTTACCCAGACTACACTGAACCTATTTCAGAATTTGGGCCTGCAAATCAACACACAAATATCAACATTAACACCGGCACAAAGATCAGAATTCATAGGAATCAACCTTAACTCCATTTAGGTGAAGGCACTCTTCTCATATCACAGATTCCTCAGCCTCTCCATGTAGAGACATTACAATTCAGCCCCCAAATTTCAGCCAGATGCTGTCTCCAGCTCCGGGAGCATGTGACCACAGGCACATAGGTCATAGCTCATGCCATACGATGCAGGAGACGCCTCCAGGCTTGGTTTGGTTCAGTTTACAGGCCAAACAGAGACAGCAAACAAATTACTATCGATGCTTACCAAGATCAAGCAATCCTTGTATTGGTAGAAAGACCCAGTAACTGTATGTATGAAAATCCCACATATTCAACCTTCCCCATCTTTACTCCTGACCCCTGGGGCATCTCTTACAGATGGGTCACGCATCAGTGGTCTCATGGTACAGGGCAAATGGGCATCATCCAAGATGTGCTTTCACATCAACTTTCCTAAATTCAGAGTGGTCAGGAACACTTGTGCTCACTTCTTCCTGCTGATCAAAGGTATGCACACAAAAGTCATGATGGACAATGTGGCCTGCATTACATAAACCATCAGGGAGGCACCAGATCACACTCTATATTCATGGAAGTATTAAAACTATGGAATTGGTGCATTTCCCACAGTGTCATAATTTCAGCAGCATACCTGTTGGGAGCCTACAAAGGACTGCAAACAACCTCAGTCACAAATTTCTGCTCGACCACAAACGGGAAATAAATTCAGGGGTCCTACAAGACATATTCAAGTTATGAGGAACACCAACAGTAGACCTGTTTGCCATGTACCAAAACAAGAAATGTCCTTAGTACTACTCCAAAGCGGCGATCGGATGACACTCCATGGAGAGTGATACTCTCCTCCTCCCATGGGACAAGGGTCATCTTTATGCCTTTCCCCCATTCTCTCTAATTCTGAAAGTCCAACTGAAAGTGAAAAAAGAGAAAGAAAGCAGACATCATACTGATTTACTTCCTCTTGGCCAGGCAGACATAGTTCCCTTTCCTGTTGCAGCTGACAATATGTCCACCAATAACTCTTCCAGTCACTCTGTACCTGCTATTGCAAAATGAGGGATGCACTCTCCATCCCAGATTTCAGATTTCAAGGCTCAAAGGCTGACTCCTTCAGGGTTCCAGTTCATAAAAACATCATGCTGTGAGAAGGTACAGGAGGGGTTATTACACAGTAGAATAGGAGTTACTGATCATACTTACCTATAAAAATGGAAAAGATTTAAAATCTGGTGCCAGTCCAAAGTTATCACTCCAAATGAAACCACCCCAGCTGTAGTCCTGGACTGCTTGTTGATTCTCAAGAAATTGGGTCTCTATCACCTTGCTAATGATTCACCTAACAGCAATTGTGACCTTCCACCAGTTAAAATGATATTCAATCTTCTCCTATCTGACCATGAAAACATTTCTCAAAGGCATAGAAAACCTCTTCCCCAACCTAGACTTCCCATTCTTCAATGGATCACAACCTCCTGTTAAAAGGAGTGACTAGACCGCTATTCGAGCCCATGGCAATTTGTGCACTACAAAACTCCTTGTTTGTTTTGCTGAGACAAAGTACATAGCTTCTCCTCTGGAACTTCTCTCTCAGTGAAGATGGCATTCCTGTTTGCCACTACCAGAGCAAGGATAAGGGAGATAGCAGCCCTGAGGGGGCATCCTTCATTGTGTTCTTCCCTGATAAAGTCACTCTTACATTACACCCGAAGTTCACTCCCAAGGTGACTTCTGCTTTCCACATAAACCAGTTTATTCAAATTCCAACATTTTATTCTAAACCTCATTGGGATAATAGGTAGGTCATCCTCCATACGCTCGAGATGAGGAGAGCCTTGGTCTTCTATTTGGAACAGAACAACGGCTTTCAGGAAATTTCCAAGCCTGTTCCTCTCATTTGCAGGTAGGTCAAAGGATACAGTAATTTCTGCTCAAAGACTCTCCAAATGGGTCTCGAACTGCATCAAGCTGTGTTACCAGATGTGTAACATAGCACTCCAGCTTCAAGATGCACGCACTCAACAAGATCAATTTCCTCTTCTATCACCTTCTCCAAGGGTAGCCTATATCAGAAATCTGCAGAGCCACTATCTGGTCATCTGCACATACTGTTGCAGAAAATTATGCTCTCCTTGGGGAGTTGGCTGCAGATGCCTGATTTGGTGGCATGAAAGTATCATCTATAACAGGCTGGACTCCGAAGTCTCAGCCTCCAATGACAGGCACTGCTTGGGAGTCACCTACAGAGGACTAACCATAAGGACACTATTCAAAGAAGATGGAGATACTCACTTTGTGCAATAATGATGATTCTTCAAGGCATGTGTCCCTATGGGTACTCTGTGACCCACCCTTCTCCACTCTACATTGGAGTTCTTGTCATTGACTCGGAAGTAGAGAAGGAACTGAGGAGGGTTCACATGTACTCACTGGCTAGCCTTGTGGCAGGAAAGGAGCAGTGCATGTGCAGGTTGAATATACACTATTTCCTCAGCCCAGGGACACAGTCACACCTATAGTGGAGCACCCATAGGAGGGCACACCTCAGGAACCATCATTACTGCACAAAGTGAGTTACTTTGTCTTGAGCAGGATTGAGGAAACATAGTATAGGAGGAGTGGGATAAAGAGAGTTCCAGGGGAAAGGAAGAATGGAGGAAGTGGGATGGGAGGGCACAGGGAGCCACTGGTATTTGGGGCTATAACAGGGCACACCTTTGCTCCTGTCTTCTTGCCCCACAGAAACTGCACAAACTCTACTGGTCATGCATGCACAATGCCATTTATTTGAGTTCTGTTCACCAGTGCCACTATATTCCCCATGCAACAGCCTATTTACAGTATCCTCTAAGCTTTTGGTCCTCTCCTCAGGACCTGAAAGGAGGAGAGATCTTCCCTGGGGCTTTATGTGATTCTGGGCTCAGCTAGCCCCCACTGCACTGTTTCTAGCCCCCACTGCACATTCTTTGTGTATCTCTTTAGCCTTCTGGGGTGATAGGCTCATTGCCTCTTTATTTCACTCAGTCCACCAGCCTGATTATCTAATGATCTCTAATTACCCCAGTAAGCTTTCTCCAGGGGACCTGATTGGCATCTAAAGGTATGTCTGCACTTAAACTGGTACACTGTAGCATTTCATTGCCCATCAGTATAGGTAATCCACCTCCTTGAGAGGTGGAGCTAGGTTGACTGAAGAATTCTTCCATCAACCTAATGGTGTTTACACTGGGGTTTAATTGGCATAGCTTTATATCTCAGGGGTGTAGGTTTTTCACATCCTTGAGAAACATAGCAACCTAAGTTCTCAATGCAGACCAATCCTAAGTTATCAGTGCACAGGCTCACCGGTTTGCATCTGACACCCTGTCACAGAATGGGGAGTATGAGAGAAAGTGTACTGGGGAGTGCACAGAAGTCCTGTAAGGTGGGTAACTGGGAAGAATTGAAGGAAGCCCTGAAAAGAGGGGTGGTACACAGAGAACTTGTGTGAGTAGCAGGAATGGATGGATGCAAGAAGCCCCTGATACGTGCAATAGGCTGGGTCTACTCAGGCTGTAAAGTGTGCAAGCTCCTAATGTATAAACAGTGGCAGATGTGCTTACAGTTGTACGATAAAGATCTGGCAAGGATTTATGGCTATGTCTACACTTGCAAGTTAGGTCGACTTAAGGAGGCTTAAGTCGACCTAACTTAGTCCGTGTCCACACCAGGCTTTCATTAAATCGACTTAAGAAATTCCTTAAGTCGACTTAATGAAAGCTTAGGTCGACTTAATAAGTGCCACCGGTTAGGTCCTTAAGTCGACCTAAGCACAGTGTGGACACTGAAGTCCACTTTATTAGGTTGACCTAAGGGCAGTTAGGTCGACTTACTAAGTCCCCGTTCGGGGAAACCATTTTGTTAAGTCAACCTAATAAGGTCAACTTTAGATCGACCTTATTAGGTCAACTTAACAAAGTCGACCTAACTTTTTGTAGTGTAGATATAGCCGAAGTGTCCTCTCTTTCTTCTTTTGTTTTCCATTTTTCCCCAAAAGCCAGTTGCGTAGGACATTTTAGAATTGATCGGGTGCAGTGCTCAAAAAGTTACTCAGTTACATACAGACAGAATGCCTTTGAGTTAAGGCCTTCTGAGCACAGCCAATAACAATTAGATTGTGTCAAAATGAAAACATGCAAAAACAATCTTTTGGTCTAGACCCTAAGCTTTATCAAATATGGCACCAGATTTTATGTTCATGCAAAGCACACAGTACCTTAGTGTTTTAAAGTCTCATCTGAAAGAGCCATACTCACAGCAATACCTCAAGGTGCTAAGTTTATATAAATGAGAAGAATGAAGGCTGTATCAAGCTTGCTAGGATGCTGCATCAAATTTAATTTATGCATGGCCCATTATGCCTTCCCTTCCACCATACCAAAGTATATGGTCCTCATTGACTTTAAACAGCATGTGTTATGTGTCTAATGCACATGCTGAATTCAACATGCAAAGGCGCAGGGATATAAGGATTCTGTTGCATTTTTAGCATCTTAATCTACAGTTAATCTGTAGTTTCATGTTCAGCCACTGTAGCTTTGTATAAAACTGAGGCAGAGCAGGGCATTCAAAGCAAACAAACTGGGGGTTTGATCCAAAACCCACTGAAGTTACTGGAAGAATTCCCACTGACTTCAATGGGCTTTGGATCAGAATTTAAATTGGGCCTCAGTTAGGGAAAATATCCCTGTTTGGGACACACTTAAACCCATCCTTAAATCCAATTGAAGTCAAGGGGATTTCAGTATATGCTTTAAGTTAAGCACATGTCTAAGTGCCATCCTGGAAAGGGGATGGATTTAAGCAGATGGTTAAGTACTTTCCTGAACTGGGGCTTACTTTGGACCAGTCCAGCTTCCACCAATATATAGTTACAGCCGCCTAAACCTAGAGGTTCCGGTGTCTGACTGATGAGTACGTAATGAGGATGTAAAAATACAATAAATTGGTGATCATCTTTCTCACCATGTGAGAAAGTAAAGGGATTGTGCCAATCAAATATGCGCATTAGATGACTAAGTGCTCCCACACTTCCAGTGTAGGCAGGGAATATGCTATGCTGTCACATATGTGCACCAGACACATAGCAAATGCTTTTTATTCTGAATGCTTTGTTTTGGGGAGTTTTTTTTAGACGAGAGTTCAGCTCACTGAGCAGGATGTTTATCTCTGTGCCTGGAAAACAATATTGGTTATAATTTTTAATGGACAATAAAGCTTTTAAAGCAGATAACCAATATAGATGCCCACCCTGAGTGACATCAAAACCTAAAGTGGTTGCTATAAATGTTCCTCAGGAAAGATTTATGCATCATGCTTAGCATTTGGATATATTACTAACAAATGAATGAATTTGAGTTGTTTTTTTTTCTTCTATCAGAGGCGTTGCTGGAAAAAGGCAAGTTTCACACATAACCCATATGATTTCAGTTTGATTTTCTTTCCTTGATAAAATGTGCATGATTTTTATATATATATATAATATATAAACTAACAAAGCTGTGCTAAGGAAATTAATTACATCCAATTCTTGTTCAGATATTTTTATATGTGACAATATATTCATTCAGGTAATACTATGCCTAGTATCAGAGAAATATCTTTTAATAAATACCCATATATGGTTACAATTATTTGAATTACAGTAACTACTACAAGCCCAAACTGAGATCAGGGCCACCTTATGCTAGAAGTTGCACAGGCACATAGTAAGAGACAGTCCTTGCCCCAAAGAGCTTAGATGGCAAGGCAGACGGGGAACAGAGACATAAAGAGGTGAACTGACATGTACCAGGCAGCATCACAGGTCAGTGGCAGAACCAGGAATGGAACCCAGGTATCCTGCATCCCAGTCCTGTGCCCTAGCCACTAAAAAACACTGCCTCTTAGATACAGAGTTACATTTATTGATCTGGTCAAAATGTTTCAAAAATCTGAATTTTCGACATTTATCATGAAAAATGTTCACTATATTTTGATCATATACAAAGGTCATGTGATGGGCAGCATGTGACTAAAACTCAGGCCTGCTGGGGTAAAAGAACAGTCTGTGGTCAAAGGAAGGCGGGGGGGGGTGATCTCAGAGAGATCTAGGGAGAGCAAGCCTGAGGGTCAGTACTCCATCAAGAGTATCTTCTTCATCAGTCAAGGAAGTACCAGTGTGAAAACCAGCCATGGAGTGTATAGGAGGAGGCTGGCTTTGGGAGAAGAGAGGGAAATTCTGGCTGGGAGCCCATAGTAGAACATGTATGTGGATTCTCCATATACTGCCACATCATAAGGTGGTACAGTAACCCCTGCAGAAAGAACTGATTAGATTCTAGGATGGTTGAAAACAAGCTGAAAGAGGACAGACCTTCAGAGGAAGGGTTATACCCCACAGAAGATCCTGGGGCAGAACATTTGATTTGGAGTTTACATTAGACTTAAACCCCTGGAAGGGGTGGATTTTTAGACTTGACTGGAGAGGTAAATAATGATAGCACATCTGGAAGTGATGAATGACTGACACTAAGGGAAAACTGAGGCAGAGACAGGATTTGCAGTGATCCTGCTTCACAATTCCTATTAAAAAACACCTAACTGTGCTTATAACCCGTTTATTTCAATAGGATTTACTATGTGCTTTACTGATTTTGGGATTCAGAGGAAAAGTGGGAGAATGTTTCCTCAAGAACACCTTGGACTGTAGTATCATAAGCCCCATGGTGCTATTTTCATAAGCGGCTTGTGCAATGACTGTCTTTGTTCTTTCAAGCAAAGGAAAAGAGAATGGTAGCAATTGTTATTCCTCCACTACCGTCTCACTTTGTGAAATGCTTATCTTTTGCTCGACCTGCAGATGTTAGAATCTCTCAGCTACTCCTGCAGGGCCAGCAGGTGTGCACAGATGCCTGCATCTCTACAATTTTACATGTGCACAGGTGGAGACTGGGGCTATGCCTACACTTAAACGCCTGCAGCTACACCACCCTAGCACTCCATGGCAGACGCTCAGTACACAAAAACAAACAAGGAGTCCCGTGGCACTTTTAAAGACTAACAAGTTTATTTATCGCATGAGCTTTCATGGGCACAATCCCGCTTCCTCAGATGCATGAAATGGAAAAAGAAATGTTAGCTGTAAATATATAGATATAGAGAAGGGTGGGTCACAATGTTAATTCAAACAGATCCAGAGGAATAGACTGCTAGCCTATCTCTGCCAAGTAAACAGACTGGTTTGATTCGAACAGTGTGTTAGAGGGAGGCCAGAGCTGTGAGCAAGAGCTGAGAAGAGTAAAGGAGTTGTTGTAATTACCCAGCTTCCCTAAGAGGCAGTAGCTAGTTCAACAATCTGTGCCAGAGGTCAGGTCCACTTAGCTGTGTCGCTTAGGGGTGTGGATTTTTCAGCGACGTAGCTGGGTCAACTTAAGATTTTAATGTAGACCTGGCCTGAGTTGAAACTCCCAATGAAAATCAGCCCCAGATCTTAAAATATTAATGGGTACTAGTACACTACTGCATTCAGTAAAGGCAATTCTGCTTCTGTAAAGTACTCTGAATATGTTTTTTAGTATTTGGCTGTCACTGTGATTGAGTCTTGCAATTCCTTAATAATCAGTTTTCTGTGACTTATCCTCCAGAGGCTTCCAATACTACAAGAGAAAGTAGGCTGAATTCTTGTCTAAGTGACCTGGCAAACCCTTATGCACATGAATAACTTTTCTCCTGTGTGTAGTTAGAACTACTTCCGTGAGTATAGTTAAGGACATACAAAACAGGTTTAAGACACTGTGCCCCTGTTTTTCTAAATCACTGTCCGCCTTTAAAATTCCATTCTGACTTTAAGGTGGTTCTTCTCATGCTTACAGGCATGTAACTATGGCAAATTGGCATATCTTCCGGATTTCCTGCTACTGTGGGTATATCTGCTCAACAACAGGTGTGTAAGGGCTAGCTAGCCCACCTGAGCTAACTCCAGCCCAACTAGTAAGAATAACAATAGCAGTGAAAATAGAGCAATGTGGGCTTCAGAGCAGGCTACTTAGCCAAGTACACACTGGTCTTGTATTATTCATACTGAAGTCCACACTGTGCTCTTGTTACCTGTGCTAGATGGAGCTCAGGGAGGTTAGCTCAAGCACAGCTTTTGTGTTTAGACATGCCCTAAGGGGTCCCACACATTCAGTTATGCCTGAATCTACATATGTGGTATGCCATTAATATCAGTTTGAAATGGTCAGAACTAACCGACACATTGAGCTCAATGTAATTGACTAATTCGAACTAAGCAAGTGCCATGCATGCATTAAGTTAATTCGAACTAACTAAAATTAGTTTGAATTAGTTAGTTCGAATTAACTAATTTGAACTAACTTTGGAAGTGTAGACAGAGCTGTGAATATCCACCAATGCTGTAGAATCAAATAATTTGGAAAAGCTGGATGTCTTCCCATTTTTGAAGTAAAAAATGGAAGGAGTGCATGTTGACCTCTCCTGGTGGTTAGCCTTCAGATTACAAAGTGTGTGAGTGTTGTGAAAGCTAGTGTATAACTGAGACACTGGACCAGATCCTCAATTGTGTCAATTAATACATTCCTTCACGGAGCTCAGCAGTAGATCTAGCCCAGTTATAATTGTGTTGCTTTGTAAAATCAGAGCCTGAGGAAAATGCCAGTGTTGGCTCTTATTTTTTTTCTGACATTAAAGGCCTGATTCTCCACTACGTTGCACTTTGGCTAGTCATTTACACCAGTTCAATGTGATGTCAAAGTGGGTATAAAACTCTGCTGAATCTGAATGGTTGTATTTCATGCTCGGGTAGAATACAAATAGGGACTACACATCTCAAAGAACCTCCAGTTATCGGTGAATACACTTAATTTATCATTTCTTTTCATGCCTGCTAATTAATAAGTCCCCTCTTGTGCCTGAAAGACTTAGACTTTATTTATTTATATATCTGTATTTTAGGAAACTAGAATATAAACCACAGAAGGAAGTAAACTGTCACCCCAGAGGGCTTTGTGCCAATCAGACAAGTCCTGGAGGAGATTTTGGAAGGGTTTACCATGTGACTAAGGACAGTCACTGCATCTCAGATGGTAAGTACAGCTGTTAATTGTTCATTGTATCACAGGAGAGAATACAGGAGAGAAAAAAATCCACCAATGTTATTTTTTGAGAATTTGTCCTAATTTTACTGTGGAATAAAGGGGACAAGTAGACAAGAAAGGGAAGAAAATGAATGCAGGTTGTACACATTTCCCAAAGTCCAGTTAACACAGAAAGAGCCCTTGTTGCTTTTTTCAATATAAGACAGTATTTGTTAATAGATTATCAGGCCATGTCTGATCCTACACTTCAGGAAGTGTCTGTTCATCTTTCACAATGCTGGGATTTTCCAAAGAGCATAAGGGATTTCGGCACTCAAAGCCCATTGAAATTGGATGGGATCTCAGACTCTATCTACACTTGTAAAGTTAAGTCAACTTAACAGAGTGGCCACACTTTAAGTCGACTTAAGTCAACCTTGTTAAGTTGACTTAACAGTAGACATCGCTGTCCACACTGGCTTTAAGTCAACTTAATAAGGTCGACTTAGCGATATTCCCCATGCACACTGGCTTTACGTCAACTTAAGCAGTCGGCTTAAGGCTTAAGTCGACCTTCAGAAGTGGTCACAGGACTCTGTTGTCTTTCAGAAGTGGTGTTATTAAATCGACTTAAGGAAGCGCTTAAGTCGACTTAATAAAAGCCCAATTCCGATGCAGCTTTGTGTCGGAGGCTTAAGTCAACCTAAGTTGCCAGGGCAGATGCACACTCAGTGCCTAACTCTGAGTTTCCTTTGAAAATTGCAGCCTAAGAGAATTTCATGGACAACCAGTGGATTTTGAGACTGTTGGTCATACTTGTTAATGATATTATGCTGAACTGTTATTACATGATTTAGGACCCAATGGTTTAAGTGGTTGGTATTCCCAAGTGCCAGTGGAGTCAGCGGGAACTGAGGGGGCTCAGTGCTTTACCAGAAATGTTTAGCAATTTGTAGGGTGAGGGCATTTAGATCCTAATGTAAAGCTCATTGAAGTCAGTGGGCTTTGAATCAGGCCCTTAGTGTAGTAAATTTTAGCAGATTGCTACAGGCCCCTTCTGTTCTTGTTGGCCTTCTAGGTGGTCTCCACCTACGTACTAAGAGGACTTGCAAGCATTGCCCACTGCAATCACCTATGTTTGTTTATTTGCAGCATGTTATACAATTCCTACTCTTGAATCAGGCATGGTTGGCCCCAAGGCTCTGGGCTGGTCACCTCTTCTGGTCAAGAGACAAACTAAGGTGCAGTACTTCTACCCTCCTCCCTAGCTATCTATCTTTGGCATCTCCTTGGCTGGTTTATATGTTTCCTCCCATGAGGGGAACAGCTGTTCCCACTTGCCCCATTAGGCATGGTCAGTCTTGTTTTAATCAGCACCTTCAGCTGTTATCATTTTCCCTGTTCTCTGGATTCTTCTGGTCCAGTTTGCCCTGGCCTTGGGAGGTGCTGTGGGACTTATCCCCTCACTCTACTGCAAAATCTTTTTTTATTTTAAGTAGAAGGTTGATTCTGCTTACTGGAAATCTGATCTATTTGCTTTCCTATTGTAGCATAAATATGCTTTAATACTTCATGGAATCAGCTTTTTATAGTAATCTGTAGATAGAGCTACCTTGGATTCTGTAATCCATGCTTGTTTTTATGGTACAAAAGTGCTTTCGGCATATGTGAATATGCAATCTGAATGCAACTCCATATTCAAAATGAAACTTGTGGAGAAGGAAGTGATAAAATATTATACTGGAAAATGTCTGGTGGGAAAAATAATTCCCCTTATGAGAACAGGCTGGTCAGGTAAATGGGATTATTTCACCCACATTCTGCTTCTCTCATTTCAGAAATGATCTTTTGCAAGATGTGCTGACCTCTCTCCATTTACATAAAATTTTGCCATCTAAATGTTGACATCTTTATTAGTTTTGCCTGAATAAGGCTGTAGGGTTTGGCGTTGCATGTTCTAAACATTCTTAGATTATTTTGTGTTATTTCAGAGAGTGGTAAACAGAGTTGTGCTTCCTTCTCAACTCCTATAACAAACACCAAATAATACTTAAAAAGCACTATGTAAATTCATGTCTGGTATAACTACACTGAAATCAGTTGAGTTTGGACCATTGCCTATACAAAAATCACTTACTTACAAATAAGCATTACTGTTTTCCTGTATTACTGATAATACCTTGGATTGTTAAACAAAAAGATTTTTAAAAACTTAAATGTATGATTTTTGCACATCTCTTAGCATAGACTATGAAACGAAACTGGCCCATTTCGCTTTTAAGTTCCAGTCAATTTCACTTTCTGCTTCTTGTGCACTAGCACAGTGATGCTGGTTTAGAGCTCATGAAACTGCATAGGGAATAGTTTAATGAAAGTAAAGTCTTAATTTCATGAAAAGCCTTCTGTTCATGTGAGGTTTTGTTTTCCCCCTGTTTTTACTAACATAATTTTTTTTTATCCTGAATGAAAAAGAAATGCCCCTTAATTGGCCTTGGTTTCTCCTAATTAATTTTCCTTACTCATTGTGGACCAGATTGTGACTCCCGTTAGTGATCATACAGACAGCCCTGTTGACCACAGTGGGACTTGTTGAATGAGAAACTGTAAAGTGAGAAAGGACTTGTCAATCTGGCCCTATGTGCTTACATTATTTCTGTTTCAGAAATAAAATACAGCAAGATACCCTCTGTGGAAAGAATACTTGCTCCTCGGGGAGAAAAGAGGAAGGAAGAAAGATCATTTTTATTACTTAGTAGTTTGATGAATACAATATAGGGTCTCTGTTCATGTAAAAATAAGCTTTTCATTACATGGACATTCCATGATTTCATTATGGCATTTGTAAACAAGTGTCAGCATTTGTAATGAATGCTCCATTCAAACAGAGAAATTTGTGCTTGAGAAATGTATTTGCATAGTAACATATCAGTGGAGTTTGGCTAACCCATATGTTTGTATATGGAAGTCAAATACAACCATGGAAAAATCTACTTTTTTTTGCCATGAAGAAAATCAAAACATTTTAATGCAAGATTTGCACTTCTACTCTTTTATTTTTTACCACACACTCCCTCTCTCTCTCCTTCCTCTTCTCCCCCCCGCCCCCCCCCCAAAAAAAAAATCATGAAGGAGCAGTACCCAACGCATGCTGTTTAACACTAGTGGAAGTTCTCATGAGAACAAAAATGAGCATCAGGACTCAAAATGAGTAGTTCCTGTTGGCAAGCTTGATATTTATAATGTGAGCATGACACACCAACAGTGAAAATTCTGCATTTGTTAAGATTTTGAAGCAGAAGTGGTGGTGCAATGCATGAATCTTGAGCTCCTGTCTGTGCTTAGTTGGTGAAAAAAGTTGGAGAGATTATGAAGTACTCCTCCCTCCTTTCTGTGAACAGCCACTTCCACAGAATAGTAAATGGTAAGGAAATTGACTTGCTTTCCTTGTTTTTCTTCGTCTCCTTCACTGAGAAATCTATTTCTAGTTTTCTTGTCTTCAAAAACGATTTATTCTTCATTGGCCTGATCCTTGACTATTGTAGACTGGCATAGCTCCATTGATACCAATAAGGGAATAGGTCCCCTATGTGTTCTTATTGTTTTTCCAAACTTTAATTAGTGGCAAGGTAAGAATTAAGCTTAAATACTGCCTTTGTTTGATGGCAAATATATCATCATACCATCCATATCAGGGATATTTCCACAGGCTGGGATTTCCAAAGGATAGTAAGAGAATTAGGGGCTCTACTTCCATTAAAATTAAATGGAAGTTGGACACCAGAGTACCTAAGACACCACTGAAAATGCCAGCCCAAATGCTTTTCACTGAATTAAATTCATTTTGCTGATAAATCCTCCAGATTTTTTTCTTTTAAAGATCACAATTGTCAAAGAAAAACGCAAACCTCTTAAGTGTGATTAGCAAGCCTTTACTTAAATCTGTATACGGGAGTGCTCACGGGGAGAGAAAAAGGAAATCTCCAGCCTGTGACGTAGCTACAGCTTCTCTTATAGACTTTAGTTCATATTACAGGAAACAAATACAGTCTCTGATAGGTTAAAAAGGCTCTCCTCCCCAGATGCACTTCATCCCGCCCTGGTAAAAACATTCTGAGGTCAACGAGAACTTTCCCAGACATAGAGATGAGAAAAACAATACAAATCCAGAAACAGCCAGAACTCAAGGCTGAGAAAGAGACAGCAAAATTCTTTATCAGTGCCCCCCACCCCCCGCAGCCTTTTACACAACGAAGAGGCTTCAACGCTTTCCATCATGCTGCTGAGAAGGAAAGGATGAAGTGTGAATGCCTGGGCACAACCAATGTTCAGACAATTTCATCAAACCATTGAGTTGTTAATTCCTTTGTAAAGAGGGATGAACTTTGCTTATTTGGTGCAATGCTGGCATTTTGAGGCCAGTGGTGCCTTTGCACTTTTGGATTCCCAGCTGCTCTAAGAACTTGCTGCTCTGCAAGAAGGTGAACAGCAACGAACAGTTCCTGCATTTGAATCCTCTTTAAATACCCAGTGAAGATGGTCCTTTTCTTTAGTGTAGGTGTTTCCTACCTTGCCTCCATCTCTCTCTTTCCATCTCAAGGACTGAATCATGAACATTTTGGCTGTGTTTTACAAGCTTATATCTAAACTGATTAAAAGATCAAGTGGCTTCTTGTCCATTTGATGAAGCTGTCTTGTGTCTATGGGAGAGGGGTTATGATACTAGGGCTGCTATAATGAATTGACCTGGAATACTGATGAGCAACACACGGGGTTTATATGTTCAAATTTACTGATTGCCCCAGCTATTCCTTTTGTTTTCAGTCTTTGTAATAAATACAAGAATCTCAATAATACAATTAAAGATACACAAAGAGGTCAAACCTTATCCTGAAAAGGGAATGGAGGCAACCATGCTTGCTTATTAGTGGATTTCTGAAAAGATGTTAGCAGAAGTAGGTAGTGTATTTAAAAGCCTGATCTTGCAGTCCTGTATCAGGCAAAACTCCCAATGGTGCCAGAAAAGACTGAAGGATCAGGCCCATAGTGTAGGTCAAAAAAAAGTATGTACATTTGACAGCCTCTTGAGATAAGATTGCAAAGATGCAGCAAAAGCATCTTTTCTGTTTTGGAATGCATACAGGCTGCCACAATTCCCCAGAGATCCTTCAGGAGCCAGCTCATCCACATTTCTCCCGCCATCATAGGGAGCTGTTCACACTTGTGTGCCTCCTGGCTCTCCACAGGTATCCCGGTGAAAAGCTTTATCTTCAGGAAGGTTGGTCATAGAGATGAGATATCCAGGACACAGCACAAACCAGGCATTGGTACTCTTAAGTAGTAGCATATGTTGTTCCTGGATGTGTCACCTCTGTAATAGGACCATGCTCAACCTGTGTGGTAATGTGACAGAACTTCATAAAATCATAGAACCTGAAAGGAACCATGAGAGGTCATCAAGTCCAATGCTCTGCACTCATGGCAGGACCAAGTACAATCTTAAATAATCCCTGACAGGTGTTTGTCTAACCTGCTCCTAAAATTTTCCAATGCTGAAGATTCCACAACCTTCCTAGGCAACTTATTCCAGTGGTTAATCACCCTGACAGTTAGGAATTTTTTCCTAATGTCCAACATCTTTTTCTTCAGTTGGTGGATGCAAGGAAAAAGGGTAAAGTGGATTTCCAGTTCATTCCATTATCTCTAATGTAAATTGTCCATGTGAAGCATACAAGCATTGAATGGAGAATGAGACCATACTACTTAGTTCCTCCTGCTATACAGGAAGTTAATGCCAACTTCTCTTGCACAACTGTTCAGAAGAAAGGCTGCCAGAGACATAGGAGATGGAGGCAGGGCTTCTTACCAAGGCTCTGAGGGCTAGGTTGATCCAGGGAAGTTCTTGTTTGTTGCACTTGTGGCTTATCTTTCTTTGAACTATTGCCTGTTGCTGTGTTTAGTTTCTGCTCGTTATACCAGCCCCTCCTGTATACTTGTCTTCTACGCTGTCTTTTTCTTTGTTTCTGTTCTTTTCCCCTCTTCCCTCCTTTACTGTACTCTATATCACTGAGCTTCTTCTTTTTTCCTCATTCTTCCTTGAACTTCTCCACACCCTTGTCTTTTCCCTCTCATTTTTTCTTCCGCTTCTATTTGTTCCCATTATCACTTTTTCCTAAAATATGTCCTGTTCTTATTGCCAACTTGTGGTAGAAGGCCCTTTGTTACTTATTTGAAGTCTAGCTTACACACACACACCCCCCCCCCGATCCAAAGCCCACTGAAAGCAATGGGAAGACCCCACCTGATTTCACTAGTTGGACCAGGCACTGAAAGGTTGCTCATCTAATTTGTGTGCATATTTATCATTGTCATGTATTAATTGATTGGTTAATTATATACCCAAACTAGGAGTATAATTGCACACCAAAGTGGTCTGATGTTCAGTTCTGAGATTATTTTTAAGGTTAACTTAAACCATTTTTAGTCCAAGTTGAAGTGTTGCAAACCCCTGACTGGAGCCTCATAGTCTCAGTTACGAGTGGTTTATTTCAGTTTATCGTAAACCTATCTCTAAGCACTTTAAATTGCTTTGAGCCTGGCCTAACCCAAAATAAGAATGTCTACTTAGACTTTTGCATTGGTTTATCTACATCAGCATCAGATCACCTCTTTAGTGAGACTGGTGCATTTTCCTCATGTTGACATGGCCTGAGCCCAGAGAAATTAATTTCTCTTCACTTGCCTCACAAATCAACAGGTCATGGTTATGTGTTTTTCCTCTTGACATCTCTGCACCTTCCAGAGTAAGGAAGGAGAAATCTCAATGGGAAAATACATTCATAAAAATTACATTGAGAGAAGAGTGGTATGGAAAGGCCTCCCCAAGAATGTGAGGTTTTAATGACTGAACATTTTCCTCATTGTATCACAGCTGAAGAAAAAGAGGAGGAAGCCAGAGCCTGCTCTATCTTTGTGCAGAGTTTTATCTCCTTCCTCCCACTCATGATCCATGACTATTGCTAAGCAGGATCTGCTACATACATTCATGAGGGAGAAGCTGATCAAAAATATCACAGTCAACAGAATGAGGCCAGAATGTGTCTGGTTCTTCTGCCCAAGCGGGGAAGTGGGTGAAATGAGCCTTCCCCACCTACAGCAGGGGCCAGCCAGTCTGGAGAGGGAGTGCAGGCACTGTGCCTGCGTGGGTCGGTGAGGTTTTGAAGCCTGCATTTTTCAGGAAGTCAGACTAGATGATTGTACTGGTCCCTTCTGACCTTAAAGTCTATGAGATTATGAGAGTCCACCTAGCTCCATTGGTGGAGCTAAACTGCCCAAAAACGGCAGGGTAAAATTGGGCCCCCAAGCAGAGGCGGCTTTTGGGGTAGGCAAAGCAGGCAGATGCCTAGGGCCCCAAGCAGTGAGGGACCCCGTTGCCTGCTTCGCCTACCCCAAAAGCTGCATCTGCCTTGGTCAGCAGCAGGAGGAGCTGGGCTCAGGGGGCCAGGGCCATGGGGTGGGGAGCTGAGGCAGGAGGGAGGGCAGGGTGGCGAGAGGGTGTGGAGGGGGGGGAGTGGGCCACAGAGTGGGACCCCCATGGGCCTATGGGGGGTCCAACAATGGGCCTTTGCCTAGGGCCCCCAATAGCCAAAGGCTGCCTCTGCCCCCAAGCCATCTGTCCCAGAGTGATAGGGTGAGGTGGGGAATACAGATGCCATATTCACTCCCTGATTGACAGATTGCTGGCTGCAGCATGCACTCTTTGGGAGCTCTTCTTGTAGCACGGCCCTCTAGGCAGCTCCTCGCTATGACTAAATTGCTGGGCCGGATTAAGACATGTCTTGACATGACCCGCCATCACAGAATGCAAGAGCCTACATAGTGTATCAAATATTTTGTTTTAATTCATTTTCAACTCAGAATTTTAGCAGAAAATTTGTTTAAAAAAAAACAGCTGTTGCACCTGGAAGTGAATGGCCAAGCTGAGTTTTCTTTTGTCTTGACAATAGAAGCTACACACTGTTGACAATTGCCATTGTGGAGCTCTTTAATTGAGAACGAACATAATCTCCTCATCCAGCAAACACACACACATACGTGTGCACGTGCGCCTCTTTTTATAACATATTTATTCATTAAACATATGTTTCTTGTTGGAAGACTAAAGCTATTAGCACTTTAAAATAATACCCTTTTTTCATTGCTTTTCACAGAAACAGTGCTATGGTGTTATGGGAAAAAACCATTAACACGCCAGATTTAATTAACTAAATAAATACTCTATTAAAGCTCTTTTCTGTTCCATCATTTTTGACAATAGGAATAGAAATACAGGATGTCGATGACTGGCCTTGAAACTGTAGTCCACTGTTTTTTTGCTTTCTTAAATGTGTGATGTGGTTTGAATACCATTGTCCCGTTCACACAAAAAAGCCTCCTACCTAAAGAAGCTAAGTGGGTGGTGTGATGGGCCACATGATGGGGGCCAAATCCTGACATTTTTATCAAGTAAAATTTGCTCTGAGGTCAGAAGGAATTTTGCCTACGTGACAGCAGAGATTCCAAGCTTGCAGGAGGCTGGGTAACTCGTGCCAGGTGCTGGATCCTTTCAACTCCCACGGGCTTCACTGGGGGTTGAAGGTTATTATAGTAAAAGCTTCAAGGTAGGGATTGTCTTTGTATATGGACAGAGATCTGGGAGTGTGATTCCTAGCTTGAGGAGACATATTCTCATTAGCAAGCTAGTGCACTAAAAATCAAGCCCTGAAACCTGAGCAACGGGATGGATCAGCCACGCTGAGTACATGCCTGGGGTCTCGAATGCGTATGTATGTGGGACAGTTAACCCCTTCTGCTACTTACACAGCCACAGCTGCAGTCCATTTTGAGCGCACTGGGTCAATGAGAGCTATACAAGTATGTCTCCTTGAGCTGGGAACCACACCTCAGACATCCTCTTTGTTGTTATGCATTTGTACAGGGCCTATGGAACGGGTACTTTTGCACCTCCCTCCTGAACTTCGCTGTGCGTTCGTTCCATGGTGGTATCTGAGGATCCAGGCTTAGGTCTCCTCTGCATACCATTAAAGATCTTATGGCACGCCCGTAAGAGCAGGGGTTTGCTCAGATGTCCTTAGTGAAGTTCCCTTATCCCGTGGTGGTTCTGTGTGTCATTTGGTTGACACCGCTTCAATCTAGAAGTAGCTGCATTTTAGTGGTGTTGCATATATGCAGTTTGTAAGGCCCATTGGGGTCTGTTGTGGTGAAAGGTGGTACATTTAGGACAGTGTTATACTTGCCTTAAACAAAAGGACTTGGTATTTCCTTGATGCATCTTACTTTTCCTGTCTCTCTGAAACAGGCCATGGCACTTATACTTTGAAAACAAATAAATAATGCATCCTTATTGTTCATTTCTGTCACATGGTGACTGGGCCTTTGAAGGGGAAATAGGTTCAGCCTCATCTGTGGTAGGCTTAGCTTACCTCCGCAGGTAGAGAAAATGAGCAAAGTCACATAACAGGCATGCAAAGTAACTAGATCAGGTCTCTGGACTGTAACTAAGAGAAGCCTGTGGGGAGTCAGGAGAGGGAAAGAAAAACTGCAACTAAGAAGCAATGGGAGTTGCTGGTAGGGGGAGGCTGAAGGAAGCCAAGAAGGGCTGAGAAGAGACCCTGAGGAAGAAAGGGTTGTGTGACCAGCTTGAGCCTGGGGTGGAAGATGTTTATTTTGGAGTTTTCTTTTTAAAATATAGTCAAAGGGCTCTGTCTTTGTAGCTGGTCACTGCAGCAACCACACCAGACTAGGGAGATCCAGAGCGTAGGAGGAGAAAGAGAGGAAGAGGCTAGCCCAAAGCTAGATCTAGGTAGACAGTGCTGTTACAATTTCCATTATGATCTTGCTAACATCAGTGATCCTGCCTTTGGTGCAAAGGGTCCACTGAATGGGCTATGCACTCTGCCAAGTGGGAGTTGAGGGCACTCAGGAAAAACTGGTCAGCAGCTTTCAGGATTGGGTCTCAACTAAAGAGGAAAGGGTGGGGTTTTGGTTCTTTGTCTGAAACTTCTGTTTAAGCACAAAGGCCAAGGGTGGGATTTTCAAAACCAGTTGTTGGCCTAGCTCTGCTCTTATTGAAATAAACTATAAAACTCCTTATGGGAATAGAGGTCTGATGATGTTACTACCTCAACTGTCTGTCAATGCAAATTGAGCATTCTGGACAGTATGACAGAAATAGTTATATTGTTGAGAGGTACAATTGAAAGATCTCCTGGTTCCAACTGATACAAACCTGTCACAAAGCAAGTAACAGCCCACCAACATGCCAGAATAAATGACTAGGAATACGTCAAAATAGGAGTTGGGTTTCATATGCTTAAATACAGTGCTTTTTTGTTTGTTAAAAAAAAAAAAAAAGGGTGCCAGTACTCGTCCAGGGACCTGGGGCCACCAGCACCGGCGACAAGAGCTGGGGTGCATAACTGTTAAAAAAAGGTGCTGGTATTCAGTACCCCTGAGTACCATCACAAAAAAGCCCTGCTTAAATATATAATAAACTTTAAATAATGGAAAAACTTTGTAGGGAATGATTGTAGTGATGTTTTGTATGGAAGCAATGAGCTGGGACAGCCATGTACACATAAAAATGGGATCCACTCTCTTGGAAAGAGCTGCATTGCTGATGCTCCTGAAAATAAAGAAATTGATGAACTAAGAAAGCCTGAGAAAACAAAGGCATTTACCAGCAGTCCCCATCATGCACTAAGGAGGCAAAACTGAGTCGATAGATTCATAGAGAGATGGCCATGAAAGCTTATCTGTCCAGGTGCTTATTCTGGTGTCCAGCGCTGTGGCAGTGAGCACCCCGGCTTCCTGCACAGCATGAGCAGTTCAAGGACAATACTTCACATTTAAATTCTCAAGAAGAGAAAGACAAATTCTTGGGACAGCATCCTGGTGGCATATACCTTACTGATGATGATTTAAAGGATTGATGCCTATCATCTGCCTTGCTCACGAAAGACTGCCTTTGGAGTGAGGATGACTTCTGAGGGTGACTCAGCTAGTAGTTCCATAGGAGCTTCGGGGAGGTAAAAAGGCATTTAATAAACCAGTTTATACCCAAACAAAACATCATCAAAAGGTTCATTTTCTCAGAAAGGTGAGAGGCTGCCCCATCGTACGTGGACATTACAGTGCAAAACCCACTACTTACCAACAGCAGAAAGTTGCTTTCAGGCCTATTGACCATTAGGCCAATAGACCACTAGGAAGTTAGAAACAGGTGCAACTTATCCCATATCACTGCTTAAAAGGAGAGTTCATTTTTAAGACATACTTTCTTTTCATCAAGCAAAATACTCTGATCTTAAACAAAATACACTTAAATCACAGTCTTTAATTTGTCTCAATGAGATACTGTAGCACAAAAGATTTTTTTTTTAATTACTCCACAATTTTGATTGCATTGAATATACTTTCAAATGTGTGCTTTACCCAAAGAATAAAGGTATAAAGACAATTTTATTTTGGGTTGCCCTCTTCTGAGAGTAGAACTTGCATCTAAATCTACATCTGTACTATATTGTTGACAAATCTCAGTAACTTTATTTTGTCGCCATGAAGCTAATTCCTGGGCAGTCAAAGCTGTAGCTCTTTGTTTTAGGGATGGAATTATAGAGCTTTACAGTGTGTTCCCATTTTCAGAATTAAAGAGAGAGAGCCAGGACTGGTGTGGAAAAAGTAACACAGCTGAAGGCCATTTATTCTCTGTTAACAAAGCTCAGAGCCCCCCAAATTAGCCCCATGTATTCCAAAACCTTCACTGAAAAAAACAGGGTAACAAAGAGAGATTTTTAAATTTTTTTTAAAATGTGACTGCAGTTAATTGTTAGGCAATAATCAGAAGAACCCTTTGTAAGCTGTTTATTAGGAAAGGAAGGAAGGGCCTTGTGCAAAGACAAAAGAAGCTTTGAACAGAGCTCTGATTGAAAGATGGCAAATGCTAATTATGTGTGGGTGTGATAGAAGTTAATATTCACTGCCTCTGCCCACCAAGGGTCTACATTTGCTTTTTTAAAGAACTGTAATTTGACACCACATTTCATATTTAAATTTTGCTTTTTTTAAAGCAAAACCAACTTATGAGGCTCCAGCTGTTATTATAAATACCATATTCTCTAGCCTGATATGCTTTATGGGGGGGTGGGGAGGGAAGACAGCCCTTAGCAGCATGTCCTGGGTTTAAGCCTGTAAATATTAACAGATCCTATTACGGATAAATCTCTTGCTTACAGGATTTAAATAATCAAAGTACATTTTTATATGCACATAAAGGGCTTAATTCTATTCTGCCTACACAGGTGTAAATCAGAAATGACTCCATTGAGGACAGTAGTGTCATAGCAATGGGCAACCAGCCTGAAAGAGAATCAGACCCCAGTATATGATGTACTAGCTAGTTTGTCACTACTGTTATCTGCCTGTTTTTGTGCTGTTGACTCCAGGGGCATGCACAAGGTGGGGCAAGCAGGGATAGATGCTCCCTCTCCAAATAATCAGCAGAGGCAGAGAACTCCTCCAGGACTGGGGTGAGAGTTTGTAGCAACTCTGGCCCCAGAGCCAGGGTGGGATGTAGGAGGAAGGGGGTTGAAACTGGCCATGGGTGGGGGAGCTGGTCCCAGGGTTGTGGTGGGGAGGAGATTTGGCTCTTCTGGCCTGGGGCTGCAGGGGGCAAAGAAAGTGCCACCCCAAAAGTAAACAAAATTTTATTCCTGTGCTTGCTGCACTTATTGTTACTATCAGCTAGTGGATATTATTTTTAAGTGGGAGAAGTGCTTTTGAAGTGCTAATTGTGCTAAATAACACAAATTCATTATCCAGGTCTTACCAACCCCCAGATTTAACTCTAAATACAAACAACAATACTAAAGTTATGAATTACTCTGACAATCACTGTTGCTCTGGCTCAGTAAGAAAAGCTAGGCAGTTTTACAGGTGATGTCTCTGAACATAGATTAATAAAACTAGGAAATGTCTGGACTTTTTTCCCCCAATGACCTACAAGCCGTATTCTCAAAAAATCTCATTAAAAAAAACCCCACCTACTGTCTTGGTAATTTAATGAAATGTATTTTTCTTTTGCCTCCAACTCCAAAAGGAATTGAATCAAGAGAGATCTAAACCTGCCTGAAAGGCTCTCTCTGTAATGACTTTGAATTCCAAGTTCAACCTTTTGGCTTTAATTGGTATGTGAGTGGAAAAGGGATGGTCTAATAGGTCATTTAATATCTCAATGTGCTATCATGCAAGATATGAAGGATTGGAAACCATGCGCACATCTTCAGCTATATCTTCACAGCAAAAAAGGTGTGTTTTTACAGCAGTATAACTGATGCGTGTGAGCAATTCTGCTGTAGAATCCTGTTGTAGACAAGGCATTTTTATCTCTGAGGTAACTAGGTGAGGTTGGCTCTATTATACCCTCCTCCCCCTGTCTGTGGTTGACCTCGTCTAATTTGCCTCATGGTAAGACTACAGTGCCTTGTCACTGCTATGATGATGTTACAGTAGGAGAGCTAACACTCATTAATTTTACCTTGGTAAAAATGCATCTTTTGGGGCAATGAAGACAAAGCCTTAGAATATATTCACAGTGCCAAATTCTGCCTTTATATCAGCAAGTGTAACTCATGCAGAAGTCAAGAGGGAGCTATGTGAATAGCAGTACCTGACTTTTAAGAACAACTTTGGTCAAGTTTGCTTCCTGTTTCCCAAGTTGCTGCCAGTGAACAAAGGGTCAATTCTAACTCCAATTCCTCCTTCTATTGCATAGGTGCTCAGGGAAGGGGCTAGAGAAGAATGGTAGCATAACAGCCAGAGGGATGTCAGTGACTTTTGGAAGTAGAATGCTGCACTCAGGCCTGATACAGATAAGATGTACCTTGAGTGGGAAGTAGGGAGTCTGCTTCCTTTCTGGGTGTGTTGGCTTATTTTACTGTCTCGTCAATTAACACGGATTCTTGCAGACAAGACCTTGCTGAGTGCAGTTGTACTTTGTTTTAACTCTCTTGAGTCATTCCACTGCCCCATTATGATGTATTGCCCTCTAATAATTTTCTGGATAACCTAATTTTATTACTCCCGTGGGGTTTCTTCCATGCTGGTGAGAATTTCACTCAGCTCTTTGTAAAATGTTACTCCTTTTCTTCACATTCTCTTTGACCAGCCCATATAAAGCAAAAATATTATGGGCCTAATCCTCTTGTGAGTGCAGGGGGCTGTCCCCAGGCCTGCATATCTAGGATAGGGGCCTTAATATTCTCTCAATGTAGTGTAACTTACAGAATTATAAACAAAGAGTCCTGTGACACTTTTAAAGACTAACACATTTATTGGTTGCATGTAAGTTCCCCATCTTCAAAGCATATGACAAAGTGGGATTTTCTCCCATGAGAGCATGTGACAAATAAATTTGTTAGTCTTTAAAAATGCCACAGGTCTTCTTGTTTGTTTTGCTGAACTAGACTAACACGGCTACCCCTTTGGAACTTGTAGAATTATCTTTCACTGGCAAGTGAAAGGGATTAGTTCCAACTCTGTTCTGTATAGAGTCAGCTGGAACATTTCTACAAACAGAAAACTTTGATGAAAATTAAAAATGAACATTTAAAATATTTTTTCACAAAAATTGCTCTCTGTCTTCTAAACTTCTCTATATCCCAGCATGTGCAGCAGGGCACAAACCTTATTTGTGTTTGTGCAACCTCACTAAAGTGAATGGAATTCCATGGAGCTGTCTGAAGGCAAAAATATGTCCCCCTCTTTGTACTTGGAATCTAAAATGGTGACACTAATGTCGTTCAATGCCTCAAAGGAAAAAATGCACGCAGATCTTACTTGTAAGCTAAAATGCTGTGCCCTGGTCTATGAGTCAATTTAATTTCACCCTTGTGTCTCAACCAGTGGGAAGGGTAAATAAAGAGAAGTCAGTCTGCTTTGTATTTATGCCTTGAGTTTTTGGTAGGGTTCTCCTCACCATGTCAGGACTCTTCCCTTTTTGGAAGTGCAGAACAACAGTTTGGGGGATAGTATTTTCAGTTCTTGCAATCTCCCAACTAAACAAGTTAGAAACAGAATATTTTTACACTTGCTGTGTAATTGGCATCTGTGCTGTAAATGAGATAAATGCCATTTGAAAACGAAAGAACAAAATTAAATCTTTACAAGACTGTTAATTGATATTGCTCTTAATTAGTGTTGGGTGTAATGTTGAAGTGCTTTATTCAGTTTTAAACAGGCAAATTCCCATTGGGTTTCAAGGGATGTTGGCTTAAGGACTGAGTAAGAGGTCTCAGGATTTTACTCTTGGGGCTAAATTGAGGCCTTTGCTCTATTTGTTTTCTAGTAGGTGAAAAGCTATTTTTAACAGGTCACCCAAGAAGTGCCTTTGAGTAAAGGAATCTTTCTGTCCACTTTTGGATCCAAGCGTGTGGGGTGTTGCTCAGGGTGTTTATGGGCTCTGGCTACTAGAACAGCTCCTTGGGGCCATGAACAGCCAAGAAGGTAGAGAAGTCTTTGGACTGTTCTAATTTACAGCAGTGTCACAGGCTGGTCCTTTACAGAGAGTTAGGCCCAGTCTCACCAGTGATGGCTGGAGATTAGATGGCCTTGTTTTGAATTATTAGACCCAGATGGAAGGGATCATGGGATGCTTACAAAAGAGTCTGAGAGCACGGCTCAGGGAAGGGAACTGCTGAAAGATGCTTGGGTCCTTTGGCAAGTCTTGGGAAAGATTGGTCTGGTAGGGAACTTTAGAGAGTTACAGAAATGGGAATAGTTCTTATGACTGACGTTAGGAAAAGGGAGACTTCCAGAGGAAGAAAGCCCAGAGTCATTTCACTGTAGGAGAGCAGGAAGGAAGTGAACCTAGGAAGTGTAGAAGATCCCGTTGTTTATGGTATGCATTGTCTACATTTTTTTTACTAGCATCTTGCCAGATGATGCAGAGAGATACTAGTGACTCGGAGAGTTTCCTTTCATAGAAACTTAGGGTGAATAGTGCCATGATGTTGTTAAGGTGTTGATAGGGTATTGACTACAGAACAAATAATCACTCTGCACATCTATGGGTGATAGAATCTGGACCTTAATTACAGGGCCAAGTGATGTCTTCTGTTACATCTGTAACTTCAGTGGTATCACATAGGTGTAATTGAGAATAGTATTTGGGCTACTTTGTTGAAACTGTTAGCACAGCACTGTCAGGGGTGTGGGCTGAAGCTAACAGTGTGAAGGTTTGAAAGCTCATAACTTCTTGCCTCGATAAACTGTGAAATGTCTCTGAAAGGACTGTGGGTAATTACTATTGTCATATTGGAGACTTCCTTAAAGTTTTTTAAATGAAACCTTTCCATATAGCCCCCTCTGGAAAATGGAAATAATAATACTTCCTTTCTCTCTTTCTGTCTTGTCTACAATGATTGGAAAATAGTTGGGGAAGGGATTATGCTTTGCTATGTGTGTATATTTCCTTGCACAGTGGGGCTCAAATCATGTTTGAGGACGCTGCAATATTAATACTAAAGAACAGTGCTTCACCTAAAGCTGGAGTTTCCATCATTTCCCTCGAAAGATTTCAGAGCTCTATCAATTTCAGTGTCAGGAATATTTTTTCCTTGATACCTAACCTAAAAGTGCCCATTCTTTATTTCATCTTTCACTTCTGGTTATTCCCCTTTGTATCATCCTAGCCTTTAAATACTAGTATATAGTTGGGAACAAAGAAAATGCCAGGCTGGATCAGACACCTGGTTCATCTTGTCCAGTAGCCTGTCTACAGCAGTGGTCACTATCAGCTGCTTCAGGGGAAGGTGCAAGAAATACTATAGAAGACAATTATGATAAAACCTATCCCAGAGAAAGTTTCCACCTAGCCTCTAATACTTAGAGTTTAGCTTATTCTCAAAGTCTGAAGATTTCTATCCCTCCCAAAACCTTTTTTTAAAATATTGTAACACTGGGTATTTTCATTACCCATATAAACATCTGACCCTTTTTTGAATCGTACTGAATTCCTTGGCCTGCGTGATATCCTGTGACAATGAGTTCTATGAGTATGATGGATGACTAGTGTGTGGCGTTCCTGCTTATTGCTTCCTCTCCCTGTTGGTTTCTTTGGTTCCTGCTGCCTGAATTCAGTGTCCCAGTGTATGTGTACATCACATTGGATGTGTGCAGCTACTCAGGGCCTGCTGCTCCATACCATTTGGACTGTTGTGTTTTGTTCAGACTGTTGCTGAATTAACTAATTCATGGTTATTAGATGTTTTGATTGACCACCTACCTGCTTCTGTTTCCTTGTGTTTGCTGTTCTAGTGTGCTTCAGAGCATGACAACTAGCTAACCGTGCACTGCTTATAAAAGTATCTCCATCTATGGGTTTTGATTGTGCTCAGTTGGAAAGCCTGTCCTCTGGTTCATGTATTACCAAACAGGATGAATAGCAGTTCCTGATCTGCCTTCCCTATATGCTCCTTTCATGTCTTCTATCTAAGGTAAACAACGCCAATCTTTCCAGTCTCTCTTCACTTGAAAGCTTTAAATCCTTATCATCATCATTATGCCCAGGGGTTAAAGTAAGGGGGAACACACTGGAATGCATTTCCGGGGCCCACAATTTGAGGGGCCAGAGTTCCAGGGCCCCTAAAAACAGAAAAATCCGGCAGAATGCATGTTCCGCCCTGCCTTGGCTGCTGGCAAGTCCTACACCCCACCGTTGTTAATCACAACACTTATTGTGTTATGCAGTGTTTGCTAGTTTGTGACAATAATTGCTCTAGACATAAATGCCATATAAAATTATAAATATTTTTATGGAGCGATAACCGATGCATGTGGTACTGAGAAGTAGTTGCAAATGCCTACCTGGGCTGGGGCCTGCACATGCATGAAGGGGGCCCAGACAATACGGGAAGGGGGCCCGGAGATTAGGAGGGTTCCGGGGCCCGTTGAATTATACTTTAACCACTTTATGCCTAAATTGTTACCACCACCTCCTTTTGGTGCACTGCCCAGTGATGCGGGTATCTGGTGCAGTGGAATAAAAAGCCACAGTCCAGCTCTGAATGAAGTTAGGATTGAACCCCTGATGGAAGGGTCTGTGTACGGTAGTGTATTTAATGACTCTTATAAGCAGTCCATAAAGTGGACTACAGCTCAGTCTGTATTATAAGAGGTGTGATTCTCAGCCCACGTACATAAACTTGCTCCAGCTCCAGTTAGCGTGAGCATAAACAGCTGTGTAGCCACAGTAGCGCAGGCAGCAGCAGATCGGCTTAGTGGTGCTGAGTACAAACTTGCCTGGGACTGGTAGGCATCAGTGACAACCTATGCTACCACAGCTGCACTTCTTTTTTACTCATGCTAGCTAGTGTCGTGTAGACATGGTTAAAGATAAAAGTGTCAAGTGTGCCTGGTAGATTTAGGCTCCCAAGTCATTCATTCAGTTTTAAACAATTTTACCCTAAATGATTTTAGGTGTTTATTAAAGGCCAGATTGTGGGCCATGGCCTCCCAGTCTTTACTCCGTTTCAGTAGCGTACAGCTCTCAGGGAAGGTATCACTGTCCTGAGTAAGGGAGACCGAGTGCGGCCCTGACCATAAATGAAATACAGGCATTAAGGCCCAAAAAAGTTTACTTCAAAAGTGAAGTGCTTGCTTCTCCTTAGGATTTGTATTAAGCATTGACTCTGTGCATTATGAAGGAAATGAAAAGCTTGCTTCATTCATTTCAAAGGAGTTTTGATGTGTTCTGGAGTCAGCTGTGTTAGAAGAACATATATTATGTTCATCAAAGTGTTTATCAAGAAACAGGCAATGTGAAAAACGTGCATTATTAGCACATATCCTTGCTATTAAGACTCTTGAGTGGAGAAACAGAACTCAACCATAAAAATCTGCTCCTGGCTGAGATATTACATTCACTTCAGTTCAACCTGGAAGTGAATAAATTGCAGATTCTGAAAGAAATTAGTTAGGCTCCTTTTAACAAAAGATGGCTTCCCTCCCCTCAAAAAGTGGCCCTTTTGATCTAGATACCTTTTTGCCTTCCTCTAACTAAAACAATAATGATTGCATTGAAGACCTGTTCCCAGCAAACCAACAACTGAAGGACCCGATCCTGCAAATGGATTGACAGATACTTAACATGAAGTGTGAGTAATGTCACTGACTTCAAAGGAGCTACTCACAATCTTAAAGCTGAGCAGCTGTGCATGTTTCCAGAATCATGGCAACAGTGAAGACATGCCTTCCTCTGATAACAGTGAAGATCCACCTTGAGCATTGTTAGGGAAGAAAATACTAGGACTAAGTACTAAATCCAGAAAAAGAAACTGAATCTATTTAAATAAAAGATTATCTTTTGCTTACTTGCCTAGGTACAAAACATATTTGAAAAAGTCTTTCCTATTTACTGTATGCCATCCCAGGTATCACAGCAACCGAAAGCATGTAACTGAAATGTGTATCACTAATGATGTGAATCTTCCCAGCAAAAGTACAGGATAGGTTTGAGTTCACGTCTGAATAAAAATAATAGTAATTTGCCTTATCAGTGTAAATTTACAATAGATTAGTGCTACTATAACGTCAAAGAAATTATTATAATATTCTGGTTTTTAATTTTCTATCTTGAATACTAAAAAGTTACCTCCATTTTTAACGGTTTTCTATCACTTGCTTTTCTTGGAGGAAAAGGTGTGGCTTGTTTTGAATAAGTTCTTGTCTAAATCAAGTGAGCTCCTGTGTTAAGGATCTAGAACTACGAGCGTGGGAAGTGAAATCAGATATTATAGGTAGAAACATGGTAGAATAATAGTCATGATTGAAATGCAGGTATTGAAGTCTATGTGGTCAGGAAAGACAGAAATAAGGGTAAAGGTCATGGAGTAGCATTGTATATTAATGATTAGGTAGACAATAAAGAAATTTAAAGTGATGAAATGGTTAAAATGGAATTTGTGTCAAAATCAATTTGGGGAAGAAAGATAACAGAGGATCCACTAGGGGGGTCTACTACTGACTTCCAGGATCAGATTTGGATAGGGACTTCTTTAATTTTTTCAGTGAAATAAATACTACTGGGAATTGTGTGATTATGGGAAACTTTATCTTCCTAGATACAGTTTGGAGAACAATTGCAACTAATAATGGTTAGAGACCTCATATTCCTGGATGAGATGACTGGAAGATTTCTTCACCAAATAGTCACTGAACCACCAAGAGGCAATGCTATTTTAGATTTAATATTGATAAGTATCAAGGTCCTCATAGACTGGTCATAGAAGTCAACCTGGGGTTGAGTAATCGTTAAGCTAATTCTGCTTAAACTAACTGGAAGGATAAACAAAAATAGGTTGTCATACTGTCTGGAGTGGCTCACAATTGTGAGTGCTTAACTCAGGGCAGACTGTTAGAAAACAGGGGAGACATCCCAAGCAGGAGGTGTGTGTTCTGTAATTAGATTTCACTCATAGATGCTGCAACTCTGGATGCAGTAGGTGCTGACGCACCCCTTGGCTTGAAGTGGTTTCCATTATATACAGGATTTATAGTTTGGTTCAATGGCTCTCAGCTCCCCAACTATAAAAATAGTTCCAACACCCCTGATTTCACCAAACCAGTAACAAATGTGAACTCCTGGATTACTGTACCAGTCTTACTATAGAGACTGTCTCCTTAGACTCTCCAGCATACCTTGCCAGCCAGACTAACTGGATTTTCTGATAAAAGGTCACAGTAAAAATCACAGCATATCAGGTTGTTCCCAGTCCCAAGAGACAGTCACTTACCCCAGATCAACTGAAATTAGGCAAAGGTTCTAGCCTATCCATCAAAGGAAAGAAGTTCTGGACCAGCTGTCTAAGTGGAGAATTGAGGTGGAATACCGAACTTTTTTTAGACTAAGCTTGATAAATCTCTGGATGGGGTAGGATGATGAGGTTGTCTACAATGTCATAAGGCCCAGCCAGAACTGCTATTAGCAAATATCTTCAACTGACAGAGATGGGAGGGCTCTAAGGCTATGTCTACACTAGCAATTTAGGTCGACTTAAGGATGCTTAAGTCAACCTAAATTACTCCATGTCCACACTGGGCTTTCATTAAGTCGACTTAATAACTTCCCCTCTTTAGGTTGACTTAAGCCTTAAGTCAACTCCGTAAGTTGACTCAAGGACAGTGTGGACGGGGAGTAGCCCTTAAATCGACTTTATTAAGTCGACTTAATGCCAGTGCGGACAGCTATGTCCAATGTTAAATTGACTTAATAAGGTTGACTTTAAGGGAGCCACTCTGTTAAGTTGACTTAATAAGGTCGCCTTTAAGTCGACTTAAAGTCGACCTTATTAAGTTGACTTAAAGTTGACTTAACTTTTCCTAGTGTAGACATAGCCTAAGTTACTACAGAAAATTCTTTCCCAGGTGTCTGACTGGTAGGTCTCACCCATATGCTCAGAGTCTGACTAATCAGTATATTTGGGGTTGGGAAGGAATTTTCCCCAGGTCAGCATAGTGTGGGGTTCTTTTCTTTTTTTTTTAATCTTTCGCTGTATTATTGTAGGGGTGCCTTTGCCAAAAGATGGCCTTATGGGATATGATCTGCCCAGATATGGTAATTTTTAACTGGTCATTGAGCCATCTTCATGCAGCAGCAGTCAATAACTAGACAGTGGCTCAAAAAGTTGTGTACTACAGAAAAGGCACAGTGTGGCGGAGAGCTTTTGTGATGCAGAGAACACAGGGACAATCTGGGGCTGATCCAAAGTTCATTTAAATAAAAGGGGGGGGGCAGGATAAACTATGCCGTCCCCATTGGAATAGGCCATCAAGCACTAGCAATAAAAATGACTGGTTGAGAATCTGCTCAGGCTTGCAACATACTTGCTGGGAGTGGAAGAAGAGGGGAAGGGAATATGCCATGCCATCTGATTTTTTTTTTCCGGCCCTCCCTCTCCTTCCCCTCTCCCTGCCCCCGGCAGTTTGGGCTTCTGTTCTTTCTTGTGATCCTGCATAATGTAAGAATGTGCATGGATGAATGTGAATATTTTTTCTGACTTCACCTCTTTTTCTCCCCTCCCACCCATTCCATATGAAATGGCAGGTGCACTGAGTGGGAGCAGTGTGAAATTGAAGTGGAGAAAGTGTGTGACTCAGCAGTTGAGGAGGGAACTGCTGAGTAGAAAGACAGCTAGCTAGGCTCAAACACTGTGGCGCAAGGTTCCCATTCAGCTCCTCCAGAAATTAGGTTAAGCCGTCATGGATGGAGCTCCACAGTACACCAACTGGAAAAAGGGGCTGTTAGGTTTTCAGAACAGCTTATTTACAGTAGACAGGAGGAACACAGAATTGTTTCCAAAAGTTTGTTTTCTGAGTTTGTACAGAAACTGACAGAACAAAGGAAGGACATCTTGTTGGTTGAGGCACAGCCCTGGGTCTCAGGAAATCTGGGTCCAGAACCCAGTCAAGCCATTTACTCTCTTTGTTTGTTTCCCATTTGTAAAACTGAGAAAATAATGCTTCTATTTGTAAGCTGTTTGTTTCTTGCTTATGCATTTGCGGGGCACTGTGTATTTAGTGTCATAGGATCCTGATCCCAGATGGGAAGTCCAGGGTCTGCTGTTATGGTAAAACTTACACATTTTCTTAAAAATTATGCTCTGTATGGAAGAGGCTGTGATATCATATGTTAATAATTGTATAATGCCTAGCATGTTGAGGCCCTAGTCCTAACTAGGGCCTCTGGGCACATTTGAAACATACAAATAAACAATAATAATAGATTTACATAGTATTAATAGATTGACAGCATCATGGCACCTATTAGAATTTTGCTCTCTGAAGTGCTCTCTACCCTTGATCTAAAATCCAGTTGCCCACTCACAAAGGAGAACAGAGTGGCAGATTGCTTAAGAACATAAGAAACAGTCATACCAGTTCAGACGAATGGTCCATCTGGTTCGATACCTGTCTTTCAACAATGGCCAGTGGCAGATATTTCAGAAGGAATAAACAGAACACGGTAATTTATCAAGTGATCTATTCCGTCTTTGAGTCTCAGCTTCTGACAGTCAGAGGTTTAGGGACACCCACAGCATGACCCATAGCTATGAACGTATCTAGTTCTCTTTTGAACCCCATATAGTTCTGGCCTTCTCAACATCCTCTGGCAATACATTCCACAGGTTGACTGTGCATTGTATGAAGAACCTCATTATGTTTGTTTTAAACTTTTTGCCTGCTAATTTCATTGGGTTACTCTTGGTTCGTGTGTTATGTAAAGGGGTAAATTTATCTCTAAAATTCACCCGATGAATGGCAGATCATGATGAATAAGTTGTTTGATGCCTGTATCAAGTTCGGCATGGTAACCAGTGTTGTAAACATGATAAACAGTCGTCATGTCCCAGGGTGCCAACATCCCACCTAAAGTCTATGTCAATAATGAAGTTCTGGACAACATGGATTACTTCTCCTATCTCAATTCTACTTTAACCAACTCACTTAGCCTTGGTACAGAACTTGATAGGAGAATTGGCAAAGCCTCTTTTGGCAAACTGACTTGACATGTCCTGAACAACAAGCTGCTAACCCTAAATACAGAGATGTCTGTTTATCAGGCTTATGTCCTCAATATCCTCCTTTACAGCTGTGAAAGCCGGGTTACATTCTCCAAAAAGGAATAGAAACTGAACGGCTTCCATCTTCGCTTTCACAGAAAAACCCTTAGTCACTTGGGACCAACGGCTTACTAAAAACAAGATCCTTGAGAGAGCCAGCCTACAGTCCCTTGCATGGACTCTGTGTAGACTATGCTAGATGCATTCAGCCTTCACTGGCTGGAACATGGGAAGCTCATGCCTCAGGATGTCTGCCAAAGTTTGTGCTGTTTGGCCAACTCACAAACTACCCACAATGCAAAGGAAAGTAAAGCTCCAATATAATGGCAAAGTCAAGTAGACTCTACAGAAATTCAGCATTCCCATTGACAACTGGGAGATTCTTGCGCACAACTACTAAGTCTGGACAAGTCAGGTTATGGCTGGTGCAGTCATTGCAGAGAGTCATCAGAGAGTCCAGGCTGAAGCCGGTGGGCAAGCCAGTAAGCAGATGTGCTCCAAACTCCATCTGGCAAATGAACCTGTAGCTACTGTATGAAGGTCTGCCACTTTGACATTAGGCTCTTCTCCCACACTGCTGCCAAGCCCCACTGACTGACTGACTTTGTCATGTTTATTTTCATCTGTCAGGATGTTGGATGGCCATAAATTATATTATTCAATAAAACTTCCTTATTCACTTTCTCCATCCCATTCATTATTTTACAGACCTCTATCAAATCTCTCCTTAATTCTCTCTTTTTTTAAGATGAACAGTTCTGATCTTTTTAATCTCTCTTTATATGACAGCTGTTCCATACCCATCATCATTTCCACTGCCCTACTCTGTGCTTTTTCCCCCCCCCCAATTCTACTGTATCCTTTTTAGAGATGGGGTGACCAGAACAGCATGCTGTATATCAAGTTTGGGCATACAATTGATTTATAAAGTGGCATTATGGTATTTTATCATATTAGCTATCCTTTTCCTAATGGCTCATAGCATTCTGTTAGCTTTTTTGGCTGCTGCTGCACATTTAGCAGATGTTTTCAGAGAAATATCCACAATGATTTGAAAATCTTTCCTGAGTGGTAAGAGCTAATTTAGATCATATCATTTTGTATGTATAGTTGGGATTATGTTTTCCATGTGCATTACTTTTGCATTTATCAACATTGAATTTCATCTTCCATTTTGCTGCCCAGTCACCCAGTTTTGTGAAATTCCTTTGTAACTCCTTGCCATCAGCTTTGGATTTAACTATCTGGAGTAATGTACAATTGTCTGCAAACTTTGCCCCATTATTTTCCTCCTTTTCAGATTATTTATTAGTATGTTGAACAGCATTGGTGCCAGTACAGATCCTTGGGAGACCCTCCTATTTACCCCTGTCTGCCTTGTGAAAACTATTTCTTCTTACCTTTTTAACCAGTTATTGATCCATGAGAGGCCTTTCCATCTTATCCAATGACTGTCTACTTTGTTTAAGAACTTTTGGTGAGGGACTTCGTCAAAAGCTTTCTAAAAATCCAAGTACTCTAGATCAGGGGTCCTCAAACTTTTTAAACAGGGGGCCAGTTCACGGTCCCTCAGACTGTTGGGGGGCCATATTATAATTAGAAAAAAACGTGAACGCGTAGCTATCACGTCTGCTGCTGGCCTGTGTTTCTGGGTACTGGGTGGCAGGCAGTAATGCATCCACACACTTTTTGTTGGTGCTGTGGGCTCCGGCCAGGCCCAGAGTGTGGGACTGACCGATGTTAGCCTGCTGGCCTGCTGTTGTGTACGCAACTAGTAGCCAATGTTCCCTCTAGGTTTGGTGGCTTGTGTGCAAAATTTTCAAGCCGTGTGAAAAACTTTTTCAGAATAAATTTTTGGGGAAAACTCACAAGACAGAAATTATAGGCATTAATTGAAGATCAAGTGATTGTAAATAAAATTAATTAATTTTGTTTAATTAATTTAATTGGAATGAATTTGGAATTGAAATCTAATTTTAAGAAAGGTTTTTATTTAAAATTAATTTTTAAAAAGTTTTAAAAAAGAAGGGAGAGAAAGAAAAAAGAGAAGGAAGGAGGAGAAAAAGAAAACAAGAAAGAAAGGAAGGAAGCAAAGACAGAAAGAGCAGGAAGGAAGGAAGACAAAGAAGAGAAAAAGAAAAAAGGAAAGGAAGGAAAGGAAGAAAGAAGAGAAAGGAAGGCAGGGAAGAGAAAGGAAGGCAGGGGAGAGGAAGAAAAGAAGAGGAAAAAAAAGGAAAGGAAGAGGAAGAGAAAGGAAGGCAGGGAAGAGGAAGACAAAGAAGAGAAAAAGAAAAAAAGGAAAGGAAGAAAGAAGAGAAAGGAAGGCAGGGAAGAGGAAGACAAAGAGAAAAAGAAAAAAAGGAAAGGAAGAAAGAAAGAAGAGAAAGGAAGGAAAGGAAGAGGAAGAGAAAGGAAGGCAGGGAAGAGGAAGAAAAAGAAGAGAAAAGGAAAAAAGGAAAGGAAGGAAAGGAAGAAAGAAGAGAAAGGAAGGCAGAGAAGAGGAAGGAAGGCAGGGGAGAGGAAGACAAAGAAGAGGGAAAAAAAAGGAAAGGAAGGAAAGGAAGAGGAAGAGAAAGAAGAGAAAGGAAGCAGCCCCGGGGGTCTGGAGGGGGCAGTGGGGGCTGCCGGCCTGTGCGGGGGTCCCTCCTTGTCCCCACCCCCACCCCTCTAACCCGGCCAGTCTCCTTGTCCCCACCCCTCTAACCCAGCCCGTCTCCTTGTCCCGGCCCCCCCCTCTCCAGGCCTCCCTCCAGCCCCCTTACCTGGCCGGGGGCTGGGAACTACAGGGACGGCCGGCAGAGCTGCTTGTCGGCCAGGCCGCTCCCGCCCTGAGCACGCTGTATCTGCGCATGCTCAGGGCGGGAGATTTGAATCTCCCCAGCCCGGCCACAGCCTGCGCAGCTGGGAGGGAGCACCGGTGGGGACCGAACGCGGCCCGGCAGGGCAGACAGACCCCGGCAACGGAGACTGATCCTGGCCCCGTGCCGGGAGGCCGACGCTGTCGGCAGAGCGGGGCGGGGTCGGCTCTGGGCCGGGAAGTCGAGGCGGCCAGTGGGTGGGAGACCGGCAGCCTGCCCTGGCCGCGGCCACCCCGCTGCCCCAGACGCATGGGGCAGGCCGCAGCAGGGGCGGGGGCCGGATAAATAGCCTTGGCGGGCCGTAGTTTGAGGACCCCTGCTCTAGATCATCCGTGTCCACATGTTTTTGACTCCCTCAAAGAATTCTAATAGACTGGAGAGGCAAGATTTACCTTTACAAAGCCATGCTGGCTCTTCCCAACACAATGGCTATGTCTACACTGGCAAGTTAGTTCGAATTAAGGAGGCTTAATTCGAACTAACTAAAGCCATAGCTACACTAGGCTTCAGTTAGTTCAAATTAAGGGCTTCCTTAATTCGAACTAATAAATTCGAATAGGGTATTTGAACTAAAGGGTCAATTCGAACTAACTAGTTCTAATTAGCCAATGTGGCCATGTTAATTCGAACTAATTTCTTAGTTTGAATTAACCGGACATTGAAATGAATGGGGATTGCTAATTTGAACTAAGCAAGTGCTTGCTTAGTTTGAACTAACGTTCCAGTGTGGCCATGCTAGTTCGAATTAAGCTAATTCGAACTAACTAAAATTAGTTCAAATTAATTAGTTCGAACTAACTAATTCGAACTAATTTTAGCAAGTGTAGACATAGCCAATGTATTCATCTATGTATCTGATAATTCTGGTCTTCACTATATTTTCAGGCAATTTAGCCGGTACTGAAATTAGCTTTGTCAGCCTGTAATTGCCGAGATCGCTTCTGGAGCCTTTTAAAAAAGGTCTTGTATTAGGTATCTGCCAATCATCTGGCTGATTTTAGCAATAGGTTGTGTACCATAGTTAGTAGTTCTACAGTATCATACCTGAGTTTCTTCAGAACTGTTGGATGAATACCATCTGGTTCTGGTGACTTACTACTGTTTAATTTATCAATTTGTTCCAAAACCTACTTTATTGACACCTCAATCTGAGACAGTTCCACAGATTAGTCCTTAAAAAGAATGAGTCTGATGTGGGAATCCCCTTCACTTCTTCAGTGAAGACCATGTAAAGAATTCATTTAGCTTCTCCAGAATGGCACTGTCTTCCTTGAGTGCTCCTGCTTTTGATGTTTAAAAAAAGTTGTTAATTTTTGTGTCTTTTGCCAGTTTCTCTTCAAATTCTTTTGTGCCCTGTCTAATATTGACTTGCTAGATTTTCTGCTCCTTTCTATTATCTCAGTAGGATTTGATTTTTTTATTTTTTTAAAAATATCTTTTTATCTCTGCCTCTTTTATTCTGTTGTTTAACCACGGTGGCTTTTTGGGGTACTTATACTGTTGGTTTTTGTTTTGAGTATACGTTTAGTTTGAGCCTCAGTTATGGTATTTTTAAAAGTCTCCATGCAGTTTGCCAGCATTTCACTCTTGTGCCTGTTTCTTTTAATTTTTATTTAAGTAGCATCCTTGTTTTTGTGTAGGTCCCCTTTAAGTTAAACGATACTGTTTCTTTGTGTTCTTTAGATATTTCTCTCTACAAAGATGTTAAATTTAATTCTATTATAGTTGCTGTTACCCAGCAGTTCAGCTATACTTACATCTTGGGTCAGATCCTCTGCACCGCTTAGGACTAAGTCCAGAATTGCCTCTCCTCTTGTGTGTTCCAGGACTAGCTGCTCCAAAAAGCAGCCATTAGAGAAATGATTGAAAGATGAAAGATGGAACAGATCAGAAGGAAAAAGGAAGGCCTTAACTAGCTGAGTGAGAGATGGCAAGAAACAACATAAAATAAGAAGGAAATTAACATCTCATGGGCAGATGCTCTTGCTTTTTTCAAGTCTAAACATCTTTCTTAAACTATTGAGCTCCCACTTCTCCAAATAGGTATGGGGCTCTTTTGGCCAGCTTCTTTCTGCACTGTTGCTCACCTGCCATGTTCCAACCCAGAACTGGTTACATTTCACCAGTTGGGGAAGTGATTCCTATTGCATGGCTAGCTAAAGAAACATGTCCAAACTCGTCTCTTAGTTACACTTGCACATTTCCCATTGAAAGTCCACAGCTCATAAACTCATTTGGGATCCTGTACAATGAAAGACTTTATTAAAATTTAAGAGTTCCTTCTTATTATTTCATTTTTCATGTTGCTTTTGATCAGCTTTTACATGGCTTCAGATTGTTCACTGACTTTCCTCTGCATGGTTTACTTTAAAGGGCTTTCAAATTATTTCAATTCTTTCTTTTGTTTCTCTTGATGTTCTCTTTCTTTGCTGGCCATTAAAGATGGCCTCAGGCAGGAGCACCAATTCTAGCACCCCTATGCTTCAGAGATATATCGAGACCTGATCTTTGTTTCTATGCTTGTTTACTGATGAAGCCCATTTCTCAATATTACAGTTTTTATATCTCCCTAGAAATTACTTGCCATCCCCCACTGCACCGCTTCCAGAGCTTGCAAACTGTGCTCAGGGCAAGGACTTACCAAGCAAAGTTTGAATGAAGCTAAGTCTGGATCACTTAGCTTCATTTAGATGCATGTATCCATAAGGGGCTGTTCGATAGGGCATCATAAATAGTGTGAATGTATGGAATATTCTCTAATTTATCACAGATTTACCAAGTAGATAGCTGGAGCTCAGCAACCATGATTTCAACTGGTAGCTGAATTTTTACATCAGAAGATGTAGGCGTCTTGTGTGGGTCTAGGATGTTTATCTAAAACACCAGTAATGTTCCTGGCATTAAAATACTGCCAATGTGTTCAGACTTCAGAATGCTTCCTATTATTGGCCTTCTCCCTATAGGGCACACTCCCCACCCCACCTGGAAAACAGGATAACTGGCTTTTGTACAATGTGGGAGGGGCATGGAACCTTTCCACTGACAAACTGGAGCGGCGGCACAATGCAGCCATGATGTCACTGGTAGCCACAGCTGCCTCAGAGCAGTAGTAGCAGATAAGAACATAAGAACATAAGAAAGGCCGTACTGGGTCAGACCAGAGGTCCATCTAGCCCAGTATCTGTCTACCGACAGTGGCCAGTGCCAGGTGCCCGAGGGAGTGAACCCAACAGGCAATGATCAAGTGATCACTCTCCTGTCATCCGTCTCCATCCTCTGATAAGCAGAGGCTAGGGACACTATTCTTAACCCCTTTCTGGCTAATAGCCATTTATGGACTTAGCCCCCATGAACTTATCCAGTTCCCTTTTAAATATTGTTATAGTCCCAGCCTTCACAACCTCCTCAGGTAAGGAGTTCCACAAGTTGACTGTGCGTTGTGTGAAGAAGAACTTCCTTTTATTTGTTTTGAACCTGCTACCTATCAGTTTCATTTGGTGACCCCTGGTTCTTGTATTATGGGAGTATTTAAACAACTTTTCCTTGTCCACTTTTTCCACATCAGTCATAATTTTATATACTTCTATCATGTCCCCCCTCAGTCTCCTCTTTTCCAAGCTGAAGAGGCCCAGCCTTTTCAATCGTTCCTCATACGAGGCACTCTCCAGACCCCTAATCATTTTAGTTGCCCTTTTCTGAACATTTTCTAGTGCTAGAATATCTTTTTTGAGATGAGGAGACCACATCTGTACACAGTATTCGAGATGTGGGCGTACCATGGATTTATATAAGGGCAATAATACATTTGCAGTCTTATTTTCTATCCCCTTTTTAATGATCCCTAACATCCTGTTTGCTTTTTTGACCGCTCCGCACACTGTACGGACATCTTCAGAGAACTATCCACAATGACTCCAAGATCTTTTTCTTGACTCGTTGTAGCCAAATTAGCCCCAGTCATATTATAGGTATAGTTGGGGTTATTTTTTCCAATGTGCATTACTTTACACTTATCCACATTAAATTTCATTTGCCATTTGGATGCCCAATCACTTAGTTTTGTGAGATCTTTTTGAAGTTCTTCACAATCTGCTTTGGTCTTGACTATCTTGAGTAGTTTAGTATCGTCTGCAAACTTAGCTACCTCACTGTTTACCCCTTTCTCCAGATCATTTATGAATAAATTGAATAGGACTGGTCCTAGGACCGACCCTTGGGGAACACCACTAGCTACCCTTTTCCAATCTGAGAATTTACCATTTACTCCTACCCTTTGTTCCCTGTCTTTTAACCAGTTCTCAATCCATGAAAGGACCTTCCCTTTTATCCCATGACAACTTAACTTACGTAACAGCCTTTGGTGAGGGACCTTGTCAAATGCTTTCTGGAAATCTAAGTACACTATGTCCACTGGATCCCCCCTGTCCACATGTTTGTTAACCCCTTCAAAGAACTCTAATAGATTAGTAAGACACGATTTCCCCTTACAGAAACCATGTTGGCTATTGCTCAACAGTTTATGTTTTTCTATGTGACTGACAATTTTATTCTTAACTATTGTTTCAACTAATTTGCCCGGTACCGACGTTAGACTTACCGGTCTGTAATTGCTGGGATCCCCTCTAGGGCCCTTTTTAAATATTGGCGTTACATTAGCCGACTTCCAGTCTTTGGGTACCGAAGCCATTTTAAGGGACAGGTTACAAATCTTAGTTAACAGTTCCGCGACTTCACATTTGAGTTCTTTCAGAACTCTTGGGTGAATGCCATCTGGTCCCGGTGACTTGTTAATGTTGAGTTTATCAATTAATTCCAAAACTTCCTCTAGTGACACTTCAATCTGTGACAGTTCCTCAGATCTGTCACCTACAAAAGCCGGCTCAGGTTTGGGAATCTCACTAACATCTTCAGCCGTAAAAACCGAAGCAAAGAATCCATTTAGTTTCTCCGCAATGACTCTATCATCTTTAAGCGCTCCTTTTGTATTATCATCATCAAGGGGCCCGACTGGTTGTTTGTCAGGCTTCCTGCTTCTGACATACTTAAAAAACAATTTGTTATTACCTTTGGAGTTTTTGGCTAGCCGTTCTTCAAACTCCTCTTTGGCTCTTCTTATTACACTCTTGCACTTAAGCTGGCACTGTTTGTGCACCTTTCTATTTGCCTCACTAGGATTTGACTTCCACTTTTTAAAGGAAGTCTTTTTACCTCTCAGTGCTTCTTTTACATGGTTGGTGAGCCATGGTGGCTCTTTTTTGGTTTTTTTACAGTGTTTCTTAATTTGGGGTATACAGTGAAGTTGGGCCTCTATTATGGTGTCTTTAAAAAGCGCCCAGGCAGTTTTCAGAGATTTCACTTTAGTCACTCTACCTTTTAGCTTTTGTTTAACTATCCCCCTCATTTTTGTATAGTTCCCCCTTTTGAAATTAAATGCCACAGTGTTGGGCTGTTGAGGTGTTCTT
>ML685792.1:10452044-10542977 GCA_007922175.1 Pelusios castaneus | reverse complement strand
GATGGTGAATGCTATTGTATTATGGTCACTAGTTCCAAGCGGTCCTGCTACAGTTACCTCTCGGACCAGCTCCTGCGCTCCACTCAGGATTAAATCTAGAGTTGCCTCTCCCCTTGTGGGTTCCCATACCAGCTGCTCCATGAAGCAGTCATTCAAAGTATCGAGAAATTTTATCTCTGCAATATGTCCTGAAGTGAAATGTTCCCAGTCAATATGGGGATAGTTGAAGTCCCCCACTATTATTGGATTTTTAAATTTGATAACCTCCCTAATTTCCCTTAGCATTTCATCATCGCTCTTACTATCCTGGTCAGGTGGCCGATAGTAGATCCCTAATGTTGTATTGTCATGGAAGCATGAGATTTCTATCCATAGCGATTCTATGGAACAAGTGGATTCGCTTATGATTTTTACTTCATTTGAATCTACATTTTCTTTCACGTATAGTGCCACTCCTCCTCCCGTACGACCTGTTCTGTCCTTCCGATATATTTTGTACCCCGGAATGATTGTGTCCCACTGATTGCTCTCTGTCCACCAGGTTTCTGTGATGCCTATTATATCAATATTCTCCTTTACCACTAGGCACTCTAGTTCACCCATTTTATTATGTAGACTTCTAGCATTTGTGTATAAGCACTTTAAAAACTTGTCCCTGTTTATTTGTCTGCCCTTTTTTAATGTGCCAGATTCTTTGTCATGTGGCTGTTTATCATCGGATCCGGCCCCCTCACCATCCTTTTCTGTCCTCTGTTCCTGACTATAACTATAACTATAACCTGGAGATTCCCTCTCATCAGACTCTCCCTTAAGAGAAGTCTGTGTCCGATCCACCTGCTCCTCTGCAGCAGTCGGCTTTCCCCCATCCTCTAGTTTAAAAACTGCTCTACAACCTTTTTAATGTTTAGCGCCAGCAGTCTGGTTCCCTTTTGGTTTAGGTGGAGCCCATCCCTCCTGTATAGGCTCCCCCCATCCCAAAAGTTTCCCCAGTTCCTAATGAACGTAAACCCCTCCTCTCTACACCATCGTCTCATCCACGCATTGAGACTCTGAATCTCTGCCTGCCTACCTGGCCCTGCGCGTGGAACTGGGAGCATTTCTGAGAATGCCACCATAGAGGTCCTGGATCTCAATCTCTTTCCTAGTAGCCTAAATTTTGCTTCCAGGACATCTCTCCTACCCTTCCCTAAGTCATTGGTACCTACATGTACCACGACCACCGGCTCCTCCCCAGCACTACACATAAGTCTGTCTAGATGCCTCGAGAGGTCCGCAACCTTCGCACCAGGCAGGCAAGTCACCATACGGTTCTCCTGGTCATCACAAACCCAGCTATCTATGTTTCTAATGATCGAATCTCCCATTACTAACACCTGCCTTTTCCTAGCAACTGGAGTTCCCTCCCCCGGAGAGGCAACCTCCGTGCGAGAGGCAGCTTCAGCATCATCTGGAAGGAGGGTCCCAACTATGGGAAGGTTCCCCTCTGCTCCCGCTGACTGCTCTGCTTCCCTTGGGCATTCTTCCTCCTCAACAGCACAGAGGCTGTCTGAGCGGAGGTGGGACAATTCTACAGTGTCCCTGAAAGCCTCGTCGACAAACCTCTCTGCCTCTCTCAGCTCCTCCAGTTCCGCCACCCTGGCCTCCAAAGCCCGCACGCGGTCTCTGAGGGCCAGGAGCTCCTTGCACCGAATGCAGACATACGACACCCGCCCACAAGGCAGGTACTCATACATTCCGCACCCGGCGCAATAAACTGGATAGCCCCCACTCTGCTGCTGGGCTTCTGCCTGCATTGTCTCCTAGTTAATGAAAGGGTGGTTGAAAGAAAGGGGTTTTAGAGTATGGTTTTGAAGTATAGGTTATATGGGGACAGGGGACCAAGGAGGACCTATGGGGCCCCGCCCTCCCTTGAAACTCCCTTGCAAAACTCCCTGTTAGCAGCCCCTGGTCGCTTATGTGTGGCTTTATAAAGCCCTGGCCTGGGTTAATGCCCCACTCACTGATTAAGGCTGATTAAGCTCAGCCAATCACCAGAGGCTTCAAGCTCTCAAACTTACCTTTGAAGCTCACAGCCTCCAACTGCCAGCTCTAGCACACAGTCCTTCAAACAGACACACACAAACCCCTAGCACACAAACCCCTAGCACACAGTCCTTCAAACAGACACACAGACAGACACCAACTCAAGCTCAGCACACAGCTCACAGCAGTAACCCCTAAACACACACACACACCCCCAATACTACAGACAGTCACTTACCCCACAGATTCTGCAGTAGCTCCTCCTTCACCTGGAGAACTCCCTTGCAAAACTCCCTGTTAGCAGCCCCTGTTCGCAAGCTCCCTGGTCGCTTATGTGTGAACCAAGATCTGAACCATTACTCCATTCCCGTGCTGGGCTTTTGGCAAATATATCCATTAAGGTCATGGATCCCCTGGCCATACCTCCGGCTCTCTCCCAAATGTCCCCCCATTAGCATTGTCAGAGGGAGAGACAGAGCCAGCCTCCAGCGTACAAAGCCTAAAATGGTGGTCTCCCTATTTAATTTCCCTTATCGTCTTAATCTTGGTCTTTTGGCTGCTTTTCAGGCCTTTCATCCCACAGAATCGAATGTAAGGTTTTCTTTTGTTTACATGATTTGGTTTTAAATTCCCCTTAAGACCTATCTTCCACTCCTTCCCAACACACTGAGTATACCTGGTGTACAGATTTTCTTTATGTAGCTTTCTAAGTGTTCTTTTTATTGGGGTTTTCAGTATTGCATAAATACAATAACACCATCACCTTGAGAAGTATCACAGTCACAGAAACTATTGTTGAAATTCCTGGATTTTGCCAATTAAAAATCTCTTTGTAGGATTCTCCAAATATAATACTCCTAATATGTAGAGTGCAATGGGTATGAGTAAACATGTAATGATTGTATAAGTGTTCATATTTTTATTTGTATCTTATATTTTATTTCATTGGGTTGTGGGCGGGGGATTTCTTGTTTGTTTGTTTGTTTGTTTGTTTGTTTGTTTGTTTGTTTGTTTGTTTTGGCAAGGGGAAGAGATCTTTATTCCCAAAATAAATTATAAAATCTGACAATAAATGGGGCTGTAGTGATCTCTTGATCATTTGTATCCATCCACTGGAGAGGGCACAATATTCCTGGCTCTGGGGGGTTGTATTTCTTCCATAGCAACCATTAGTAGGCATTCCCTGCTAACTTATACACATAATAATATAAGCAGAACACTGTACATCTGACACACTTACCCTTTCAATCATGGCACAATCCGCACAAGTGTGTTTCACTATGGATTAAACAAACAAGGAGTTCTCGGGCACTTTTAAAGACTAACAAATTTATTTATTGCCTGAGCTTTTGTGGGTGTAATCTCACTTCATCAGATGCATGAAATGGAAGCTATAGCATGTCAGGTACAGTTTCCGTTTCATGCTTCTGATGAAGTGGGATTACATCCATGAAAGCTCATGTAATAATTAGATTTGTTAGTCTTTAAAAGTGCCCCAGAACTCCTGGTTTCTTTTGCTGAACTAGACTAACACAGCTACCCCTCTGGAACTTGTCACTATGGATGGTTATCCTCTAGTACAGGGGCTGGCAACCTTAGCTGACCCCTGTGCCGGCCCCTCCTCCTCGACCCTCAGCTGGTGCTGACAGCCCATTCATGGAAAGAAGCCACCTGGAGGGGCTCCTCTCAGCAGCGTGCCTGGGGACCCCTATCCCCGATTATCTGGTGTCACTCCTTTTGGTGTGCCTGGGGCATGGACATGGCAGGGACCCCCACACTGCAGCCGCCCCCGAAAGAAGCCACTTGGAGTGTCTTGTGGTGGCAGGAGTGGCAATTTCTGTGGCGCCACAGAGGATGCCGAGTGCCTCTCTGAGTGGGCTTGTGTGCCACTCTTGGCACGCGTGCCACGGGTTGCCTACCCCTGCTCTAGTATCAAGCACTGATTATAAGGCTCTGTATAGCCTGGGTGATTTTCACAGTAGATTGTGAGATACCAACTAGAGTGTGGAGGATCTGTGGGATTAGGGGTCTAATTTCCATGATCTCTCCAACTGTATCTACAAAACAAATAAATAAATCTGGTGCTCATTAGCCTGTGCCATTTTGAAACAGCTGTCTGCCAGCATGGAGGATACACAGGTGACATCAGTGGAAGTTTTATTAATGTGAGAAATACAAGGCTTGCTCCACTAACACTTGTGATTTCATCTGCGTAATGTTGCTTGTCTTTAATGACATTTGCTGTGAAATAGTTGTACAGTGATAATGCAAATTCCTGTGCTGATTTGTGATTGGCTAACAAAAGCTGTCAGCCAATTAGTGTATACTTGTATGCCGTACTGTACAGCTCTTCAGAAATATCTGTGCAGTCATTATGCAAATCACATGCCCATGACAGATCTAAGTTCAGGGATGTGCAGCGCTGAGTAAAACTGTACAGTTTGGGTCAGTAACTGTAGAGCACCCCTACAGTCTAATTGGCTGAGACAATGCCATTTAACTATAAATGTTGGTAATAATACTCAGCAACTAGCGAAGGGGACAAGTTCCCCATCTTCAAAGCATCTGACAAAGTGGGATTTTCTCCCACGAAAGCTCATGCCATAAATAAATTTGTTAATCTTTATAAGTGCCACAGGACTCCTTGTTTGTTTTTAGTGAAGGAGAGATACTTTGAGAACTAAATCTGAAAAAACAGTAACTCTGAAAATGGAAATGAGCTGAGCCACCTAGGAAGAATTGGATAATACATTTCAATACATTTACCAATGGCCTGTCATTTTCAGATGTAGCACACTCCTTGCAAGGTGCTGAGCACTCTTAGCTCCAAGTGAAGTCAATGACTAGTTAATGGTGCTGAGATCCTTGTAGGAAGGTGTCCGTACTTCCCTAACTCCTGTTGATTTCACTGGGAGTTACATGTCTAAATACCTTTTGAGGATCTGGGCCCATCTCTTGTTCTTTCAAACAGGAGCATCATAAGATTGCCACGGGCCTTTGCTTGAATAGTAGGAGAGCAACCAAATACGAGGGACTAATAAACTCATGATTCTTCTGTGTCCATACACTATTATTTAGAGAAGGGAGATTACATGCTTCTTTAAAGTCTTATCTGCTGTATTTTATGGTCAGATCCTCAACTGGTACAAATCCACTGTTCTCTTTATTTTAGTGGAGTTGTGACCAGTGTACGCCAGCTGAGGAACTCTCCCAAAGTTTAGAATGTTTGGATCGTTAGAAAAATAAATTATGAATGATGCAGCCTGAATAAATCTTACCTCAGCAAACATGGTGATAGCCCGTTTGTGGCCATTATTCTCTGCTTGTGTGCTTGGTTAGGATTTGTTGCCATGACTATGGTCTTGGTCACAGAGCAATCTCTGGGCTTGAGTCTCTTCTAATCTACCCCAGTATAAATTAGGGGTAATTTCATTGTAGTTAATGGGCCTAATTTTTTTTACTGCCTGTGAATTCATTTGCACATATGCAAAGTGGGTATAAAATGCTACTGTTCTGTGGCTAGTCAGCTAGCCGGTGTAAATCAGCACAGCTCCACTGAAGCCAGTGGCCCTGCACCAACAGTAATCAGCTGTGAGAGCAAACCCAGATCAGTCTGTTTATTAGTTTTCCTACACTAACACCTAGAAACTGTTACCAAGGTCAAGGGCCGTGTTATGCTAGGAACTGTAAAAACCTATAGTAAAAGATGGTCTTTGTCCTGCAATCTAAAATAGACAGGTCTGGCAGTGGATCAGAGTTGAAACAGGCAGAGAGAGATTAAATGACTTGCCCAGCATCACACAGCAGGTGAATGGCCAGAGCTAGGAACCAAACCAGAGCTTCTTAGAAGTAAAGGAAGATGCAGCAATGTAAATGAGAATTTATTAACAACAAAGCCCCAGGTTCTGTTACTACAGAAATAAAAGAAAAATAATTTATCCGCCCACGCTTACTTTTTCTGACGAAGGTAGGTGAATACTGCTGTACTAACAGAGTGTGACGCTTGAATCTCGAGCTGCACTTACTGATGCGGAACTGAGAGGTAACCAGCATCCTTGCAAAAATCATATTCCTCACAGCCTCTGCGACGGCTGCCGAGTTACACTGCTTTTCATTCTCTGCACATGTCGTTTGCCTTTGAAGGTCTCTCCAAGCCAACAGTGATGGAGTCAATTGATGAAGCTGATGGGCAACAAAGACAGCAAAGTAGGAAGGAACAATCCCAGAAAGCCTCACCGGGAACTCTGCAGCATGACCGGGCTGCCTGGTGGAACGGATTAATGACGGGAGGCGGTGTATATTTGTTTGCCCTCTTACAGATATTGGTAAGGCACCAGCATACTCCGTAGTTCGCTCAAAATTGTTTGAAATAACAGTTTTAAAAATTGTTCTTGTTAGGATTTTTTCAGTCTTGTGTTGTCAGGGCCACATGGTGTAAATTGCTACACTCACCATTACCACAATTGCTGTTCATCAGAGACCACCCTTTGCACCCTAACTCTGCCGCCTTGCATGTGCCGGCGTTCCATCACCCTCTTTAACCGTCCTTCTGCAAACGCCACTCTGCCAAGCAACCATCTCTCAACACAGCCAACTGCTATACCAAACATCCACGATGTTGGGGAAAATAATCCAATATGGGGTTTGTACAGAAGGGGACAGGGAGAGACTTCGGATTGTGGTGCCTGGTATATGGGATGGTAATGGTAAGGTTTGTGCCTTGGGTAGAGTAGTAGAACATGTCTGTTGCTTGACTCTTCATTTTTCTTGCTTTTGGGGGTTGGTGCCAGCTGTGGTGTTGTGACTAGCAACCTAACTGCTTGAAATGTGTGTATTAACATATATGTGTACGTGTATATGTAGATATCTGTCTTGATACAGCTATAGCTTTATACATTTATAAGTGTTGTGCTGTAGTAATGCTGTGCGCTTTATCCATTCTAACAGCCTTCCCATAAGAATTCAAGAATCAAAGGCTATCTCCCTTTATAAATGCCTTTCGCCTTATTTCTTCTGGTGAAAATCAGCATGGCTCTGTTGTACTCAAGGGAGCTACGCTGATTTATACCAGCTGAGCGTCTGGCTCTCTGTCTTTTTATTCTGGTTAAGCTGCAGAATAGAAAATACCTGACTTCTTAAAGTGAAAATGATGATCAACATAAAATCAACAAGAACTAAATTAGTTAATTATGCAGTCTTGAAATGAAAATGAATGTTTGTCTAACGAGGAATGCTTAATCTGATTGATTGCACAGCTTCTCTGCATGATGTTATGGTATAGCGGTTTCGGGACAATCACAACGGCTCAAAATGCTTTTGACCTGCTGTCCTACTTGCTAACACCATTTGGACAGTTCATGTCAGATCCAGGAGAGGTAAGTTCACTTGTTTCTCTCTGTTTACACGAAGGGCTACGGTCAATAGCCTTGGGTAATCATTTTGGTATCTTCTTGGATTAAATGTATAAAATATATGCACTGTATTAAAAGATGTGTTTATCTGCTCTGGAGTGGAGAAGAATTTTCCCTAGAAACAAATGTATATTGAATTAAGTTTTAAAAAATCCAAGGCCAAATCTTTAGCCCTGCTATTAAATCAGAATGATAGATCTTTGCATAGGAGTAAAAGATTATATAAGGAGCAAGGCAGCATAGGGTCAGGCACATAAGGTTTACTTCACCACAAGTGAAGAGCTAGAACTTAATTTATGAAGACAAATAGAAATCTTAGTTGCTGCAGAGGCTGATGGAGCTCCTGAAGGACCATCAGAACAGTTCACCAGCTCAATTCCAGCCCTCCTTCACAAACTCAGTGGGCCAGATTCTGGCTTCAGTTACACCTGCACATCCCCATTGGAGCAGATGGGTGAACCTGATGTAATGACATTTCAGATGTGTTTTAAATCATTAACCTCGTGATGACTAAAACTAGTTATCCTGATTTTTTTCTTTTAAAAGAGTTTTAGGCTGAGTGTACATTAGAAAAATTTGCTCTGTCATAGCCATAGCTATAAAACTTCCCCAGTGCAGACTCCTAATGTATTGCACTAGTCTAACTCGGGGTTTACACCAGTGTGACTTAATCTGGTGAGTTACTGGTATAGTTACATTGGTACAAATTTCTCTCCTGTCAACAGAGCCATAGGGTGTATCAGCATGACAGTCAGAGGTGTGATTGCTGTAGGGAATAGCATACCTGCAGTGGCTGTACTAAGCACTGGCTAACCATGAGAGAGAGTATATACCCACGATCCCCAGTCTGTTTGTGCAGCTCACACTGGAGTTCATGCCACTGCATCTCTGCTGCTATATTTAGCCATGCTAGCTGTACGAAAGCTAGCATAGGTATGTCATACAGCTAGGTGTCCTATAGATAAATGGGGCAACAGTGCTCAGCGTCTTTTGAAAATCAGGCAAAAATGTTTACCATGTGGGTGTTCGGAGTCGTGGTATATAACTTTCCAGCTGTGGCTGTGCAATGCATGTACGAGAGCTGATTGCTTCAATCGGTTGTTAGAGTAGAGACTGCTTTCATTGTTCCCTGAACAGTGTTTATGAACTTGGATATTATCTGTCCTTTCATTTCTTATAGACAAGTACTTTCTATATGACCTTTCTTTCTTGGATTCATTGTGCGCAATCAAAGGTCCTCCTTCAGCAGGAGGCGCTCAGATTTCCCTGTATGTTATTCCAGTGTAGTTCGTCAATCAAAAATTAATTGTTCAGCCCAGAAATGTCCCAACTTAAGCAAAAGTAAACATAAAGCAAGTTCAGTACAGAGAAGTGTGATTTTTTAGAATGCAGCACAATAAGACTATAAGTCTGAAAGTACCTTCACCGGCAAATAAATAAATAAAAGCAGACCTTTCCAGAATTTTTAATATAAACATTTGATTGGCATACCTGGTTTGTTAAAAGCCTGTACATAGAGATTTCATCTAATCACTAAAAATGACATAGGGGGTATAATAATGCTCACTCTATTATGTGAAAATAGAAAGCTCTGATGACTATAGTCCCATGTAATATCACTCTAAACAAAAATTAATTGTTGCAGTGTTTGTTTTGTTGCTGGCATTTACATGGCAAGAATTTGTAAACCTATTTAAACTTTCTAAATAAATAGTTTTTAAAAACTCTGCAAATCTGTATACACACAGATGTCCATGCATATCTTTGGTCGTTGTTTATTACGACAGTGCCATTCCCTTGTAAAAGTGATTCTTCAGCATGGATCTGGTTAACTGTATTTAATAAGCCAATTCTGTAAAAGTCCACTGAAGTCAATGGGAGGTCTGCCATTTGCTTTAATTTTGGCACTGATCTTTTTGCACTTCCATATAGGCCAAATCCTCCAGTTTTTACTCAAGCAAAACTCCTGTTTAAGTCAGTGGGAGTTTTGGATTTTGCTCCTGTTATTAATTGTCATATTCAGTGAAAGTCACCCCTGTGTAGAGAGCCAGTGTGAGACCTGTGCACTACTGAGTGCTCACTGCTACCTTGTTTAACGTCCACCCCCGGGGTGTTGCTCATCGAGGGGTGTGAGCGGACGATGGGTTCTTGGGCCACCGGGATAATAGCCCGGCTCTTATTCGGTGACTGAATGGAGGCACTATTAACTAAATTAGTGTTTGGGAAAACAAAATCATAAAGGGTAGACCCAATTGAGCCAGCAATTAGGGCAGAGGCAAAAAGAGCCAAACACTGTTCCCATAAGGGGAATGCAAAGAGAGAGAGAAAAGTGACATGGATTAATAGGGGAACAAGAATGGACAATAGCACAAGATGGGACATTAATAAGGTATATTTATTGATAGTGTCCATGGTTATAATTTCACTCAAGTACTTTAATAGAAGTTTCAATTGACTGCTCTGATTAATGATCATATAAAAGATTGTCCAAACAGCTGTAATTAAAGGGCTACACTTAAGAGATTATGCTGCAGCAAGGCTTAAAGAGAAATGTGCACTAAATGTTTAACTGCTAAAGCTATTTTTATTATAAATCTACTGCCCCCATTCTCCAGGAGACCGGGTTACTAAACTACTTATTCCCTAACACTTATCCCTATTGGTCCCGACACACCATGGGACACTAGTTTCTATCTTAGTCCCGACACACCATCGGACATTAGTTTCTATCTTAGTCCCGACACACCATGGGACATTAGTCTCTGTCTGCCCCGACACACCATGGGGTCAGAAAATCTTAATTTAGATTTATAAAGTCAATTAGTTAAACCAGCCTTCACCGAGGTCTGTTCTTAGTATCTCATACTCACCACGCTTCACCAACGTATCAGTTTTGTCACTTAGGAGGAAGAAGTCTCTGGGGTCTCCGCCATGGAATCGGGGTGGGATGACAAGAGCGCCTTCGGACCGGGTCCTTTGGACTACTCTTGGAGAGGGTGCACCACTCTGCCCCATGTCTCGAGGTGGCAGTTTTTATAGGGTTTTTTGCAACCCTCAGCTCTTGCAGGGTGCATGAGCTCTTCACACCTCTGGTGTGGAGCAGGTGTTCAAAAAGCGAGGCCCCCGTCTCCTATATTTTTTTTAAAGACGAGACTCGGGGTGCGAGGTATGTCTCCCATATTTATTTAAAAATATGAGATTCGAGCCCTCGTGTGGTTCAAAAAATAGGGGGGTTATTTTCCAAGTGGGTAATAAGCATACAAGGCATGCTTAAAAATAACTATGAGCTTCGTGACATCTGAGTTCTGGCTTGCAGCTTAGGTGAGCTCTGCTTTTGCAGCTTTGCAGCTTGCTTCTTTGACCTTTGAAGATTGGTTCAGGCTTGGGCCTACTCTTGCTAACTACTGTTACTTCTAAACTACTTATCTCTAATATAAATTCCCATTAACTATACCCACTTTCTACACTGAGGTCCAGCTTAAGACCTCCAGAGTATACTTATATCATGCATAGGCATGGATTTCGCTCATAGTGCTGTAAATGTATATAGCACTTTATGTAACATGTAGAAAATCGAGCTTTTTGGGTCACGGAGCTTATGCAGAAGAAAGATGGCAGTAGGAAAAAAAACTTTTGAAATGAATACTAGGAGCAATAGATGCAGTTTTTACCATGTTCCCTTATGCAATATCACTTAAACACTTTATGAGCTGTTGTCATTTCTGTTGTTTCGCAGGACCTGTCCAGGGTTGGAAGCATTGCAATGTTATATTTCCTGCTGTCTTTGGTTTCGTTAGGATTGTTACTCATCGGAACTCTGGTAAGCTAACATATTAGAAATCCAGCATCCTTATTGAACAGCACTAAATGTATTCACGCCCTTTTGCAGTGTGTTCTTATAGGGTGTCTCATTTACTCTGAGTTGTTTGATTTCAAAATAATACCTTTGGGCTATTTCCACATAATTACTGCACACTTTATGTAGCAAAAGTGTAGAGTGCACTTTCCCCTATTCAGTTTCCTTGAATGGTGATTCATCAGATCCTTTTATTTCCTCCGTGCACAGGTGGAGAATGTATTCTTACATTGAACAGGAGGGGTGGAGTGCACCAAAAGAAGGATCTAATCTTACTGCCTTAGCAGTTAATTGCAAAGCATCCATTAACGCCATTGGCAACAGTAGCTGTCCCAGACACTGAAGTGATGCGGGACTGTATACACCTATGTACGTAGGCCAATGACCTATCTGCAAAGCAAGATCAATCATGCCACTACTGTTAATGTTGTTAGCTCTCTGTTGGCTCAGCTGGCTGGGAACAGAGGGAAAGCACTCTGCCTTTCTCCACTGATGGTGCAGCTGGAAATCCAGAAGGAAGTCTTTATGATTTAGGGGACTCCAGTCATCCTCTCAGAATGCCAGGACCCCAATATATTTTTATGGTAGAATTAAGGAACAAAATTCTTGAAAATAGAGTTGGGAAATGCCGATAGAATGTGATTTAATACCATTTGCTGCCCAAACAGCAGTTAACATGCATACGGTGTGCGTGAGTAAGCATTATAATGTGGTATATACTATAGTTAAGTTCACTCTGGGACATCATACTACTGAAGGCTTCTGTTAATCATGCTGAATGTGCTTTTTAAAACCAGTCACGAAGCACAGTAAATTAGCATTAATACCGCTGTTATTCTGATCATTGGTGTAGGCAATGAGGTTAGCTTGGCTGTGTAATTTTCTACTTTTTTGATGCCGCTGTTCTTTAGCCATGTGTATTGTGTGATAAAATAATAAACTTCTGATGAGTGGTATAAATGCACATATTAAAGTACAGGGATTGTACTCTATAGAGTTACTACTATAAAGGAACTGCATAATGTTCACACCTACAAATGGGTTAGATATATTTCCCTAGGGAAATCATGCCCTTGTTCTGATTTACCTCAGAGAGCATCTTGGGGTGCATCTACACTGGCAACTTAGGTTGACTTAAGGAGGTTTAAGTCGACATAAACAAAGCCACGTTCACACTGGACTTTTCTTAAGTCGACTTAAGCATTTCCTTAAGTTGACTTAAGGGAAGCTTAAGTCGACTTAATAACACCTGGTTTTAGGTTGACTTAAGCATTAAGTCGAATTAATAAGGTTGACATGGGGCTATGTCTACACCAGAGATGTTAAGTCGACTTTGTTAAGTCAACTTAATAAGGCCGACTTTAAGTCATGATGCTCTCTGAGGTAAATCAGAACAAGGGCATGATTTCCCTAGGGAAATATATCTAACCCATTTGTAGGTGTGAACATTATGCAGTTCCTTTATAATCAAATTTTTATATCACATGAGTTAGCGCTAGTGCAAGTTCATTATGCTCCAAAATTCTGATTTCATTTTTACTTCAGTGAATCAGGAATAACTCCATTTAAGCTTATAGAGTTACTCCTGATTTACTCTGGTGTGCACGAGAGCAGAATTTAGCCCAGTGCAGTCATTGTATTGTGTTGAAGTGATTTTTGTTTAAAAAAGCAATTTTAAAAGAGTTTTCTAGTTTACTGTAGGTTAGATGATTATTCTATAGTTTGCTGTGAATAATGGTCAGTGCATAGTTTTTGTATGGGCGTGGATTTTGCTGTGTGCACAGATCATACCACAAACACAGACAAGTTATAGAGTGGCTCTGTCTACTGCAACTCCTTTTCATGTCCGGTGTGATGAGGTGCACGGTCCTCACCAGACGGGTGCCCCCTGGCTATGGTCTTTCTTGGGGAATTCAGCTCACATGATCCCCCGTCCCACTTGTGCTCTGCCACCCTCCGGCTCCTCGGCCCTCTGGGTGAGTACCTAAGTCCACATACTCCCCACACCCCACAAGGGAAAGTCCCACTCATATGTCCTGGCCATTAAACCTCAATGCCAATTTACTAAACAGTCTCCAGCCTTCCAGTCCTTGTCAAGTGGCTCTTTTCATCAGTGAGGTCATCGAGGGCCCAGCAAAGATAGTTTGTCACTCTCCTGCCTCTTGTGCTCCTGCATCTAAGAGGGCCAAGAAACACTACTTTGTTCCATCCAAGGGGGAACTGACTCTGTTCTCTCACATCCCTCCTAACTCTTTGGTGGTGCAGCTGGCTACAGAGCAATCCAAGCAACAGCAGCCAAGTCTGCTCCCTCTGGCAAGAGACACAGATGACTCAACCTTTTAGGGAGAAAAGACATCTCTCCCACTTCCCTCCATTTCAGGCCCCCTTGGCCAAGTATGATTTACCTAATTATAATTTTTTGGAACTCCCTGAGGAGGACTGGGCCTGCTTCCAGGCCTTGTAAATGAGGGCAGAATATTGGCCAAAACTTCCCTCCACTCTGTGGTGGATGTTGCATATACTGCATCTCGGGGGATTGTTATGACCCTTGTTATGAAAAGAGACTTGTGATTACAATCCTCGGGCTTTCCTAGAGATGTGCAGGGTACCATCCAAGATCTGCCCTTCGATAATATCAACCTATTCCACAAGAAATTGGATGAGTCTCTTCACTTCCTCAAAGACTTGAGGACAGTGCATCACTTGTTGAACATTTATATTCTTGCCCCCTAAGAGAAAACACCATAGATGGGGGCGAGGGGGTAGTTAGGGCAAGACCGCCTCCTAAGCTGTTCTACCACAAACTTCTTCAGGAGCCACTATCATAGAGATGGAGGATTTATAAACCCAGGAGCCCGGCCTCTGCAACATCCATCACTACATCATAGTCTAGCCCCCATCAAAGAGTTTGTTTTGATGGGACTGTCAAGACTCACGTCCCTATATTGATATCACATCATTCCTCTCTTCTGATAGTCAGAGGCCATCTTATCCCATTTCCCACTGTAAACACATAGGTGTTAGACACTATTCATGGTGCCTCTTTGATTGAGTTTCTGGTACCTTGTACCCACAAATCCCCTTCCTGGTTCCTTTTCAGGGACCACTCTCACAATGAGATTCTATGATAAAAAGTGAACTTCCTTCTCCTCTAGGCAGCTATAGAAGGGGTTCCACCTTTACTCCTTGATCCCCAGGAATAATGTGTGCATCAAGACAGCTGAATAGGTTCCTTGAAAAACTAAAATTCTATGTGATCTCTTTGGCCTCAATAATTCCCTCATTAGAGGAGGACACATCGTTGATGATGCTCAACATAGAAGATACATATTTTCACATAGACATCCACCCAGCCCATAGAAAGTTCCTTAGGTTCTGTTCGATCAAGAGCATTACCAATTCAGAGTCCTCCCCTTTGGTCTAGCTACTGCACCCAAAGCCAGTAGTGGCAGCTTGGATGAGAAGAGAGGGATTTACAGTCTTCTCTGACCTTGATGACGGTCTTCTGATAAGCAGATCCTTTGAGGCCAGGCTATATTGAGACATAATTCCAGACTCAGTGCACGGTGTGCATGCACACCCCGTGTGTGGAATACAGATAAGAGCCATACAACTCAAAGAACCTCCAGTCACAAGTAAGTAACCTCCATTTCTGGTTGCATACAGACTCCAACCCCATCAATGGTCATCATCTGGATGTCAAGTTACAAACTTTATCGCTATCAGAACAAGATCCCATTGGCTGAGCACATTGAATTCATGATCGTATTAATCAGCCCATGTGTGGGTATCATATATAGAATATATTCCTAGGGTTTGAGAGAAGACTTTGCTTGGTTTCTCCATTCCACCTTCTTTGACCCCATTTCCCCCTGATAATCTCTTTAGGTCACATAATTTACCAGAATTTATTATTCAGTCTCTGTCTTGTTCAAATCAGATTATTAGATTGCAAAACAGACTTTATCATTGAGGATGGGTGCAGGTTTTATGAAGCACTTAGGGACCATCAGAAACCTTCGTAAAACAGGGGTTTCATGAAAACAAATAATGAGTTTGGATGTGAATTTGGAGGAGTGTGCCAGATCATTAGAGATTTGATGTTTGGGAAACTGGCATTTACTTGTTATAAACCCAACCAAATCCCAGATGGGCAGCATCTAAATCAGGTAAGCTCATAATCAGGTGATTAATGCAGCAGATTTTATGTTGTCAACACTTTGAAAGTTGATCAATTAAACAAAAGGACAGTGATTTCACATTGGCATCTATGTAATAGTCACAAGCCAGAATGCTTCCACTATGTTCCAGAGCAAAGCCTGACAGGCTATAGGGAACCCTCTGTGCCTGGAAGCAGGTTTGGAATAGGAAAAGGTGTATTCTTGTGATCTGTACAGGAAAGTTACTCTTGTATGAAACTCTTTTGTTCTCTTTAGTGCAATTCCATTATGGTGGGATATAATGAATGAGATTATTGCTCAAAAGGCAAACTCTCAACATGGAGAGTTTAGATTTTACAGAAGATCTGGCAATACATAGATGGTTGTAAAACTATTTGTTTTCTCCAGATTTGGTATCTTTTGAAAACCCATCGGGATCCCCCATTTCCTCTACAAGAGGACAGGCGTCAATCTGTGAGCCGCCAGCCTTCATTCACATACTCAGAGTGGACAGAGGATAAAAACGAAGATGATTTTCTAGATTTGGATCCAGTACCTGAGACACCGGTGTTTGACTGCGTGATGGATATTAAAGCAGAGACAGATCCAACGACTCTAACAGTTAAATCAGTGGGCTTGCAAGAAAGGTAGGATAGTTCTGACAGAGGGCAAGAAGTTTGGCACATGATATGCAGAGTTTAGAATTTCCTAGTGGATGAAATCTGTAGCTTCACTACATTAAATGAATTTTGTTTTTAAAACTCAAGTTCTGGGCTGAATGTTTATTTAATTTGCTCTTTGTTTCCAGGACAGTAACAGCTATGAGATGTAGTAACTTTTTGTTTTAACATGATTCATATACATGAACTTTCCATACAAGTGTTACCAAAGTTCATTCATAATCTGTGTTTGTTTGTTGCCTTTAGAAGACCCATTTGTATTTGGTCAGCCTCTTATTTTATCTGTATATTTATTTTGGTTAGATTCCAAAAATGGTAACAATATATTATAAAATCTATTTGATCCTTATATAAGGCTGTCTGTCCTCTTTTCTGCTGAAAGAATCTCCCATACTTTATTTCTTCATGCTAATTGTGGACTGGTCTTTTTTCAAAAAGTAATGATCACAAATCTGGCATCTTGTAGTAATTGTGTTAGAAATAAGTGGTTCCCAGAATCAGTAACCTTCTGTGGACTATAAGCTAATAGAGCACTGTGGGTTAACTTAATATTTACTCTGTGATGCAGCTGGGGCAGCTGTGTTTCTGCCAGAGGGGATTTACTCCTGGAGAAGGGCAACTTTACAGTAAAAGAAAGGAGGAGTGTATGTCATTGCATATTGATTCTTCTTTCTTTTGCCCATAGCTCTGTACTTCTGTCACACAAAAATGCAGATTGTGAGAGGCATTATTTAGAAAGCCAGGTGCCCAATGAGTACCTGGACTTCAGGGTGTGTAGCTGGGAGTCTTGAAGAGGTTGAGTATTCAGTTGGCCTGAACTATGTCTGAAACTTTCAACTCCAGGATTATTTGTTTCATTCTGATGATCTAAAGATTTAGTGCATGTGTGTATGAGAGAACTGGGGCTGCATTGAAATACACCAAAGTCAGCACTTCTGTTCACTGAAGCTAAAGCTGAGATAAGATCTTGTCCCTTTCTCTTCATCTCAATGTGGGCTGCAGCCATCGGATGCCTGAAATTTATCAGTTTCTTCACTGCCCGTATCTCTTTCTCTCTCCTCCTTTTTCCTATCAATTGTGTCAGTGAAACAGAGGAAGGAAGATCCTGAGGATGGAAATCCCATCCAGGTGAGCTCTGGAAAACTCTGTTTGAGGGCCAATATGGTGTTGCTATGAATCAAAATAAGGTCATTTAAGGATACTACTGTAGTAAGCATCTCCCATCTTTATTCCCATGTTTCAGGCTTTATTAGAGACACTAGTTAATAGTTAATGCACCTGTCTGAAGTTTAAAGCAGGATGCACACAATTTAAATCAAATAATTAAAGTGTGTCTGACCTGGTGAATTTTCAGACCTCCAGGATGTTGATAAATGATATGAAAAATTGGAGTTAAATCAGTGGTTTGTGGTTCCATCTAGCTGGGTTTAGAATAGTTTTTGTTCTTGCAGTTTAATGATTTTATTGCATTGTTTGGTGTGTGTGCCATCAAACTCCTGATGTTGTTTTACTCTCTAATGTGACATTCCAGTGACTTAGGGCATGATTCCTTACACTCCAAAATCAATGATCATTTTGCCATTGTTTTTAGTAGGAGCAGTTTTAGGCTGTGAAATAACAGCTAGTCACTTCCACATTCTGCTACCCTGATTACTTTCTACACTTACTCATAAAAGGACTCGGCTGCTCTTTATGTCAGGGGACAACTAGTCAGCATGAAACGTACAAACTATTTCAGTTGGTTAAAAGTAGCTAATGGCAGTATAGATTTTGCAGCAAGAAAAAAACTGTCAGTTGGAAAGGAAGTGACTATCTGAACTTTTTACACCGGGCGAAAGATGTACAAGTGGGATGTAAAATAACCTTTTACTCCGAGCATAAACATCTTTGGAAGACAAATCTCTATTTCACTTGTAAAGACTAAAAAATTCATTTATCGCATGAGCTTTTGTGGGAAAAAAATCCCACTTTGTCAGATACTTGAAGCCACTGTACTCGTTTGTTTTGCCAGACAAGACTAACATGGCTACCCCTTTGGAACTTGAAAGAACCAAGTCACTTCAGCAACCACTGGAATGCAACCACTTCTGGGGTGGAATGTGGCAGCTGCTTCACAGTTCACAGCAAAGTTGCACAATACTTTAGGACTGGAGATGAAGAGAATACTGTAGCTAACTGAAATGACAGAGGAAAATTTAATTAAGCAAAACATAGCTGCATAAACTGGATATGAGCAGGATATGGGTAAAAGTGGCAAACTCTTCTGAGAAGTGCCAGTAGACACTCGGTGACTGTAAGTGGTTAGGAGCTTAGTTTTGTGTCTCAACCAAAACTATTCCCCTATGATTTTGTATCATGGCCACTGTCCTCCTGACAGAGGGCTGGTGAAGACTATGAATGCCATTCCTTAATTAGCTAAATGGTTGTGATCCATGCAATTCCTTCTGCCCTTCTCTTCCTTGAGGCACATGTATATGCATACTTCCAGGGGCAATGGAATCTGCTGCCACAGTAGCCCCAGACTCCGCTGAAGGGGAAAGCAAACGTAAGTCTTGCTGTATAGTTGTACAAAGCCTTGCAACTAAGTACTGGTAATTAGCCTGTGGCATTATTTTTTAGTACTGATTCAGTGGTGGCATTTGGATTTTACTGTCGAATGTGATGTGTGAACCTGGCAGAAATTTGTGAAGCCTTTTAAAACACTGCTGGCACTTATGTTTTTATCATTGTTGTTGACCTGTTGAGGCTTGAGGTTGTTTCCCGTTGTAGGGGGTGTTGATATTTTAACTGGGGGGGGACCGCGGGAGGAATACTTTTCAAGCAGAAAGATGATCCATCACCATGAACTGAATTGAATTACTCAAATTGAATAACACCTTATCCTACCAGCTGTTCCACTGAAATAAATTGGTGTAATGATGTTAAAGTGCAATTCAACATGAGTAAGGGGTCAGAATCTTGTCTAGAGAAAACTAAGGCCAAAATTTTCTATTGTGTGTTAGGCAGCTCATTCCATATTAGGTACCTAAATAAATAAAATATGATTTGCAGAGATACTGCAGCTTCCCTGGAGTTTCCTGCTCCTCATCTTTGAGAACCAAGTCACAAAGCAGCTTTGTAAAAAGGCCAGGTATATTTAATTGCAGTTACCATAAGGGCTTTTCAGTTTCTCTGCATTTCAACCAAAGTTCTGTCCTAAACACTGAATTCTTCACTGTCTTGCAAGCTGTCATTCGTGCCTGGGCAAAGGCGAATACAAAAAGATACTCCAGGTGTGAGAGGAGAATTCTGATTTAGCAACGTATTATGTCCACTTTGCGTGGCTGTTTAAGTATGAGTAGAGGTGTCTAACTTTAGGCATTTGAGTTTTGAAAACATTGTCCTGGGTCTACCAATGCCGTCACACTACAACTATTATATTCTGATTAGTTGAATAATGACCTGTTTGTGTCCAGTTGGAGTCAGCAATAAGTGTAGTGGAACCAATGCTGCACATTTGTCTGTGCCTTCTGCTAAGCTATTTTAGTACTGATTTGGCTGTGCCCATTTCTGTTATCTGGTGTCAGTAACAATCCAGTCATTTCTATTGTAGGTGAGCTTTGAGAGTCCATGACCATCACAAGCATCATTGTCTTGAGGAAAGCAGATGAAAGTCATGTTTTAATTAATGCAAAGGTTTTCATATAGCCATCATAACTGATGTCTTCACCTGTGGCTGTGTTTTGCAGGAGAGGTTCAAACGTTTCACTCACGCTGGACATGTGTACGCCAGGCTGTTCCGAGCAAGTCTTCGGCTACGTCATGTCACCAAGAGAACAGTCAGCCCGAGAGTACCTGCAAAGGGCATCAACTATTCTTACTGCAGAGGAGCTTCACAAGAAAGCATTAGACCCTTTCACACTCCAGGCAGAGTTTTTTGTGAGTATTTTGACTTCTCAAGTTTGAGAGGAGAGTTTGGTGACCTCTGAAAAATGGAACTGTAGACAATCGCTACCCGCCTCCGGTCTTCTGGGGCCTTTCGGTGGTTTCTCTCCTTCCGAATAACAGGATTCTGATGTGTCACACGGTGCAAATATCTGTGCTGGTTTATTTACGAAAGTGCAGACTACAGTACCCAATCGCAGCCAGGCCCCTCTGCGCCCCGAGGCTTAGGGCTCTTTACTCTTGAAGAACCAGGAGCTTTCTCTCCAGCAGGCTTATTTATCTGCCCCAGCCAGGGGAAAGGCTGTTCCTATTTGCTTCCTCGGGCCAGGGTCTAGCATGGCATAGGCCTTAATTAGTGCTTTTCAGTGGGGGGGGGGCTCCCTTCTCCTGCTTTTTACAGCCCTGCTAATATGGGAGCTGCAGGTGGCAGAGGCCCTGAAGTGCTTGTTCCCCTCCACTCGGCCACATGGACATTGCTGCAATCCGTGATCCTCATTGAAATGTTCAATAAGTTCTTCTGGAAGACCAAAAGAAATAAATATACACTCCAGTTCGTTCAGTGAAGCACTTTTATTAAATCCCCAGATTGGTTACCCTTGGAAATTACTGAATTCGAAAACTTTCAGCTATCTTCATTTGCAGAATACAGCACTAGTGCTGGTAATGAAGATCTAGCTTTGTTTCAGTTTTGTATGAGACTAAAGAAAAGGGACCAAACTGGCTTCAGATATACCTCTTGAATCCCAGGGGTGTTACACCAGGTATCAGTTCAACCTAGTACGTCAACCTTCCTGATGGATACTTTCAGACAATTCAGAAGAGCAGCTCTGTACAAAGTTATCTGGCTGGGTGAAACCCAGGGTGCTTGTCCCACTTAATAAATGCCACAGAGAGTTTTCACTACATGTCATTGGTATACACTTAGAAAAATGTTTATTGGATATTAGTAGCTTTTTCAGTTGACAGTAGGAATCCGTAGCTTTCCCTGCCATTGTATATCAACTTTTAATTCTGGAGAAAGCATGCTAACCCTGCTTTTGGTGATAATGCAGGCATTACATACACAGCTCAAGCCAGTAGGTGGGAATTGGATTTCTAAGCAGCTTTGTAAAAAGGCCAGCTATATTTAATTGCAGTTGGTATAAATGGCTTTTCAGTTTCTCTGCACTTCATCCAAGTTTCTGTCCTAACTGCTCGATTTTCCACTGTCTTGCAACCTGTCATTTGTACCTGGACAAAGACGAATACAAAAGGATACTACAAGTGGGAGTGGAGAATTCTAATTTAGCGACATGTTATGTCCACTTTACATGGGTGAAACGATTATGCAGCATGCAAAGCAATGGAGAATCAGGCCTTGTCTACATTACAAAATTAAGTCAACCTAAGTTAGGTCGATGTATAGCTCCTGCAGTAATTACTGTGTTTTTTTCATGTCTCCACTACCTCCTTCATGCTGGTGGTGCTCGTCCTACCCAGGGCGCTTGCACCGACTTAAGTGGAGTAGTGTGGGGAGCCTGAGAGCCCATGCTGTTCATCCCAGCCCAGGGCTCAAAGCCAACAGGTTATGTCAGTAAGGCAGTGAATACATGGACACTGTCAATCCACTTCTTGACCTAACAGAATCCATGGAGGACCTTCTCTGGAGCAGAGAAAAGAAAGGAATGACCTCACAGTACTCCCTTTCCATTTCCCCCAGCCTGCAACTGCTGGGTTTTTTTCCCTTTTACAAGTAGTGGCAGGAAAGACAATTTTAGGGCACAGTTTCCAAACAGAAGGTCAGACTTCTGTGGTCCTTCCCAGTTTTTCTCAGTTTTCATTCAGTCCCCCATTCCTTTCTGAGGAAGCACTGAGGCCATGACAACAGTAACGCTTATGGTAGTATAACATATGTCACTGAGGAGTGTGAAAAAACATACCCTTGAGCGACATAAATTATGCCCATAGAAGTACCTGTGTAGATGGCATTATGTCAGCAGGAGAGCTTCTCCCACCCACATACCTACAGCTACTCATTGGAGGTGAATTATGCCAATGGAGGAACTCTCTCCCATCAGCACAGAGCAGCTACATGAGCAGTCTTACAGATGCATCGCTGCCTCAGTACAGCTATACTGCTGAAAGGTCTCTAGTGTGGATGTGGCCTTAGGAAAAACTGATGAAAGACCTTCAGATTTGGCCATCAGAAAGGGCAGAATACAATTGGCTAAAGAAGACAGGAGGCAGACAAGGTGTGAGTCAAAAGAAAAACATCAAGCCAAATCTGCTTTGTGAATCACCATTGTTCTAACACTTTGATTCCTTGGAGGCTGAGGAATGGAACCAGTTACCACATTGCCCTAGGGGGGAGAATGGTTCTCACCACTGAGGTCTGGTCTTCACATACTTTTTATATGGGTATAACTATGTGATAAGGAATGTGATTTTTTTTTTTAAAAAAAAACCCCACTAGTATACTTATGCCATTAAACTCTGGTGTGGAATTAATTATGCTGGTATGAAGGGTGCCTTATACCCCCATCATACCAGTATATGCATAGTATCTAATACCCTTCATACCTATACATATAGATAGTATAATATAGGCCTTATAGCTTTTCCATATGCAAATAAATGATACTGGTATAAGCGCCTTCATATTCTTTTAGCTATGTTTGCACTAGAGTTTTATCTCTAAAACTATGTCGGTATAATTAAAGTGTTCAACTTTTGTGTGTAGACAAATTCTGACTATTTAAAAGTGAAACATTTAATAGCTAACTAACTTTCTTCGGGCATAGGATTCCATGGGCTGCAACCCACTTTGTCAGATACAATCTGATGAAGTGGGTTGCAGCCCAAGAAAGCTTAAGCCTGAAGAAATTAGTTAGTCTTTAAGGTGCAACAGGACTCTTGGTTTTTTTGCTGTATACAGACTAACACGCCTACCACCCTGGAATTTAATAATTCTCCTGTTTTAGAGGAGGGTAACTATTGAGATTCATCTTTGCTGAGGAAGTGCCTGAGCTGTCTACTATAGTCAAGCTGGGCAATTTAAGAGTAGGTTGTAGTAGCCCATGTGACCTGTACTATGTTACAGGCTAGAAAAGTAACGTTGCAGGTAGTAAAAATGTACTTTACTGTCGGTGGGAGAAAAAAATATTTTTTTCCAGAAGATGTTTTGTCAGAAAAAGATTTTTATGAAAAAATGACAAGAAGCTCTAATTAAAATAAACCCTGATCTCGCTACACCATGTAGTAAAAGACAAATGGGAGGAGTCATCGAGAGTGGACTTTTAGAGGGCCTTGATGAGGCAAGGAAAAGAAGCTTCAATTTGGTACAGCATACAAGTGGTAAAAGTTAGTGAAAGGATTTGTACAGTAGGGTGACCGTCAATCTCACTGGCAAGGAAGGCCATTTTATTAGTTGCATTTTGAATGAATACTGTGGACATCAAGGAGACTGGAATAAAGGAGATGGCACTAATAAAGGTGTGAGATAATCATGTCAAGGACAAGTGTGTCCTATTGGAACAGAGAGAACATTTTCTTTTCCCATGTATGTGAAAAAACGCTCTCAACAAGTACTTCCAAGTTATCAGTTCTTTTCCCTCATTTGAGAGACTGAGAATGTTGAAATAGGGAACCAGGAGACAGAGAAAGAATGACTGATTTTCTTTCAAGTCTTTTTACAGCTAATTCTTGGGTGTATTACAACCAGAATTCTAGCTAATCTGGCTGCAAGAAGAGACCCTGGGTCAGTTGCGTTACTGGTTTCTAACTTGTTTGTCTGTCCATCTGTCACAGTAAACCACTAGAACTCTGCAGTCAGTTCCTTGGGGGACCTAATAGGAACTGATTTTAAGAGTGTTTTTTTCTCTTCAGAAATTAAATTGAATAAAAGCTTATGAAATGTGGCCTTTCTGGGTTATTCTGGGACACGCTCTTCCCAAAATTACACATGATAAGGAACAGAGAAAGGAAGGAAAACACATGGCTCTGTGCAAAATAATTAGGCAAAGCAAGATTAACAAAACTGCATATGCAAAGCAGCATCCACAACAAAACATGACCTTCATTCTAGCAATTTTTTTGTATTTTTTTTAATTGGGAAAAGGTGGAAAATTACTAATGCTTTCTCCACCATGAATTTGAATAAGAGGCTGACTGAGAGCACATGTAATAGCAAGTTCAGGGTTTAATTTTAACAATCTTCAGCCTTTTGTTTACCAACCAAACATATTAAATACAGACAGTCAGAGCAAGCTCTGCTCATTTGCCTCCATCCTGTTCTGATGGGGCAAAATCAGGGTTGATGGGGACTTTAGTCTGGGTGGTCATATTCGGTTCTTGGTGTCTTTCCTGAAACTGCTTTAAATCACTATGCCTCCACAATGAAGTGATCAACTAACTTCACATGCTGTAGTCCACTGAAGCAATCAAATGGCTCCTAACAAAATAAGCCTGACTTCTGAAATTTGAACTCTACTACAGGTGGAAAAGGTTCTATAGCCCATTGGTAATTCTCTGGTTACTACTCCACTTGGCTATTTCTGATAAAGAAGCAGCCCTGTTAAAGCTCATCGAAGAAATTACTATTGTGGTTTAATATTTATATCATGGTAGAGCTCAAAGACCCCCCTGAAGATCAGGGCTCTGCTCTGAAGAACTCACGCTTTAAAGGCCAGTTAGTGACTTGGCCCACATATTTGTGTAAGGGAGTAAAACCCCACCCCTGACAGCTCTGTGTGAGCTGCCAAGACCTTAGGTCTTGTCCTGTAGAAGGAGTGGGTGCACACACAGAATCTACTGACTGTCCCCACTCCCAGAGAAGGTGAATGGGGAGGGGCAAAAACCGGATGTTTCCTTGTTTCCATTCTCCACCCCCATACTGACTAGCCAGTGTAACTGAGCTGTCATGGAGGGTGTTATAATTTGCAAGTGCAGGGCAGCAGCAAATGACTATCCCAAATCTGAACAAGAAGGAGAGCAATTGTGACTCAGGAGGGGTGTTTGTAGTACAATGCTTCCTGGGGTGGTATAGCTTACGCACCATTCTTGGCTTACATCTATGCCTCAAGTCAAAATACAATCCTAATAATATTCAGAGCTGAAATAGTGCCATAGTGTACACCACTCAAGGAATTAGTCATCTGGAGCATTTTTATATTCATGATTTCAAAAAAGAAAACCATTGACACAAAAAGGAAACCATCAGTCATGCCTTGGTGGTAAATTGCTAGAAGTACTATACCATATGTTTCAATTGACTTCATCTCTGCTACTCCTCCACAGTGAGGACGTAATGAGTTTTTGTCCCTGGTGAATCTATTAATATATTCTATTATGCATTTTCCGACAGGAAATCCCAATGAACTTTGTTGATCCAAAGGACTATGATATTCCAGGATTAGTGCGGAAGAATCGCTACAAAACAATTCTCCCAAGTAAGTTCCAAATTTACTTTGTAATTCTGCAATCCGATAGTGCATTTGGATTTCCATTCACTATTATTTAGTGAAGTCTCAGTATCCAAGGTTTGCTTAGTTTCTGGCATTCGATGGAATGCCTTTCACAAATCCTTTCTGGGATATTTCTGCTAGGCTATTTATAGCAGTTATTGAGCAAGGGAAACACTTTGAAAAGCTCCTAAATCCTATTTTCATTAGAGACGTAGGCACTTCAGTCTTATTGAAAGCCAGTGGGATTCAAGCTCCTAAGTCACTTTTGAAAATAGGAGTTAGGCTCCTAAATTATGTAGGTGTTTTTGAAAATTTTGCCCCAAATCCTGGTGCCTTTATTTAGGTTTTACTTTGTTTCCTCTGGTAAACTTCTGTTTAAGAGCTGAATTCTGACACTGTTACTCAGGCAGAGCAATATTTTAGTACACAGGTGCTTGCTTTGAAGCCAATGGAACTACTTGAGTCATGAGGTGCCGCTCAATAAGCCTTATTTTAAAAGGTACCGAACATCTCAAATCTGACTTAATTCTTAAGGAAGTCATAGGTACAGTGCCCTTTAAAGTAATGGTACCGTTCCCACTTATGTCAGTGGGTGCCCGATTGGGCTCAATATGCTTGTCACTTCTCAGGATCACACTCCAAGTGAAAACTGATTAAGGGCCTCAGGATTTGGCCAATTCATTTTAAAAAAATATAATACATCTCTCTCTTTTTTAAAACTGTAAGTTGCATTATTACTTATCGCCAAGGATGGAAATTTTGAGAAACATTTTGCTTGGGATTGATTTTACAGCCATTATCATTTCCCCCTGTCTCATGAAAAGATATTTTAGAAAGTGATACAATTATAAGATGTCGTGTCTGAATATAAAAGTTTTCTCTAAGCCATTGACAGGTAGATGCTGCCATCAAGCTCTGGTGCAGCTTTGTTAGGGAAGCCCAAATGGTTCAGAGTGCTCGTTAGGCTCAAATAAACATCCAGAAGTTGGAATCTGATCAACTACGCAAATCACTTTAGTCTACAAAACTGGACCAGACATTTGGCAAGAATAGGCTTTCTTCTGAAACATCCAACTCTCAAACTTCCAGGCATGGTCAGATATTCCATGTAGATACCACAGTCTAGTGGTGTTTTGGCATTTCCACTCAGAACCAAAAGAGTTAAAAACACTCAGTCAAACATCGCAGAGCCTTTGTCTTGAAACATGCTAATGATTGGGTGCATTATCATTTCTTTCAAGCTTTAAATCGTGGTTTAGAGTGATGATTTTCAGAAATGGCTAGTGATTGCAAGTGCCTTCATATGGGGACTCAAACTGATGTATTTTAAAGGAGCCTGATTTTCAAAGGGGGGTGCCCAGAACTTTTTTTAAGTGGACTCCTTTAAGGGGATTCCTTTGGACTCCTTTAACTTATCTCAAGTTGGACACTCAAAAATGGAAGCCCACAAAATTGCTAGCCACTTTTGAAAATCTTGGCCAACAGCTGTAATCAGGTTCCTGTTAGATTTCCCCTCTGTGTAATCAGGTTCTTGTTAGCTTTTCCCTTAGTAACTACTTGGCCACTCCTCAGGCTTCTTCTGTTGATGCTAACTTCACCTCAGTCTTACAAAATCTGGTAATATTTCCATTGCTGTGGGCCAGCTAGAGAGGAGGAATGGCTCCCACTCTAGACTGATTGTAAGATTAACAAGGAATTTATCCAGAGCAAATCAGACTTTTCCTCTAGTAAGAACAAAAATGAAGAATTTCATAACCATCCAGATCTGTGAAACACAATATCCCAGTGCCACTTGGTTTGATAAGGATGATCAGAGGATGTCTGGCTGTCACATGGGAAACCAAAGGACACACCATAGTCACTTCTGTTGGAATTATTTCCATCCTGCCCTCTGTCCCTCAACATGGAACACACCTAGTTCCAGTATAGGTGGGGAACGCAGTAGGACTCAGAGGAGTATTGTATCCCTTCCTATCATAAAGCTGTGCTCTTTGGCCATTCTCTCCACAATATTATGGAGAAGAGGGTGTTTGGGATATCATATGGTGGGCTCAAGAAGTGGCCAGTGGGTTCATGACTATATTTATCTCCTCCTGACTCTTTAGTTTCCAGATGAACTAAACACAGCCTGTGCTGCCTGTGTCACAATCAGGGTCTTTCTAACTGTTGGCTTGCACCAAGCAATTATGGAAGGGACTACTGATGGCCATACACACAGCAAAGCCCATACTTTGATGGCGATCTATTTCCCAATGGCAGACTCGGCCAATTGTGACCTCCAATTTACTGTAGGGAGCAGCAGGCACTTCATTATACCAGTGACATCAAAAGCAAAAAGTATACTCTGAAAATCAAAGAACAAACAAGCAAACAAAAAATATAAAATTCCCTACCCAGCTGTGAACTCCAGAAGTATTTGAGGCAGTTATCATTGAAAGGTAAGCAGGCACTTAACATAATGATTAGTTATGTGCAACTCTAGAGCTAATTGTAGTCAGTGAGAGATGTGATAATAGGCTCTAATTCAGTTAATTTATATTTCTTTTGTAACAAATTTCTTTTGCAGATTCCCAATTTTGGTGGTGGTGGTGGTGGTGGTGTGAAGATGGTTTTGGGGAGTCCTTTTAAGGGGTGAGGGTGTTTGGGTTTTGGAGACATGCCAAGCTAATCAGATTAATTTAGCTGTTTCACAGACTACTAAACTTGCGTGTTGAGAGAAAATCTGAAACCTCTTCTCTCATGGAGCAGTCCTACAGAACTGAATAGAAAACAGTAATTTTTCTATAGTTTTTTTGCACCACCTTGCAGAATGTAATAGAAAATTATATCCTTGTTATAGAACTCCGTAAGTGGGCCAAAATCTAATACGAAGGATATTATGTTTCATCTCTTTCAATCTTGTTGATTCTAAGCAAAATTTCTAAGCAACCTTATTTAGTTGTATCAAGCCCTATTGCTTTCACTCCTCATTACATTTGGTAAAACTTCTTTCAAAAAATATTATAGTTAGAGAGGCAATGTGGACTAGCAATAGAACACTGCAATGGGTCTCGGGTGAACTGAGTTCTATTCCTGGCTCTGCCATTGGCCTGCTGAGTGACCTCGAGCAAATCACTTCATCTCTCCATGCCTCAGTATCTCTATCTGTAAAATGGGGATAATGCTACTGCCCTACTTTGAGATCTACTGATGAAAATTTGTATCTGTGAGCTAGGTATTATTATCTATCACTCATTTTAAAAAATCTCAGACTGCTGAGATCCTACTAAAAAAACTAGTCTAGGCTCAAAACACTCTTAGAAAAGACTGTAGAAAAATAACTAACATTGTTTTGGTTCTTTATCATGTGTGACAGTACTTAAAGGGACAATGTCAACTTAGGCATGTTCTGCACGCTGATTTTGTACTGGTATAACTATTTCAGTGAAGGGCTTTTTAAAAAAAAATTAAAAGAGTTTTACCAGTACAACTTCTCCTGGTGTGGACGCAGTTACTTTGGTATAAAAGGGCTTATGTTGGCATGGCTTATTTCCCAGTTGATAAGGCCTGGTTTACACTTGGAAATTAGGTCAGCATAACTTTCACTCAGGGATCTGAAAAATCCACACCCTTGAGAGATGTGGTTAAACATACCTCACTCCTGAGGGGAAACAGCACTACCTTGATGAGAGAATTCTTCTGTCAATCTAGACACCTCCTCCTGGGCAGATGGATTACCTAGGCTGACAGGAGGGGCTCTCCCATCAGCATAGAGAACATCTTCACTGAAGTGCTGCAGGTGCTCTTATAGCAGTTGTATGTGTCGACAAGCCCTAAGACACCCCAATGTAATGGCATCCGTGCTACAGGGTTGTATAATTTTAACTACACCACTACAGTATTGTGAAAATGGTGTCATTCTTGTGTGTAGACAAGGTCTTCATTTAGTTCCAAAATATAAAGTGTGGGATTGTGTTTATGAAACCTAACGGGTCAAATCTTAGGGCCCTAACACGGTTTTCACTCAAGCAAAAAGCCTCACTGAAGTCATTGCTTGCAGTGCTGTTTACCAAAATAATATTTTAACACACAGAGAAATGAAATTAATGCAAAAGCAAATTGCAGTAATGTAGAGTGAGTGCTTGCGTAAGTTATATGAAATATAATATCTCAAAGCTTGTGAGAGAGCAGACAGCAAAGTGAGGAGCCAAGAATCATTTAAATACTATTGCAGTTATTAATGATGAAATATCCTACTTAGGGTAGTAATATTAATTTAGTGAGATAATGAATTTTGTTGCACGCAAATACCTGACTTTTTATGGTTAGTACTTTAGCTCAATGTTAATTTTCCCTAAATAAAAGATTTACAGTCAGTTGTACGCTGAAAGTAAATGCAGTGACATATACACAAATTAGAGGAGTTAAGTCAAATTATTTAGACCTTGCTCAAGCAAAACTCCAACAGACCTCAGTAAAAACTGATACCCAGGTCCTGGAACTCTGTGTATAGTTCAGGTAAACAAGCCATGTGCAAAAAACCAAAATATACATCCCAGCAACAGTGACACTTCCATCAGCCATTGCTGCCCCTGCACAAGGGTTTATGTAGGATTGCAGGCCTACTGATCTACTGGCCACATCTCCACCTGGCTTGTCTTACCACATTTTCAGATTCCTACCTTCTGAAGAAAAAGGGAAGCAGGGAGGAAATTGTGCCTCAGAAGGAAGTCTTAGAAAAGTATCTCCCAGATCAGTTCCTGGGGTGCTGCCTAGTGTGTGCCTGCTGGTGTGCCTAGCCTACTCCCATGGAATTATCAATGTAGGACATCCATAATGCATATAAAGATGATGAGAGGACAAATTAAGCAGGATCTAGAGAAATGAGTGATTCTGTCAGAGGCAGTGAAATAATCCAGCTCTCCCTTCCCTTTGCTGGTATCATTTTCACAAGAGGCTCCCTAGGACCCCCTTTAGAGCATCACAGGTATCTGTTGTGTCTACTTCTGAAGACAGCTGAATGATTAGCTATATTACTAAAGGACAGAAAATAGTCTCAAATCTGTTACTCCTCTTGACTGATAACTATTAACTGTCTCTTTACACATTTTAGATCCTCACAGCAGAGTGTGCCTTATCTCAACTGATGAGGATGATCCTCTTAGCTCTTACATCAATGCTAACTACATCAGGGTAAGAGTTTAGCAGTCCATTGCTTCTGCATAGATTGTTAGCTGCTGATCATTTAAGAATTGCAACAACTATTGGCTTCGAAAAACTGTCTTATTTTAGTTCCTTTTTCTCTCTCGTTTTTGTATTACTGGAAACAGAACCTCAAAGTGCACCTCTAACGGTTCTGGTCCAACAAAAATAAACCATCTGCATTTTTTTACATAAAGTTTCCTGCCATACTGTTCTGATGCAAACAAAACTCCCAGCAAACTCAGTGGAATTATTCCTGAGGAAGGCCTGCAGGATTTGAGCCAGAGTTACCATTTGATTGTTGTAGCATGAATTGATCACACTGCAACAGTATTGCCTGCTGCTTGTGTAACCTGAAGTTACACCTTCTACCTTGCCTATATGTGTGCGAGAGGTAGAGAATGAGTGCTCACAATACCATTTGGATTGATACCTGTTGACCTGATTCTGCAGTGTTGACCTCTTGTCCCATTGTAGTCAGGGAGAGCTTTCTCTGGGTAAAGATTGACGTGTCAAGGGGGGAGGGAGGGCTAGTGTGTGTGCATGAACACGTGTGCACACGTGCACTGTTTGATAGTGATTTATTGTTGTTTTGTTGGCAGGGCTATGGAGAAGAGGAAAAGGTCTATATTGCTACTCAGGGACCCATAGTTAATACTGTCAGTGATTTCTGGAGAATGGTGTGGCAGGAGCGTTCTCCCATCATTGTCATGATCACCAATATAGAAGAGATGAATGAGGTAACAATGTTACTTATGAGCTATGTCTTGATCATCTATTGTAGCAAGATTTTCAGGCACAGGTGCCAGACCCATGGGAAACAAATGAGTTCAGAGGCCTAAGTTATAGTGCTCTGTAGTTTCCTTTTGAAATCACCTCTGAAGGTTTCAAAACCAAGAGGCCACCTAATTCAAGCTCTGTTGATTTTTGTATTTGAATACCTGTAAGCAACAAAGTAACAGTCTAAGCCTCCCTATGCTGTATTTGTTTTGGTTTAACTCCTGTATCCTTTTTCCATGTAGCTGCTCCTGCTTCATTAAACATAGTAGTTATGATGAGCAGCAGTTAAAGATGATTTGTATGTGGAGGACTGTCCCTGTTGTTTAGTGTGTTTGGGGGATGCTGTTAAAATATGGGAACTGATTAAGATGTTCCAAACTTTTTGAATCACCCCCCCTGCTAGAATTAGTATTTATGAGAGTTAATGGTCTGTGGTTATTTATGTATTTTTGCCAATCCTTCCCATACAGTTCTACCTGCAAAGTTCTATGCTTCCATACTTTGCAACACCACTGTCTTGTGATCTTGTGGCTAATATCACAACATTACTCCACAGGAACCCCAAACAGTGGTGATGCAAACTGTGAAAGCGTGGGACTTTTCAACACCAATGTAGAATATGTGAGGCAAGAAATAACAGTAGGGTACAATTTTCAAGAGTGGCCAAATGATTTAGGAGCCTGCTCCATTTTCAGAAGGGACTTAGGCACTTATGCCCAGATTTTAAAGGTGTTTAGCGTTGCTCTATTCAGTGTTGCAAAGCCTAAGTGGTTTAGACACATTTCCAAAAGTGATTTATGCACTGAGAAGTGTCGGTCTTGTTGAAAGTCACTTTTGAATGAGACTTAGGCTCCTAAGTCAGTTTGGTATTGCAACACTGACATATCTTTAAAAATCTGAGTTGTATGTGTCTAGCTCCCAACGATTTTTTAGTGGGACTTAGATTCTCAAAGGTATTTAAGTGCTTGAAGATGCAGAAATGTACCTGCTGGGATTTTCAAAAGCATCTATGTGCCTAACTCCCAATTACCTTTAAAAATCTGGCCCTAAATGCCTAGGTCATGTCAGAAAATGGGACTTAAACTTCCAGTTTACTTAGGCCCTTTTGAAAGTTTTACCAATATAGACTTGAAGGAAGAAGAGACCAAAAGGAAATCATGTCCTTCATCGTCTTTTCTGCTGTGAAGCTTTCCCACTGATTTCACATAGGTTGTACCACCGGAATGCAAAATAGCCTTTGTATCAGTGTGCCCTGTTATTCAACACCAACAGACCATCTGACCTGTCATGTCAGCCTCAGGACCACTGCTCTGTCATGCCACCATCATAGCAGTGATGCTGCAGCACATATCTCTTCACACAGAGATCTATTGAGTCTTTCCTGATACCTTTTGTATCAAAAATTAAATGGTTCTGTGAGACGCAGACGTAAATATAGGGTAAGCTCTTCCATGCTGTCGTCTCCTATATTTCCTTTTTTTTTTTCCTAAAAATGTATTAATATATAAATATCAGGTCTCAAAAGTATGTAGATTCAGAGCTAAAACCTTTGTTCTGCCAAGATTCTAGTAAGGGAGTCTTTGTGCTTCTGCTATACACGGTGGCTTTATTAATGTGAGAATGAACAGCTCAGTATTCCAGCCCTCTGTCACATTTAATCCAAACTGACAGACAGCCCACGGAAATGTGTGGGTGATCCTACTCCACTCACTTCAGCAGCATAACGTCTGTGCTATTGATAGCTGCTAGCGCATTTGCTGCTTTTTACAAAGGATTCAGCAATTTAGGAGGGGGAAATAGTCAGTCTGCTTTACAGTGACACAATGGGCCACATTCATCTCTAGTCTAAAGTGTCACAGCTCTATTAGAGGAACAGCACCCATTTACACTATAAGAGAATTTGTCCCAGTAACTTTTCAAAACACTTTTTAGTTCTTGGCCCTTGCCTTCCAGCAGAATTTTTTAAAAACTTGCTCGCAAAGTTTACGGTGAAGGGCCAGATTGTGATGGACTTTGCAGAAGAGGGGGTTTGCAAGTAGCCTTTTTTCCTTCCCTTACGTGGGTGCACAGAGACCTCCCACAATAGCAGCCCCAGTACTCTGGGGAGCATGAGGGCTGCTTGCTCTCTGCTTCTATCCTGGGGAGCTATTTGTTCGGAATTTAGCAGAACTCAAATCAGTATTCTGACATCTTTTTCCCCTTTCATTCCTTTGCTTTGATGTAGGAATTTTTTCCATTTTAAAGTGAAGTTTTGATCACACCGTATTCCAAACTCACTTCCAGTCATGGACTCTTATAGGGAAAAAATGCAGATTATAATTTCAGATTCAGTGACCAATGGCTCTTTACTAGAGACAGGAAAGGTATGTTGTAAATTTGTATATAAGTTCATGCACAACACAGAAATATTAATGATCCAAAGAGCATAATATGACTAAATAGCAACCATTATCATAATAAAATAATGAATATAATAGACTATTCATAAACACTGCCACATTTCTTACTAGATTCTTAAAATGTGCAGATACATCACACTGAACACACACAAACCAGGTTTTATGCACAGAAGTGAGGTAGGTAATTGCACAGTTATAACTTGCTGCATGCAAATGGATTTTTTCTTGCATAACGAGAGTGATGTGATTATAAAGAAGTTTACCTGAAACTTTGGCTCCTATATTTAAAATAATAGGTTGAGTTGCGTCTTGTTACAGAAACATTCTGCATCCTTATTCATCTAAGCATGCATTGGAGACTTGTGGGGGTAAAAAACCTATCCGGCTTCAAAACTGAGCTTGATAAATTTATGGAGGGGATGGTATGATGGGACAGCTTAGTTTGCCAATTGACTGACCTTTGACTACTGATAGATGTGCCTTTGGCCCAAGATTGGACATTTGATGGGCTGAGGCCTGAGTTGTTATTACCGAGAATTCTTTCTTGGGTGTCTGGCCGGTGAGTCTTTCCCACGTGCTCAGGGTTTAACTGATGGCCATATTTGGAATTGGGAAAGAATTTTCCCCCAGGGCAGATTGGCACAGGCTCTGCGTGTTTTTTACTTTCCTCTGTATCATGGGGCACAACTCACTTGCTGGTAGATTCCCTGTACCTTGAAGTCTTTAAACCAGGATCTGAGGACTTGTATAACTCAGTCATAGGTTAGAGGTTTATTACAGAAGTGGGTGGGTGAGGTTCTGTGGCCTGCGTTGTGCAGAAGGTCAGACTAGATGATCATCTTCATCCCTTCTGACTTTACAGTCTGAGTCTATAAGACACAGTTTCTGCATAATGAAGTGAACCACCATTGGGGTCTGCTTAATATATTTTATGTTGCACACAGAAATGTACAGAGTACTGGCCAGAGGAACGGGTCACCTACGAAGGAATAGAAATCACAGTTAACCAGGTCATACAAGCAGATGATTACCGATTAAGACTCATCACCCTGAAGGTAAGATCACTCAATAAAAGTCTTACACAGGAATGTTCCTGGAGAATTGAGTGAAAATTATAGCCACCGTGCACTACTATGAAACATCACTCATATTCATGGAGCCCCTGAAGAGATCCAGAAATAGAAGCAATACAGTAATGAAGACTGAATGTGTAAAATCTGAAGATTTTCAGGCCACTTATAACTGGAATGGGTTCATTTGCTGGAAGAGACCAGTGAGTCATTCTGTCCAAGTGTCTTCTGTGCTGACTGGTCATTTAGTGACATGCTAGCTTAGGGATAGCTTCTTACCTAATTTTGAACCAGCCTTTATAAGTCATACTAAAGAAACTGGCTTTAGGTTAACATCATAAACTTTGTGATGATGCCATATGGCGTACAAGGAATTTTGTGCAATATGGGTCAGCTTCTCTACTGGTGTAAATTGGCTTAGCTCCATTGAAACTCTACTGATTTACTACACTAGCTGAGGATTTGGCCTTAGTGAGGTTTTATGTTTTCTAGGCTATGTAGAGGTTCCTGGCACCTATTTGGGGAAAGCTAAACTGTGTGTTTAGTCTTCATATGAACTTTATTAAATATCTCTTACACTGTTCCTAAAATTGTTAGGAACAAAGTAGTGACAGAAGGTCTAGATCAGTGGTTCTGAACCTGTGGGCTGTTTGTGGCCCAGTCAGCAGACATTTGCAGCCCATGTGACATCCTCAGTGCCAGACAGTTAAAGTGTGTGGATGTGGCCCACACAACACACACACAGCTGCATTTGTAGTCCGCAATGGTAAATAAATTAAGAACCACTGGTCTAGATGACACTTAATCCTCCTTCAGTGCAGGGAATGGGACTAGATGACCTATCAAGGTCCCTTCCGGTCCTAACTTTCTATGATTCTGTGACTTCTTTTTGCCACTGAGAACATGCAGTAGAGCTGGGATGGGAACTTGGGAATCCCAGTCTAATGTCCTGTCCCTAGACCATCTGTTCTACTCCTTTGGCCTCCGTGTCGTCTCCTCCATTTTCCCTCAGTAATGTGTCTACCAGTCTATTTAGCAGTTGCTGATGGTAGAGTAGTTCCACCGCTTCTCACTGTGGGTGAAACCCTTTTCGATAGCTTTCATCCTTATTATTTCTTAAGCAGTTTGATGAGCTAGCACTGATACTGATTAAAGGACACATGCTACAGTAAGCAGAAAAAACTGCAGATAGCTTGGTCAGCACTTTTTCACCACGACAGACCCAATCTTAACTTTTCAAATCATGTATCCTTGCAATTAATGTATCCTTTGCAACAAAATACTTAGCTTTCTAATAACAGCCACGACACCCTGTGAATACTGAGTTCCAGCACGTACTGACTTTTATTAAATACTCTGTCGCTGCTAGTCTAGGGTATCACAGTCCTATTTTACAGTCACTAAGTTTTATGATCTCAAGGTATATGCTTGAATAGGAAAAGTCTCCTTCACATAATCTTCACACATCTTTTCATCTATCAGAGCCAGCCCTGAACTCAGTACAGCAAAGCAGAATTACTTCCCAAACTGAGAACAAGCCTCCTTTCAGACAAACAGTTTTGAGTCTCACCAGCAATGTGCTAATAGGCAGACGGTTGGCTTATGAAACCCTGTCTCTCTAGCAAAAGCATGGAAAGTCTGTCAATCATACATTTGGCAGTGAGGACGAGTTGAAGACCACACTCTGAAACAAGTGGAAAGGAAAGATTACTTCCACATGTGTGCAGACTTGAAACAGTCTTAAGTACAACCCTGTCTCAGACAGTGTGGTACAACGGCAAGAATAAAATCAAGACAGACTCCCATTGTGGCCCCTTTTCTCACAGATGAGGCCTTTGTTAATTTCACTCAACCACTGCAACTGCCTCAGTGAAGTTCACAACCCCTGCTGTGCTGGAGTGTCCACAGTTATTCGTGAATTGCGATTAAATGCAGCAATTTAATATTGGTGACCAGGGTTGATCAGAATTTTCCTGTCAAAACCATTTTTGATGGAAAATTGAGTTTTCAGCCACATGAAATTTTTTTGCAAGAAAGGTCCATCTGTTTTGCTTGGAAAAGTTCAACTTTTCATTCAAAAACCAAGAACACAAAAAATTTTCAGTTAAAAATCACAGTGCAGACCACTTTGGGAAAGGGAACCCCAGACTTCCAAGGTCCACAGCTCCAGGGCAACCCTGTCAAGCACACTGTCTGAGTCCACAACTTTGGGAAAGCCCCATCATGTGCTCCACCTCTTGGCTGGGGAGTCCCGGCTTTCTAGGGTTCATAACCACGGAGTCATTCTGCCATGCCAGCAATAACAGGGAGCCTGAAAGTCCTGGGAATCCTGGCTGTAGTCAGGACATCACTCCTGTATCTGCCCAAGGGAGCCCAGAAGCTCTGAGTATCCTGGAGGTGTTTTCTAAACAGATTCTTTAGAGGATTCCTGGTTTGTGATAAAAAAAATTTTAAATGGTTTTATTTGGAAATCCTAAATTTAAGCCAGGTCTACTCAATTGTGTCTTTATTGCAGGCACAAGTCTGTGTACATAGTTGTACAGGATTCTACAGGGAAAAATAGACCTTAAAACCAAATTATTGGTTGGGATCAGGCGTGTCTTACAACACCAGATACCCCAAAGCAGATGAAAAGAGGTGGAGAAAGCAGACAGCAGGTATAAGAGGAGAGAGGACTGAAAACTGGTTACATTTATAAAATCTATTTCCATATAGGTATATCTTCAGAAAAGGAGAATGTTATGCTGACACAAATGACACTGAAGCTTTGATTGATATTATATATGTCCAAGCATACAGTTCCCTTTCCCTCCAACCTGCTTCCTCCATCCACTTTAAGGTCTCATCCCCTCTTAGTTATTCAGTCAAGCAGTGCTTCAGCTTTCAGCATCAGTCGGGCAGTGCTTTAAAAACGAAGCTGGTAGATGAATGGTTCAACCGGCCTGAATAGAAATAAAGGTGCTGTTTAGTGAGATGTCATTGCCTGGAACTGTTCTTTTATCATATAATGCCTGTGACCCTGGAGTACACTTACAATAAATGACTTGGTAATGAAAACCTCAGAAGCCATTAATTGTGTCACATTCTCCAGCACCGTGGACATTCCTCCTTCAATAGAGGTAGGATGTTGCAGCATCTAAACTGATTAGAAATTTAATGTAATCTACCAGCTGCACTGCAGACACTGATGCACATTTCTCAGCAACAGATCTTGAGGATGGTTTATCATACTTCTTTCAGGATGGAGGTCAGGCAGTAGCAGGCCTCGGGAATTCAGAAAGGAATAAAGCAAGAGAGAAGCTTTTTTTTTCCTTTTTCAAAGGAACCTTAGCCAGGGTCTAGCAGCTGATTGATTATTCCAGGTTTAGCAGAAGCATGATTCTAGGCTTTGAACCACCAATTAAACCATGTTTCTTCCCACCTTAACCTCACACTTCCTGAATCTCAATGAAGTATAGATAAAGAGTGTTTTCTTTTCAGTAAGAATGAATGTATACGGGGTCACTGAAATAAGGGTTCTCTAACTGGGAAATTTAAAATCAGTACCAATGTAAAAAAGGCTAAATGAATCTTGATCTATCCCCTAGAAAAGTAACTTCACAAAAGTTTTCTTTTTTCTTTTCTTCTTGCATTTGTGTTTTGGAACCAATATTGTTCAGAAAATTTGGACTCTGATTTCAAAATGTGGTTATGAAACTAGTGCTCCTGACCGCCATGGCTTGGTTCTCCAGGAGCCTAGGCTCAACTCTAGAAATCCCAAGTGACTTAGTTTAGGCTCCTAAATCTTACTTTCAAAACTGACTCTGGACTCAGATCCTCAAAGATATTTAGGCATCAAACTCCCATTGATTTTAAGTGGAAGATAGGAGCGTAAATACCTTTGGCTATGTCTACACTACAAAAAGTTAGTTTGACTTTAAGTCAACTTAATAAGGTCAACTTTAAGTCGACTTAAAGTCAACCGTATTACGTTGTCTTAACAAAGTGGTGTCCATGGACGTGGACTAAGTCCACTTTGTTAAATCGACCTAACTGCCCTTAGGTCGACTTAGCAAAGTGGACTTAAGCATCCACACTGGGTTTAGGTCAACATAAAGAAGGGTTAGATCGACCTAAGGAGGCTTAAGTCGACCTAATGGGTGGTTCTTATTAAGTCGACTTAAGGAATTTCTTAAGTCAACTTAATGAAAGCCTAGTGTGGACGTGGCTTAATTTAAGTCGACTTAATTTGCCAGTGTAGACATAGCCTTTGAGTCTAAGTCCCATTGAAACTTAATGGGACATAGTCACAAATTTTAAAAGGATTTTTAGGTGTTACTCTGCTCAGCTTTGCAAGTCCTAAGTGACTTAGGAGCTTCAGTCTCATTTTCAAAAGTGACCCAGGCACTTGAAAATTTTAAGTTCCATTGACTTTCAGTAAGATTTAGTCTTCTTAGTTTGTATGTCACTTTTGAAAAAGAGACTAAATTAATTAGGGATTGCAATGCTGAGCAGAGCAATAGCTAAAATACCTTTTTAAAAATCTGGGCCTTAGGTGTTTTTGAAAATGTTACTCCCAGCTCTTAGTCTGAAATTGCTCTTCACATCTTCCTTAAAGCTCAGTCAAGTGTTTAAGAAAGTTGGTCGAAGTTAAAGGTTGCTTACCCCGGACACGGTTCCTTTTGAAAAAAATTGCTCAGCCCGACACTGGGTGCTCCAGATAGTCTCTACGGCTATGTCTACACTTGTTAATTTAAGTCGACTTTAACTAAGTCGACTTAACTAAGTCGACTTAAATAGACTTAGTTAAGCCGACTTAGTTCGTCTACACTTAAAATTAAAGTCGACTTAAAGGGGAACTTAGAAAGTCGACCTAGAGCGTCCACACTGGATGCCTAGGTCGACTTCTAGGGGCTTAGGGGGACCTGGGGGAGGTCCACGGGAGCAGGGGGCACCCCTTGCCCAATGCCAGGGGGCTCAGCCTTTGCCCCATTGTACATAGGTACAATGGGGCAAAGGAGGACAGGGACCCTGGTAGGGCATAGGGGCAGGGTGGGCAGGGCTCTGCCCTGCCCTGTAGGGGAGCATGCCAGGCTCCCCCTGTGCCCTCCCCCCCCCCCGGCAGGGAGGGCATTGGTGTAGCCCTGGGGTAGCCCTATGTCGACTTAGGAAAACTGTAGTGTAGATGGACTCTAGGAAGTCGACTTAAGAAATCTGTAGTGTAGATGCAGGGTAAATTAAGTCGACTTAAGCAAGCTTAAGTCGATTTAATTTACAAGTGTAAATGCAGCCTACAAGGCTAAGGTCACAACTTTCTAGCTCCACTTAGCATCTCTGAAATTTAGGCCTAAAGTGTGTTGCGTTGATGCCCCAAAACTGAGGCATGCAGAATTAACAAGCATTTCTGAATATTTGGTTGCTTTTTTGGTGATTTCTTAATGACTCAGAGTCAATGAAGATCTTCAGGCACATTTCCATATTCTACTTAAGATCATAAGTAGAGGTTCTGTAAAATACTTCATGAAAGCAATTCTTGCCTTATTGAATGAATCTGTCAGAAAGAAAGTAAAATGTCAGTAGACCAGTATAAAGGAGACATCATTTTGCACACAACTCTTGGCACTTATTTAGAGGATCTGAGAAAGAGAATACTGAAAAAGAGCATGAGAGTTTAGTAGGGTTTTTGTGAATTTTTTTAAACAGCTTGCTCATGTGGTATTGATCCTTGAAATCAGAATTTCTGTGTTTGTGGATTTGTGTACAGATGCTCATTTTCCTCTAGCATTTGCTTGCTTTTGTTGTTCCCAAATGATATTTCTATAAAGCATTTTAAAACCCACAGCAGCAAGTCTTAGAATATGGATCTATAGACTTGCAGCTCAGGTTCTGAAACCCACATCCTCCCTGGACGTCAGAACCTGGCCCTGAACATCTGTACAGCTGTTTTTAGCCCTGTAGCACAAGCCCCATGAGACCTAGGCTGTCAACATGGTCTCTAAGACTCACTGCTTTGGGTTTTAACATACAGTGTTGATATAGTTTCTCAGTTTTGATGAAGAATCTTTGAAAATGTTTGCAGTAGTAGTACTAATTTTCTATGTAACTGGATCACAGAAGGATGGCGAAGTAAGAAACCTGCAACATTACTGGTATACATCCTGGCCAGACCAAAAGACACCCGATCAAGCACCAGCTCTCTTACAACTGGTGCGAGAAGTGGAAGAGGCTATGCAGTGTGCAGAAGAAAAGAACGCCCCCATCATTGTCCACTGCAGGTAAGCTAGTGCTGTATTAGACCTCCCTGAAGCACTTTGTCATAGCAAGTCTTAAGGACATAGCAGAGAAAAGAAAAACTGTCGTGGGTGCTCAACGTCTCATGCAGCCATTAGGAAAACATCCTTGGAGTTTCTAAAAATTATAGATTTATCATTTTCTAACACAAAAAGTATTCCAGCTGATTTGGGGCAATTCTATGGTAGACCTTATGATAATGCATATAAAGAGGACTTGATCACGGAGCTAACAATTGATGGTTACCTTAGGTGCAAGTAATCATGATATAATTTCATTTGTTAGCTGCAAACAGAATATATTCCTGACCAATTATATATCCTGGGTGCTTTAGGAAAGCCAATTTCCCAAAGTTAAAAACAGTGCTTTTTTTCTTTTTATTTAAAAAGGTGCTGGTACGCTAGCAGGAGGGGGAGAGGTTGGGAGGGCGTGGGTGTCCAGAGACTCCACCACCATCACCCCCCATGGTCTCTCCAACCCCCCTGCTCCACTGCTGACCCCCAGCAGCCTTTCCAGGCCCCACCTTTCCCTCCCACTGGCTCCCCAACCCCCCCAGCCCCTTCCCCGCCTGCTCACTGGCTCCCCCATCCTCTCGTCCCCCCGGCCTCTTCCCCACCTGCCTACTAGCTTCCTGACACTCCCTCCCCGACCCCTTCCCCACTCCTCTCGCCCCCCTGACCTCCCCAGCCCCTTCCTACCTGTCTGCCAGTTCCCCGACCCTCCCCCCCACCGCTCCCCAACCCCACCCACCCAGGCTCCTTCCCTGCTCCTTTTGCCCCCACCCCACCCTCCGCCGCCCCTTCCCCACCCACCTGCCAGTTCCCTGAACCTCTGACCTCTTCTCCCTTCCTCTCAGCCCCTGGGCCCTTTCCCAGCCACCCGCCCACTGGCTCCCCACTCGTCTCGCCCCCCCACCCAAACCTCTTCCCTGCCCACTTACCAGTTCTCGACCTGCCCGGCCCCTTACCCGCTCCTCTTGCCCCCATGTCCCCCCAACCCTCCTGCCCCTTCCCCGCCCGTCTGACCGCCGGTTCCCTGACCCCCTGGGTCCCTTCCCCACTCCTCTCAGCCCCCCCTCCACTCCTTCCCCACCCACCTCCCAGTTTCCTGACACACCCCCCCTCCCCCGGGCCCCTTCCCTGCTCCTCTCCTTTCCCTTGCTGACCGTGGCCCCCAGCTGGGCAGCAGGGCCAGCCAAGGAAAAATAGATGCCAGTACACCGTACCGGTGCATACCAGCAGAGAAAAAAGCCCTGGTTAAAAATAATGATGAGTAAAACTGAGTGGAGGGAAATTGCTGAACATAAAAATGCCAATGATAATTGGGAGTTGTTGCGTCACCAGTTGAATGTGAGTTGCCATAAGTGCAGGGGACTGGAGTAGATGACCTTACACAGTCCTGCTGAGGCTTTGATACAGCTTTGTAGTTAAGAGGGCAAATAGAATCCTTGGATGCATACATAGGAGAATATGAAGTAGCACTAGGGATATATTAGCTCTGTATATCACAGATTGGAAAGGGTTCTGAAAAGACCTACAAGAATGATTCAGAGTAATCATAATGGTCCCTTCTGGTCTAAAGATCTGTGACTCCATCTATGTGTCTCTCTGAAATCACATAGTACCTTTCACAGGCAATATTGACCCCAGTCCATTATGTCAACATACAGCTTTATCCTCTAAATAGACAAGGTAGACCAAGAATGGGAAACAGAATACAACATAGAAGCAGAATATTGGGAATTGAGGCACAGAGACAGTGACTTGTCAAAAGCCATACAGGAGGTTTGGCAGCATCAGAAACTGAACCTAGATCTCCCTAGTCCTAAGCTATGCCTTAAAAGTAAGATCATCCTTCTTCCTTTGTAGCAACTGCGTATTGTCATTTCGACCATGTTCCTGCTACAGCTTAAAACTATTTAGGTACAGTTGTTGCTAGCCCCTTTTCCCTAACCAGCTTGGACAGGAATATCTCCCTGAACATTTAAATAACACGGTTGAAAACCTGTTGTGATTGGTCAGGGAAACCATGGTAGGACGTTGCTAGCCGGAGCCATCTGTAAATCCAGTTATGACCTGAACACTTGTCATTGCCTTTTTGCTGTGATTTTAACACTATTGAAGTGGAGGGAGGTTCTCTGGAAGTTGTGTAGGGTAATTATTCCTGAGACTGCTCACTTAATTATTTAACAGACAGAAGTGTAGTCAGTTTTGCTGCTCATTCTTCTTCAAGGTGGTAAGAGGAGTTCACAGCTTCTCTGCACCACAGTAGCACAGCATATTTGAGAATAAAATCAACTCTGGTCATTAACTAGGGATTGAAACAGATTAACCAACTCTGGTCATTAACCTGGGATTGAAACAGAAAAATGCCTTTGCATTGACAAGGGAAGGGAAAAATCAATTATTCCTTTTTAATGGTGAATTGTTGTATCCTGCACAGATCCAGAGAATTATGAGATTCCAGATTTGAATGACTTTGGAAATGGCATCCAACTTCCTATGTGTGTTGCTATTAGTCATAATTATTTAAGCAATATTTGTATGAATGAAAACTCATCTTGAGACTTGCAAACGCAGGATATCTTTCAAACTTTGGTATTTGGTGTCTCTGTTATTTAGGGCATGTCTACAGTGAAATCAGATATCAATGGCTGGCCTCTGTCAGCTGGCATGGGCTTGGGTTGTGGAGCTATAAAATGAAGTGCAGATCATATGGGTTAGGTTGGAGTTAGGGCTTTCTTGCTCTCTCCTCTGATAGGGTGCCTGTCCAAGTGCTAGGTTCTCTTGGAGAAAAAAAATGCTCGTGGTTACACCACAGTTCACTGTGTCTGGTTGTCCATTCCACACATTAGTAAGTAATATCTTATCGGGGGGGGGAAGCACCTGATCCCACTTTATTTTCTTTTGTACAAGGAGGCTGTCGCTGGTCCACCATGAGACATTGTAGCACTTGACCCCCTTTTTGCAGGAGGTTGGACTAGATGACCTTATGAGGTCCTTTCCAGCCCTAGGATTCTATGATTCTGATTCTATGATTTAGCAAGGTCGACTTTAAGTCGACCTAAATTTACAGTGTAGACATGCTAAGTTGACTTAACAAGGTCGACTTAAAGTCGACTTTGTTAAGTCGACTTAGCAAAGTCGACTTATTCTGACAAGTGTAGACATAGCCTTTGTGCTCCACCAGTATGCTCCACCAGTATGCTTTATTCATAGGGGGTATCCCACCACCTTCTATATTCACAAGTTTCCACACCATCACTGGGGGCTTACAGACCTTGTCCTGAGGCAGCAGGGTGCTCCGCCTTCTCACACTGGCACTTTCCCTGCTCTGGCTACTGGCTCCTCCTCCCTTTTCCTTCTAGCTTCCTCTTCCTGGGAGCTTTTGTAACATCCCAGATTCCACAGCTGCTCCTCATTACAGCTTCTGGCCAGTTTGCTCAGCTGGCTCCTCTTTCCCTATAATTAGAATCAGTAGCAGGCTCTAGCCCAGCCTGGCCAGCAGACAGGGTCGTTCTTAGGGGGGGTGAATGGGGCAATCGTCCCGGGCCCCATGGTTACGTGGACCCCGCGCTGTCCCACTCCTAGTGGGGCAGTGCGGGGTCTGCACCGTGGCCCCATGGCTACACTTCGCCCCAGTCCCAGCTGCCTTCAGCAGCGGGCTAATGGCAGCAGGGCAGGGCGAGAGCACTTTGCTCGGCCCCTAGGCCGGCCCTCCCCGCTCCCAGGGCGGAGCAGCAGGCTGGCCCAGGGGCGGGGCGAGCGGGTATGCAGGCCGGGCTAGGAGGTGGCCGGCACGCGGCAGGCCTGCTCTGGGCCAGCATGGCCTGCCCCAGTCCCACACATGGTTCCCGGCTATGGCCGGGGTGGGGTCGGCCCCTGCCGGCAGTGTGGCCTCGGCCGGGGCTGGCTCCCGGCAGTGGCTGAGCCCTGGCGGCAGCCTTGGGTCTCCGGCTGCGGTGCTGGCGGCAGCCTGGGGTCCCGGCCGCAGCCGGCTCCTGGCTGCAGATTCAGCTGGGGCCGGCTCCTGCCAGCAAGTGGCCTCGTGCCTGCTGGCAGGCAGCCTTGGGTTCCCGGCCGGGGCCAGCTCCCAGTCCCCGGCGGGCGACAGGATTCCCTGGGGGGCGGAGGGAGTGGGGGCCCTGCCTCGGCCGATTGGCCCTGAGTCCCGCTCCCCCCACAGGATGACCCTGCCAGCATAAGACCATTCTGATGTTCTTTTGGCCAGGACTACATTGGTTCTGAAGGGGTCCTGAGTCATCCTCTGGCGGAAGGGAGCAGCGCCTGTGCTGTGTCCACAGCCAGGTCCACACCTTCTGCCTCCAGTCCTGCAGAGACTCCTTTATGGTGCAGATATCGATTGTGGAGCCACATGGCACACTCCTTCCTCTAAGGGCTCCAATACAACCAGCAGCTCTTTTATCTCCATCCAAACATGAGACCTCTCCAAGCTTTCGGTCTTCTACCAGGACCTCCTCTGGACCTGGAGGCTGCTCTTGGCCATATGGCCATTGTGGCCATAGATGGGAGGAGCTCCATACAGAGCTCCGCCTGCTGCATAACCCTCACTGCTGTCTGTGCAGGTGGTGGAGGCCTCCTCAGTGCAGCAGAGGTTGGTCCTCGAAGGTGTCACCAGGATTGGAGACTTCCTGGACTACGACTGAGGGGACTGGGTGGATTCCCAGGCGCTGGATCAGCTGCCACTACCTCTCTTGGCCCCACCTCTTCCCTCCGCCCCTCTCCTACGACTTGGGCTCAGTGGCACCCTAGCAGGAGCACAGGAGCCACTTCTCCTTCCCAGCCCTGCCCCTTCCCCCATCCCTCTCTGGCCTGCCTAGAGGCAAATATGGCCCTCAGGCCAAAAAGTTTGCCCACCTATGGCTTAGAGGCTTCACTGATGATGGGTGCTCTTCAACAGGGCTGTCTTGTGCAAAACACCATTGAAGCAAACTAGGGCCATGCTAGGGCCATATAATGCCTCCCCACCCCCTCAATGGTACATGGAAAGGCAGCTAGTCTAGTGGATAGAGCTCTGAAGTTGGACTTGGGAGACCTAGTTTCTGTTCCCAGCTCTGTCATTCCCTGCTGGGTGATCTGGTCAAGTTAGATCCCCTCTCTGTAACTCAGTTTCTCCGTCTTTAAAATGGGGATAATGATACTGCCTTCCTTTGTAAAGTGTTTTGACATTTCCTGCTGAAAAGTGTTCTATAAGATCTAGGTATTTATTGGTGTTACATAAGTCCTAGTGAAGCTAATGTCTTTTATTAGTAATTAATAGTGTGACCTTTATACAAACAAATGTGCCACCAGAGCTGATGGGGGATGTGATTTCTTTCACACATTTGACAGCAGCCTGTGTACATCACAGAAGAAATTCTAACATTTTTCTTTCTGAATTATTTGTCCACACCTTCCCTCCCTTTCTTTTCCCCAGTGCCGGGATTGGAAGGACTGGCTGCTTTATCGCCACCAGCATTTGCTGTAAACAGCTGAAGAACGAGGGCATAGTTGACATACTGAGAACAACCTGCCAGTTACGGCTAGACAGGTAAGAGAATCTTCTTCCTTTCAGAAATAAAAAGGATATTCCACATGCTTAAGGGGGGAAGAAACAGGAGTCAGAAACAAAGGCAAACATCAGGTCAGTTGATAAATTTTTCAAACGTACCTGAGCCTAAGAAATGACTTGGGCTTCTAAGTCGCTTGGGCCTAGATCCTCCATGGTGAGATCAGTGGCAGCTTAAATACCTTCAAGAATCTGGTCCTTAGAGACTACTGAGAATTTTAAATAGCACCTCTGATCTGTGATGTGATATTAGCCTGTTTTACCAAAATTGTCTCATCCAACAGCAATCGACAATCCTGACAATCACAGTTGGACCAGGTCATCAACTGGCATAGCTGCATTGACTTTAAAGGAACTATAGCAGATTTAATTTAATGGAGCTACAGCTCATTTACACTGATTGAGGGTCTGGCCCACAGTTATAGCCAAAAGAATAAGTCTAAGAGGCCATTTGTTCTCAGAATGACAGACAGGCACACAGCTATGAGGAGGGAACAGAAAGAGTGAAGACAATGAAAGTAGTCTAGCAGGAATTGCAAGCATCAATGGATGGCACTGCAGTATGGAAGCGGTGGTACTGTATACTGGGAGCGATGTTGGCTGTATGCACAGGCAAGGGAGTTTCACACATGGGAAAGGAGATACAAAGCTATCCACAGTCAAATGGTTTCTATTTAAGGGTTTCACATCATGCCAGTTTGATTTGATTTTGGCTACAAAGTAGACAAACTTGCATTTTGCATCAGAGAGATTATTTTTCTTCTCCCATTGGTTTGAAGCTCCGTCGAAACGTGTCTCAAAGCTCTCTCTAATGATAATAATAAATGGAGGGGAAGAAATGTCATGAAAAATATACCAAAGATTTTTAAAAATTTAATAAAAAACACAACCCCACACTGAACCTTATTTCGGAGGAACAGTTCTGCTCCATGGGAAGCAGAAAATGAAATGCTCGTCACCCTGCTGAGGTCTTGATAGGCAGAGACCTGCAGAGGGGCTGGTGGATGGATGTTTCAGTGGATGTCAACCCAGACAATAAATGTTCGTATTTAGGAGAAAAAAGAAAAAGAAAATGTTGAATAGAATATTGGTTTGTCCTAGCACAGAGGGTAGCTGGATCTGAAATGCCCTTTACTGACTTCTGTCTGCGAGTAACATGGGGATACATTTCACAGCCACAGAAATGAGTGTCCAATGGGTGTCCAGTCAATAAAGGTGCTTGCTACAAGAGAGACATTTTTAAGTACTAGCCAGATGGAGAATGGGAGTTCAGAAGAGGAGGGCAGAACGGGTATTTAAATGTGCCTGATAGCTACTGCTTCACCAGAGGGGGAACAAATCCCAGGGCCCTGCAGGAGTCATCCTACTCTGGGAAAAATCAGGCCTCTCCCTTGTCCCTGTCAGTCATTAGTGGGATGGGATAGGAAGAAGCATTATGATTCGCATGAGAGAGATCTGATGGCCAGCAAGGTCCTGCTGCTTCCAGGAAAGGGGAATAGGGGCTGGGAGCCCCTCTGAAATCATCTATCCATTTGTCTGTCTCCTGCCACCACCCTAAGTCTCGCTGGGACCTCAGAGGTAGCACATGTAAGAGGCAGCTAATGACAAAGGAGCAGAGTAGGTAACGCGGCCTCTTTGACCAGCCACCACCGTGCAAATTTAGTAGGCAGAGAAAACAGCTTGAGCAGGAGTGAAAGAGCCTCCAGGGACACAGTGGTGTTGGGGGACATGGGTTGGAATGAACATTTTAGCAGGAGAGGTGAAAGTAGGAAAACATTACAAGACATGCAGAACAATAGCGTTATGATGAGCACTGGCACTAAGAAGCTTCCTCTTGCTTATGAATAGCAGTGAACAGCTTCAGATATTCAGTGCTGTATCTAACATGGTTTGGGGAAGCTGATTTTAACTAACATGAAGTAACAGACTCCAGCACCCAAAGAGTGAAAACTTCAGTCGAGACCATTCTGGAGTCAGGCATTATAAGGTGTATGTGATGAAGAATGGTGCAGCTGTCATCTTCATAAATCTCTGATCTTTGCTATCTGCAAAAGAATTACCATCTTTTGACATTCAGGGAGAAATCCTTTAGCCACAATACTTGCAGAAGGCCCTAGATGGCGTTTGAATGCATGCAGTGTTGTGGGGAGAGAGACTGCAGAGAACCCAGTCTCTGTGAGGTGGGCCGGAGGTGGGGCACTTGACAGCTCAGTGTGCTGCTACAAAGCACTGCTTCATGGCAGAACAAATAGTTTTGAGTGTAATGTGATCAGGGGCCTATGGCTATGTCTACACTTGTTAATTTAAGTCGACTTAGCTAAGTAGACTTAACAAAGTCAACTTTAAGTCGACTTTGTTAAGTCGACTTAGCATGTCCACACTTAAATTTTAAGTCGACTTTGGGGGGACCCTACAAAGTCGATCTAGAGCGTCCACACTGGACGCCTAGGTCGACTTGTAGGGGCTAGGTGGACCTGGGACTGGTCCATGGTGGCAGGGGGGGCACCCCTTGCCAAGTGCCAGGGGGCTCAGCCTTTGCCACATTGGACCTGGGTACAATGGGGCAAAGGGGGAAAGGGACCCTGGCAGGGCATAGGGGCAGGGTGGTCAGGGCTCTGCCCTGCCCTGTGGGGGGGCATGCCAGGCTCTCCCTGTGCCACCCCCCTGGCAGGGAGGGCAGTGGTGAAGTCCTGGAGAGCCCTAAGTCGACTTAGAGTCGACTTAGGGCTACTCCATGTCTACACTGGCTTAAGTTGACTTTCTAAAGTTGACTTAAAACTAGGTTTTATAAAGTCGACTTAAGGAAAGTGTAGTGTAGATGCAGACCAAATTAAGTTGACTTAAGCAAGCTTAAGTCAACTTAATTTACAAGTGTAGACGCACCCTATGACTGCATAGCAGTAATTCCTATTAAAGCCAGTGGGATGTTCTCCAGCTTGCTGTTAGGTCGGTGGAACAAAGATTCCTTTCCCACAGGCCCCTTTCACAAGGCCTCTGTACTGAATTTTGTACAGGAGCTTATCATTTGTCCTAAAAATAGTCGATGTGGCTAAGAAAGGGCCGAGTGATGCTTCCTGCATCCCTTCAGCCAGTGTTCAAGGATGTTTGGTACCTTTTGTCAGTGAAAAAACTTGTATGTGAAAGGCCTCTGTAGCAAAGAAGGGTGAAAATGTAGATTCTCTAGTCTTTGCCAGAGCTTGGACAGTGAACACATGATGTGTGGGAAGGAGGGGGGAAGGGAGGAAGCAGCAGCATAACAGAGAATGAGATAAAAGGAAAATCATTTCCTGTGGTCTGAAACTAGATGGCCACCCCACTGCTTCTGTTGCCACAACGTCAGGGTGCAACCTAGCTGTTAATGGAATTGCACGGGGAGTAATCACCGGATATGACTAACATTCCTTGTGTGTCACGGACTGATGGAGATACATTTTCAGTGCTGTGTGCAGCAGAAATGCTGTGCGTGGAAGCACTCTGAAACAGATGAAAAAAGATGCTGTGCTAAATAGAGCAGACTGACAAATAGGTATGCTCAATTTGTAATGGGGTTTTTTGGAAGGATGCAGCGTGTGATCTCCACCCCCGCCAGCTGGTGCCAGTGGGGGGAGCGGGGGAATGGGCACATGAAACCACCCTCTTCCTGTCCACTTTGGAGAGCCTGCCTCGTGCACTCCTTGAGCAAAGCGACTGGGCAGGGCTGTAAGGGAGGAGGCCACTTACATACCAACTAGCCCTGTGATTACAGTTAGTGTATTTTAAAATACTTGACCAGATTTAAGGAAGCTGAAGCAGATACATTTACCTCCCTGTGCAGTGAGACCTTTTGTGCTTGATGGGAACATCATCTGCTCTTCATTAGGTCAACAGCAAGCAACTCTCATTGACCCTTAATCCTGGGGAAGCCATTGCTAAAGGAATGTGCCAAATTAGTGGTTACCATGCTCCGTCCAGACCAGTGCTACCCATGCTACTAGTTAAATAGTAATTATTTACTTCAAGATACATGGAAGAACAAGTCGCATTTGTTTTCTTGTCTAGTTATGTTATGGGTTCAGATGAACTCAGCTTTCATTTCAGATTTTCAGTTCTCCCTTTGAAGCAGAATAGCAAAGTTGGACTGAAAGCTGAGTGAAGCCCACGTTTCTGTGTTGAAAGTCCCTACTAATCAGAATGTGGGTGGCAGTCTGTTCAATCCCCAGATTATGAACCATTCTCTGTCGAAATGTCTTGTTGCACCAGTAGGATTTCAGACTAGGAATTCCTGGTTCACTGCAAGTCTTTGAAAATGCCTCATCCTGTGACATCAGAGAGAGACAGTAAATCTCATTGACTGCATAGGAGGTGACATGACCTGTTCATTGGGCACTGGTTTGGGACTTGGGAGACCAGGCTTCTGTTCCCAGCTCTGCCATTTGTCTCAGGGCCGTCCCTGGGGGCGGCGAACGGGGCAATCACCCCGGGCCCCACGGTTACACGGGCCCCGCGCTGTCCCGCTCCCAGCGGGGCAGTGCGGGGTCTGCACCGTGGCGCCCCCAAGGCCACACTCTTTCCTGCTCCCCGCTGCCTTCGGCAGAGAACACTAAGTCCGGCCCCTGGGCTAGCCCTCCCCGCCCCTGGGGCGGAGCAGGCACGCCCAGGGGCAGGGCAGGTGGCCGGGACCTGCCTCTGGACTGGCCTGCCCCATGTTGCCAGGGCCAGACCTCGCTGGCGGCGGCAGCAGCCTCGGGTTCCCGGCTGCGGCCGGCTCCCCCCGCCAGCGGCCCTCCTTTCCAGGGCCTGAGCCGGCTCCCGGCTGGCGGCATCAGGTTCCCCGCCCGGGCTGGCTCCCTGGGGGGGTGGAGCAGCCCAACTCCCCTCCAGCATGGGGGGCGGGGCCCCGCCTAGGCCAGTTGGCCCTGGGCCCCGCTCCGCCCACAGGACAGCGCTGATTGGTCTATTGGGTGACCTTGGACAAATCCCTTCACTTGGTTCCCTTCCTACTTGTCTTGTCTGTTTAGACTGCAAGGGCAGAGAGTGTTTCACTGTGTATTTATACAGTGCCTAGCATGACTTGTGTAGTACAAATAATAAACGATAGTGTCAAACGTGAATTTGGGCCTTACTGAGAGGAAAACAAAGGTAAAACATATTTCTGTTCTGACCCCTCTCATTGCATGGTTAGCATAGGCTTTTGTGGCCAGATCCAAATACAGTGCCATTAGTGCGAGCTTCTCCATTAACATCAATGGGCTTTGGAACTAGCCCTTGCAGCATAAATCCATTTCATTTTCACTGTGCCATTCACCATTATGTGCACTGGTTACATGTGACTGTTTCCCTCCCCTTTTTTCTGCTTTCCTTTTCAGGGGAGGAATGATCCAAACTTGTGAACAATATCAGTTTGTCCACCATGTCATGAGCTTGTATGAGAAACAACTCTCTAGAGCAGCAGAAGAATAAGTATTCACGATATTCCTAGTGGTTAAAACCAGAGAACTCTTGATGGGAGTCAGATATATTCTAGATCTGATAAGAAACATATGGTAACTTGGTGGTCTTTGTTGAAGATATATAGATATAGATATATAGATAGATAGATAGATATATCTATATATATATCTATATATATATATTGTTTTACTTTGATATCGCTTTCTTTTATGCTCTAGTTTGCATCAACATTTAAAAGCCGAGATACTGCTTGTCTTAAACATGTGGCAGAACATAATCACCAAAAATGGCTTATTTATACTGTAAATAAGAATAGTAGCTTCATTTGTTACAAAATCCAAAAAAAAAAAAAATTCACTAGCTGTCTTGAGTTTGCTATTTTTAAAAAATGATTTAATTGCTAATGGATCCAAATACAGTGTGGAACTCTTTGAACCTGTTGTGCTGAAATATGTACTGTATGTTGACTAAGCTTGAAATTAACTTCTTGCCTTTTTCTGATTGTTTTTACATTTTAAACTACCGAATACTGTGTATATCATAAACCTTCTGAGCCTCTGCATTAAATGATTCAAGTTGATTCATATTGAAATCATGTCTCACACCTCATGTTTGCTTGTGAAAAAAGAAAAATTCCACAAAACGTTGCAGTAATGTCAGAACTGGGGGGAAGGGGGCGGGGGGGGGGAATAATTCATTCACATGAGTCAATTGCCACTTCTTTATCTCCTGTATACCATGGAATTAAGAAAAGACTGAATACTACGGTGACTATTAGTGATGAATCTGCACCAAAACTCAGAATCCAACCATCCCCCCGATCTTTGTGTGTATTATGAAAATTCAAACTGGATTCAGATCTGAATTTAGCAAGTGACTGCTCTCTTTATGAGGCGGACCAAAATCCAGGATACATTTTCTTTTGAAATTTGTGGTGTTTTAAACACAGACTCTGAATTTTGTGACTTGAGCCCTTTTCTAATGAATACATAGTAAAGAGGACACTTCTGCTCTGCGAAGTTGAGATTTTCAGAGCCTGAGGCCTGTTCTACAATAAGAAGTTAAGTCAATGTAATGCACACCCCTGAATGACACAGTTAAACCAACCTAAGCCCCACTAGACAGTGCTAGGTCAACGGGAGAATTCTGCCATCTCCCAAGCTACCACTTCTCAGAGATGGAGTATTTGCTAACGGGAGACGCCATTGGCATATTCCAAAGGGGTAGCCGTGTTAGTCTATTGTAGAAAGACAACAGAGTCTTGTGGCACTTCAAAGCGTCTGACGAAGTGGGATTTTCTCCCACGAAAGCTCATGCGATTAATAAATCTGTTAGTCTTTAAAAGTGCCACAAGACTCTTTTGACCATTGGCATAGTAAGTGTAGACAAGCCCTAAGAGGGTGTCTCCACTGCAGTTAGGAGTGTGCCTGCAGCACGTTTAGACATGCTTGGTCCAAGGTAGCTCAAGGAGCAGGGGCAGCAAAGCTGCAGCGATTGTACCCCCTGATTGCAATGTAAACATGCCTTAAGTGACTTGAGTGCCCAATTACCATTACAGCTTACAGGAACTGGCCATCCAAATCCTACAGGAAGTTTTGAAAAAATCTCAGTCTTAATACATTTGCCAGTATTCAAAGATTTGCCTTTGAAAATAAATTCAGGTTGTCACTCTCCCTCTGATTCCTAAAACCCCGGATCTGTGCGGCAGCAGTTCTCTTTAGCCAACAGAGACTCTGCTGCTCCTGGCTGTTTTAAACTCTGATTTAAGACTCCAAGGAGTGGTGCATAGTTAAAGACATGCTTGAGTGCTTTACTGGACATGGATGAACTTGAGTGTGTGAGTTAAATGCTTTGCTGAACTGGGGGGGGGGCGAGTGAACAATTAAAGATATCTGTAACTTTTATTAAAACAAACAAACATTAAAAATCCTGAGAATTCATCGCACTTGCTGATCAGGAAAGGATCAAACAGTGTTCAGAATAATAAGGGCTTGAACCTGCTCCCACTGATGTTTTGCTATTGACTTCAGTAGGCGCAGGAACAGGCCTGAAGAGCTGTGCATACATCTTACTGTGCCACTGTGGGGAAAGCTTTCCCAAAAGTACAGTACATGTCTTTTGTTGGTTCAGTACGTGTGTTTGCCTTGTATCCACACCTCTGTAAAAATCCCGTCAGCAGGGTTTGCATGATTCTGACAAAATGTGTTCTCTTTAAACCACTTGATTTTATTGCTGTATTTAAAATATTTCCTTCAGTGATACACTAACAGAGTGAACTGGCATTCTTTTTTAAAATACTGCTGATAATCATTAAATAGAGCAATAAACTTAAGCATTTTGAGCATAACTTGACTGTTAGTTTTATGTAACACTCACCAACTAGCCTACACCTCTTGCTACAAACTCTTCTGTAAAGATAACATTACCCCTATCTAATGACTTTTTCTTAGGAAAAAGCCTTACTAACGGTCTGAATGGCATTGTAAATGGATCCCCCCTCCCCATAAGTAATGTTTTAGGATATTCAGTGCCCTTCAGTATCAAACTAAGTAAGTGGGAAAAAAAGATACTTTTTCACTCGATTCATGCCTTTTTTCAAACAGAGAATATTTGTTGATGAAGAATAGCCATGTGGGTATGGGACAGTAGCTGCATCTAAACGTTGCCTCTTTTCTGAGGAGAATTTCTAGTAGAGAATCATTCCACAGCAAGCGAATTAGGAATTACTCAAAACAGTGGTCCACAGAGTACATAGAGGCTTAGGTGCTCAGCTGACGGAAAACAGTGTAGCTCCATGGACTTCAACCTAAGGAAAATTAGTCTGGTGTTCATTCCCCTTTGGCATCAGTAGCGTGCTCTGAGAAGCTCTTGAAAATGTACGGCCAGTTTCACCAGTGCATTCTAGCTGCTTTGCATCATCAATTCATTGATACAAAGCAGCCATATGCCTGGCTTAACTGGCCGGTTAAAATGGCTTTATAGCTGCTTTGCATCACCACGGGCAGAGCGTTCTAGTTAATCATGCCCAAAATGTTTGAATGCCTCTTGAGATGTTGTTTTGTTTAACTGACTTGGCACTAATCTGCCAGTTTAATGCTCAGCCTTGCCATAATTAACCTATTTCTCTCTCCTTTTATAGGGTTAAGGACTGAAGGGACTATTGGATCATTGTTTTAGTGAGCATCTGAATATAGCAGAGGGAGAGGCTTTCTGAATGAGGAAAGGTGTTTACTTTTTTCCTGCTACTTAATAAGTTTAAATCCTTAGGTGCCCTGCTAAGGAGAGAGGGATCTAAGTTGATTTGTGGGCAATATCACTTTGCAGACTCTTTATCTAGTGAAAAAACACAGGCTTAGCACACTTTTACCTACCCTCTCTAAAAAGCTCAGCAGGCCCTCTTCTACCAGAGAGTTCCTATAACTTCTCTAATGCAGACTGTAGGTATTTATAACAGAGACCTCAGTTAGCATCTGTAGTGTAGTGTAGTTTCCTACAAGACCACACAAATTACTATCTTCAGTGTGTGATGTAGTAACACGCCTAAAATGATTTTTCTCAGTATAACCAGCTATCAGTCTTCTGTCTTATCATATGAGCCGTTTCAGCTTTCACAGTGTGACACATGCTGCAACTGGGGCACCAGCCTGCTAAAGAGGAGGGGACTGTGTTATGTTCCTCACTCTCATTGGCTTGCTGTATGACTTTGGGCAAACCACATCTCTTTGCTTCAGTTTCCCCAGCAGCAGAATGAGATTCATACTTCCCATCCCTTGTTAAGTGCTTTGAGATCAACAGATGAAACGTGCCATGTAAGAACTAGGTATTTATTATAAGACCACTGAGACCAAGTTTAGCTTGGATCTAAGTATTGTCTTTATTCTTACTCTGTCAAACTACTCACAAAATACTTTTCCTAGTCACTTACGAGCGCTCAGAATTTTGGCCAGGATTTTCAAAAGTCACTAGTAGCTTTGGATTCCTTAATGTTTAGTTCCAAAGGCATAGCCGTGTTAGTCTATTGCAGAAAAACAAACAGAGTCCTAAAGCACTCTTAGGCTATGTCTACACTATAAAAAGTTAGGTCAACTTTGTTAAGGTAACTTAATAACATCGACTTAAAGTCGACCTTATTAGGTCAATTTAACAAAGTACTTTTCCTTAACTGGGACTTATTAATTCGACCTAACTTCCCTTAGGTCGACCTAAGAAAGTGGACTTATGCGTCCACACTGTGCTTAGTTTGACCTAAAGGAGGGTTAGGTTGACCTAAGGAGGATTAGTTCGACCTAACCGGCAGGCTTTACTAAGTAGACCTAAGCTTTCATTAGGTCGACTTAAGGATTTTCTTAAGTCAGCCTGATGAAAGCCTAATGTTGACAGGGCTTAAGTTAGGTCGACTTAAGCCTCCTTAAGTCAACCTAACTTGCCAGTGTAGACATAGCCTTAAAGACTAACAGATTTATTTATCGCATGAGCTTTTGTGGAAGAAGTGGGATTTTCTCCCAAGAAAGCTCATGCGATAAATAAATCTGTTAGTCTTTAAAAGTGCCACAGGACTTAATTTTTAGGTGTCCAATTGGAGCATGTCCTGAAAATCAGGCTCTTTAAAACATCTGAAGTTGGGCACCCAAACTCACTAGTCACTATGGCAAATCTTGGCAATAGTTTGTGAATTTACTGGGGTAAAGTGACTCAGTTATTTGGGGATTTATTCCCACACCTCATTTGTTCATTTAGATTAAAATGCCTGAAAATGAAGGGGTCACTCAACAGCAACTGTATCCATTTTAGTTCCCTCCAGTTTCACGTGGGCAGTCTTATGAGCAGGGGCATCCCTGCCCCCAAAATAGGTTCAGGGCCTGGTCTCGGGGGCCCGATCCAGGGCACAATCTATCCCCTGGGTCCCCGGCCAGGGCTGGATTGGGCTCCTGCTGCTGCCAGCCTGCGGCCTAGCCCTGGCCAGGGCGGGGGCCACATCGGGCCAGTGGGAGCCCAGTTGAGCGGTGGCAGCTGGTCCCCAGATCCCTACCAGACTTGGGGGCACTGGGACTCAGGGCACATGCCCTGTGTGCCTAGCACCAGCAACCCCACTGCTTACAAGGTGTCTGTCCGAATCTGGTTTTATTGCTCTTTGGATTGGAAGCATAGAAACTGTTCTGGCTGGTGATATTTTTGTCAAGGGGCCATATTAAACAGAAAACAAGAGATTATATTTACAACTTCCTAATCTAACCGGGTCCCAGTCATTGAGTTTTTTTAAGTTTAAATTTACATTTTGTATTTTTGCTTGGAAAAAAATTAAAGCATGTTTTCTGTGAGGTTAAACTCTCTTCCCCACTGTGCCACGACTAAATATATGTGTATAATTTGTGAGGGAGAATGCTAGTATATGATGATAAGGTAAGGGGCAGCTCAGGACCCCTGGAGAGAAGAATAGTTTACCGGCATTCAAGAGAGAATTAGAAATGCAGATGAGTGAAAGCAACATTTGCAGCTGCACTTGTGGGGTCAAAGCTTTCTACGGGCTGGCAGTCCTCATGCGTCAGTGTGCACACTGATTGCCTTTCAGCGTCCGTAAGGGGTTCTTCCCTGTTCCAGTCCGCAGAAAGCATTGTATGGAAGAAGAAGGTGGAGGTTACTTTTCTCTCCAGTATCCAGTATAGGCCAGATGCATTAGTATAATAGACCCCACATTCCAGCTGGATGTGAAATTCACTTTTATGTGGATGGCTTGTACAGACCACTTACAGTACATCTACCCTGGAACAGAAGACCCAGGGCATAGTTGCAGCTGGCCCAGGTCACCTGACTTGGGCTCAGGCTGCAGGTCCAAAAATTTCTGTGAACATATTTGGGCCTGCACTGAAGCCCTGATTCTGGGTCCCTGTGATGGGGAAGGGCCCCAAAGCCTGTGCACCAGCTTAAGGCTAAACGTTTACATAGCAAATTTACAGCCCTGCAACTCAAGCCCTGAGAGTCAGTCGGCTGATCTGCACCAGCCACGGGCATTTAACAGCTTTGTTGACATACCTTTGAGGGCCATGAAGGCTACTTAGCATTATGTCCATTTTACTGATGGAAAAGCTGAGAGGCAGAGAGAGGTTAAATGACTTACTCAAGGCTATGTAGCAAGTTAGTTTCAGTGCTGGCAGCATGGCTTAACCTAGTATAAGAGGGAGCTTAGATACTGTGTTGATGGCTGCTGTACAAAGCCCTAAGAGAGCTAGAATGTCCAGTCCTTTCTTCTTTCCATCAGACCATGTTGCCCAGGTGTGGCCTTTTCCCTTTTGTTGCTGTATGTCTTCTCTCTCTTAGGCTTCTCAAACTGACAACAGGGAACCACACTGCACCGTTATTATTCTAAAGTGTTCATCGTCAACATTTTCTGGGAATCATTCTCACCCGCATCTAGAACGTGTCTTGCCAGCCTTCTTCAGATGTGATCCGCTTCCTCTGCTTACCCTTTAACTTCAGCACATCTTTGAGTCCATGGGAGAGAGAATTCCTGTAGCAGCATGTGTCTTATTACAGAGATTTCTCCTTTGAGAAGCTGTAATGCTTGCCTGAGTCAAAGTTTTATTATTATGTCTGACTTGAGTTCCTCTGGTCCCAGTGGCAGCTGCAAGGCTTCTGCTTTCTTCTTATAAGGCAAAGGCTTTTTGCGGCAGTATTTCTCTCCCGGGACCAAAAGGAAAGAATCCTGCATGGCCCCTCCTGCTCTAATCCTTCTCTTTTGCATACTTAAATTGTGTGCCTATAAAATGTGCATAAGGAAAATCATGTGTGAGGAATGAGAAAAAGCTCTGACAAGTTGATAGAGATGGAAGATGCCCACTGAGCCAATGAAAGGATAGGTTAGTGGGGAGAGATGTTGCTCATATCAGAAGGATAGGGAATGTTTTCTAATAGAGGACAGAACTGGGAGTCAGGTGATTGCAGTTCTATTTCTTGGTTTTACACAGTGTTCCAAATTTTTCAAAGGTAGACTACTAAACATATATATAAGTAGTCTGAATACATAGGTATTGAGTGTGTGCTGCTTTCTTTGGATCACCCTTCTGCAGAATGGGGGAGAATAATCTCTACTGCAGCTCACATGAGTATTCTAAGGTATTCATTAATTAGATCTTTCCAGGAGTTTTGCTCTGGACTCTAAATGCAGAGGTATGGTGCTGTTCTTTCATAAACAAACGCAATTCACTCAATGCATTTAGGGTTCCATTTTCAAAGTCAGGTATCTAAATTAGAACTCCCAGTACCTCACTGCACAACTTGGATTGTCACTTAGTCACCTAAATAATTATTTTATACCCAAATACCCACTGACATCACAATTTAGGGCACCACACCCATAAAGCTTTTTTATAGTCAAATGCTCAGATATCCAAAATTACTCAAGAGCCTGATTGCAGACCTGGACAGGCAACAGAGAGAAGACCAATTGCTCTCTTGTTCAGGCTATTTGGATTGCCACATCCAGCAGGGTGGGAGAGCAGCCACTGTGGGGCTGTTACTACTTCTGTGCAAGTGAGCAAGAAGTGGGCCATCTATCTACTTCTGTGAAGTCATGGACTTCACTGGAATTTGAACACACATTCAAGCACTTTGAACTCAAGTGTGCCCTTAGATGCTTTGCTGAATCAAGGCCTTTGTTTGTCAGGATGAAGATAATATGTTCTGGGGTAGTGCAGAATGTGCATTCAGAGAAACAGTGGGCAGAACCCCAGCCTCATTGCATGGCAGAGTATCGTTGGATATCTTAGCCAGCCTTTTCCATGGTCCCAAGGATAAAAGTAGTGTATCCAAAATCACACCACCAAACCATCTATTTAATAAATATATTGTGAAAGTCTGCTGTAGTAACTTAATGGACCTGCAACTGTCATGAAAATAACTCAAGCAAAAGCAGAGCTTTGCAGGCCAACTTATAACGCATGTGGGAAAGATTGAGAGGAGGTGGAGCATTAATTCATGTCCTGCCTTTCAATATGACCTGAAATTAAAAAGAGAGACAAACCTACCATATTTTTCAGCTAAATATAATCTAATTGGTTATATAATCAAGGTGTGGCTACAGACCAGGGGATGAATCCTCATTTCTCCATCTTATGATACTTTGCACTCAGACAGCCATAAACTTGTTTTATCAGTGTAGATGGGAATTCTCCTGGTCCCCCCAGGAATGGTAAAGCTGGTTCTCCCCTCCCCAGCTACTAAACTACTCTGGATTATGTTGGGGTCAACTCCCAGCGAGCACTAGGTTTGGTAGAATGGAAAAGTGGCTCAGTGCCACATTTGCCTCTGCTATTCTCAGATTGTATGCTGAACACAGCTTATTCAGATCCAGGGAGTGTGCATTCTTATTTGTGTATATGTTTACACGTGCACGCGCGCACACACACATACAAAGTCTGTCTAGAACTCTACCTGGGAGCAGTGGAAAAGATAGGGAGAACAGTATTTCAATAGGCTTGTGAAACAAATGTAAAGAGATGGGTTTTGAGTTTTTTTCCCCATTAGGAAAATGAGAACCTGGTCTGAAAATCTCTTCTGTTCTATCTGCCTTGGTTGCTTGTTTCTGCTTTGGAACTTTTAAGGGGGAGAAAGTGAAAAGTGGCGTCTTGAGTGATTTATTAGTAAGAAGCAACAAACACTACCACAGACATTTGAAACAGGACCAATGCAAAACAAATAAGAAGTTTGGTGGCACTTTTAAAGACTAACAGATTTATTTATCGCATGAGCTTTCGGGAAAGAAAATCCCACTTCATCAGACCTTGAAGATGGGGATCTTACAGAATGGGAGCAAAATAAATGCAGGGAACTGTAAGTTATAGGATCAGGTCAGACTGTTACAGCAAATCAAAGCAGTTGTTAGGATTCAAACAGTGAAGTACAACAAATAGCAGGAAGATGGTGGGGGACAAGGAAAGGAAAATGACCTGTGGTAATGGGAAAAGAACCCATTATCTTTGTTAAACCCTGAGTTCACGGAGTCAAATCTACATATGAATTTCAATTCATCCTGTTCCATTTTGATAAAGACAATCATGTTAGTAGGAACACCAGTTTCCAGAGGAATGAGGGTAAATGCACAGAGCTTCTATAGTAATCAAATCCCATTTTTATACAGCAAACACTACTGTGGGTGTTAAATTATGCCGGGTATATGGCTGTTTTGTGTTCTGTGGAAAAAATACACCTTGTTTCAGTTTCTGTATATTTCTTTATTACAGGGTTTTTTGAACCTTCTCTTTCTACTAGGGTATTAGAAATCATCACATGGTTGTATATTCCCAGGGTAATTTTCCATTTAAAAGCTCTGGAGATTTTGCATGAAAGTCATTTCTCTCTCTGGTCACCTTTGGAAAACAGGAAGTGATTGAGATATCTTTGCAGTCAGGTCTTCATTTTGCTTGGCTTCTACACTCCAAAAAGTAATGGTGGATTATTTCCCGAAGCCATCCTCAGCTCTCATTTACTCCTAGTGTAAATCCAGAATAACCAATCTAACAGCACTTTGATACACATCAAGTAAAGATAAAAAATTTATGGTCACTACTTCAGCCACAGAACAAATAAGAGGTGTCGTTTGGATCCTTTGGAATGGAAATTGCTATAAAATAAGCTGTTGCCGCTGTTACATCTTTATTATTTTAGCATTACTATTATTATATCAAATAAAGTGAAAAGTTAAAGTTAAATTATCAGATTCTGCTCCTGCTGAGACATACCCTCTTCTGTGAGACTTCCCATTGATTTCAGTGGACTATTCCTTCAGTAAGTACTACACATCAAAGGGTGGCAGAATCTAGAATTTATTCCTGAATATAAAAAAGCAGATTTAAAAAAAAAACAAAACCCTCAGCACCTATTTTCAAAAGATCTCTGTTACCATTTGGCCACATAAGTTAAATGGCCAAATTCATGAACCATGAAGCTGGTAGGTGTTGAGCACTGGTTTAAAAAATCTGGCCATTCCAATTAGATTGTTCAATGAGGACTGAGTGGTCTTTTTGTTTTGTTTTTCGGTTTCTTTTTAAAATCAGGTCTTTTATTTAGGTGCCTTAGTAGAAAGAAGCTCTTGGGTGCTGTACTCTTTTGAATATCAGACCCCAAACATTTTATATTTTTAAAACAAGTTGAATATGAAAAGACACCTGTGTGTTGTCAAGATCTTGAAATCCCACCCTGACATAGCTTAAGAAAAACTGCAAGTCATCTTTGACCTTCAAATGTGTTATTCTTGTTATATAGTCATTCTTGCCCTTAAGATTTTATCAGCCTGTTTCTCCAAGCATGTAAAACTGCTGAAGTCAGTGTAATAGATGTAACTACATAGCCCACAAGAGGCCAGTATGTATTTTAAAGTATGAACTACTCAGAGCCATATTTGTACTGTGCTGAGGGACCCAGCTGTCTTCCTGACATTGCAACGTGCTACAGTGCTTCACATCAGCCAAAGAACACAGAAGGATTCACTGATGGTCTGAAAACTCGTAGTAGGGCTGAACGAGGACCTTGACAGCTTGCAGAGAAGGTAAATTTTACATGAATAAATATTGCCTGTAATGTCATAGTACTGAATATTCTGTAAATGTCTTTGCTGTGGGTAGCTGGAGTGATGAAGAGGTGTTGGACATCCTTAGCTTTATTTTTTTTTTCACTGTTTTGGGGTGGGAGGATTGACAGTTAAAAAACAAGGAACCTTATGAAATACCACCTTGAAGCATCATTGCTTGAGGCATTTAAAATTAGGCTTAAAAAGTTGTAGAAAGTGTACTGTAGGAAATAATTCTATGTTAGCTCAGGGATGGACTAGACAATCTTTTCCATCTTGATCTTCTGTGACTAACACAAAACCACTATTCTTCACAACAGATCCTTGTCACATATTTAATTGTGTTAACCATTCATTTCTCAAGACCCAACGTTACTTACAGATGCAGTAATAAATATGGTGTTGTGGTCACACTAAAGGGAATGGGTGTAAATCACCTCTCTATCATGGGGGTCATCCAAAATTATGCATGTTCCCCATGATTTATCTCTGCCCTTGAGGGTAGAGGATTTGCATAGACTGTCATTTTGTAGTATTTCTTGCTCAAAGACCTATATGGGCAGCAATGCACAACCTATGGTAGATAATGCCACATCTTTGATGTCCAATATTTTGGGCCCTTCAAGTTGGTGGAATCAAGGTGTCTCTAATGGTATAAAACTCCATGCAAAGTGGCAGTCCTTAAGCCATAACATTTTTATGTATAGAACAGTTATCACTAGCCCAGGGTTGAATCTTGCTACTTCTTTGGCTCAGGAAAGGATAATTTGGAGGCAGAGGCAATTTGGAAGGAGAGCAAGAAGGATTCCTTTGGAGGTTGCTTTTAAAGCATGGCTACTGTGTGAAACGGCTCAGGGTTTTGAAATCCTAGAACAAGTCCAATGGTATATGACTTACAGGGCAGAGAAGTAGGTGACATGATCAAAGGTGTGTGGTAAATACAATTATCCCATTAACACCTGCTTCCAGTATAAGTGAGAGCAAAATGTGGTTTTTCTCAGTGTGTTTGGCACTAGAAAGAACTTCCCCTCTCTTATCCTTTGCCCAGTTCCACCCACCACCATCTCACACACACACACACACAGAGAGAGAGAGAGAGAGAGAGGAAGGGAGAAATTTAAGGTGGCCTATGAAATCAACAATCTTCCTTCATTTCCCTCTTAGCCAAGTTTGGTTCTTGGTCAAATTTGGAAGAATTGTGACTATCAGTGAGATGAAGTATCAGTGGTCACACAATGGAGATTCTGGGCTGCACTGGACTTTGAGGCAGCCCATGGTACCCGCCATAAATTAGAGACAGAGACAGATTTAAGGGCAGGCGACCTAGGTGACCACCTGGACTGCTAAGCTTGGAGGATGGCAGGCTCAGGGTACTATTTTTGTTGTTAGCAAGAAAAGGGAGAAAGTATTCCGTATGTAGATTATTTTTCACTAACTAGAATGTTCTGGATCTTTGCAGAATCTTGTGAAATCATTCAGGCTTTCTGAAAACTACATTTTCATCAAACCTCCTAGAATGTAGTCAGCCACGGCCTCACGAGTATATAAGAGGTGGGACATCACCAGTCAGTCAGTGAGATATAAGAACAAAGTGAAGAGAGAGAACCCAGCTGTGATTTTTTTTAACCTTATTTTATTGTGTAATTGTGAAAATATCTGTGGAATAGAGCTGAATATGATCCTCACCTGGGATGCCATTTGCTCTAGGGACAGCCCTGATTACAGCAACCCTGAAATGGCTCTAATGTATGCTAGAAGCCATCCTGTCCCCGCTGGAGGCCCAGAATCTCATGCTGTAAGGGGGTTCATAAATCCCACACTAGAATTGAAGGAATTATGGAGCAGTTCTCTGCACACCACCCCCACAATCTTCAGAGCATGCATCCTCTGGAGGAAGAATCTTAAAAGGGAGCTAGATTACTCAGATGAGAGCAGATATGGGAACAGGACAGATCTATCCCGAGAGATCCTGACCAAAACTGCCACAGAAGCCTTCATTAAGGAGCAAGGGACTACCAGCTAAGCCCAGCTGGGTTGAAGGTTCAGTTCTCCAAACTCCTAGACTGCGGTCGGGGGTGGATGGTAGGAAGTGGCCCAGGGAGGCAGTCTGGGATCACTCCCTAGTGCCTGTCATTGTTTGCTTTTCATACACCCTGGATCAAACCTGGTGGAGCGAAGGACCTAAACTCCTCTACCAAGCCTTCAGCTAGGGACATAAACCTCACTTCCACCCCTCCCAGGCATAAAGAGAAGACAGAGATGCTGAAGGTCTCATGGCAAGGACAAGCCACCTACAGGGGCTAAATGATAAACTGAGGGTACTTCTCAGGCATAAGGATGCCAGGCCTTCTGCATTTCATTGGACACTTCTACCCTGGATGGAGGGGTTGAACTAAATTGGTTACCAGCCAGAGGGCTGAGTTGCCACCCACCAAAAGGCAGGCCATTCCAGTACTGGAGGATTTGCCAACAGATGGCATCAGAGACCAAAAGGGGCAGTTCAGCGTCCAATGACATAACCACTAGGTGATGCCACCAATAAGCCTGGCCTCTGGTCACACATAATTGTAAAGGTGGTTTACAGTTTCCTTTCCCCATGGATTGTGTCTTCTGCTGTGCATCCCCTGGACATATAGCACATAATTTCAGTCCACACGAGACCAGGTCATTGTTCTGTGAAAGCTGGGTGAGAGGAGATGATTGATTCTCTGCTCTGACATGCTTCTTTAACACCAGAAGACTGTGTCATGGACGTGTGGATTCATGTCTCAGTCTCTGTTGTATCTCGGTTGCACTTTTAGCATTAGGGAAACAAACCTATTAAGGTGTTAACGTTGCTCAGACCTTGGGCAAGCAGTGGAAGAGTCAAGCACCCTTCCAGCTCCCACAGAGCACTGGGTGGCCACACAACCTGTAGCCAGTGTGATCCCACTAGTGCATGGGCTACTGGACTCTAACACTGCTGTTGGTATGCGACTTGCTAGCAGGAGGCAGAAGAAAGTGTGGCCTCCTTCTCTGGCCTGCTGAGGAGAAAGTGAGGAGGAAATGCACACTATTCCAGGATAGCGCAGTGGGTGTGCTTCCTACATGCTGCTTTTAGGGGTGGTGGGCTGAGACATTCTTCTTCCTGGGGTTCCTCCCAGGGCACATAGTCTTGCCTACCCCTTACTGCAGGCTGTGGGATGCTGCCAGATTTGAACTTTCTGCTTTGTGCTTTGGTTAGGAAAATTCTGTATCCCCTTTTTTGAGTCATTCTTTAAAATTAGTGGGTTAAAAAAATGAATAAAATACACACAAATAGACATCATGGGCCTAATCCTGCTCTCATGCACATCAATGGCAAAACTACCACTGACTTTCATGGTGCAAGATGAAGGTATAATTTCCTAATTTCAGTGGGTGGGCTTCAATGAGGTTATGCTGGTTAGTAGTTGCTAGTTGCATGAGTACAGGTGCAGGAATACACCCTAAAACCTCTTAATAAATGACCAGTGCAGTGCCACCTATTTTATGATCACAGGCCAGCTCCGCAGCTGATGTAAATGAATCTAGCTGAAAACACCAGTTGCACTGGTTTACACCAGTTGAGGAGCCAGTCCTCAAACACTAAATAGCTAAACCCATTCCTAGTGAGGGAAATAGGGAGGAGCACAAGCTCTGGCAAGTCACATGTAAAAGTGTAAGAAGTCAGACCAAGAAAGAATTTGAGGAGCAGTCAACTGAGGACATAAAAACAGAGAGAGAGAGAGAGGTCTCAGTTTTTGTTTTATGTTTTATTCCTAACAGAGTTAGGAGTCATTTTGAAAGGGATATATAATAAGATGGAATGTATCCTAATGCCACTATATAAATCCATTGTACACCAACGATAGATAGATAGATAGATAGATAGATAGATAGATAGATAGATAGATAGCACTAAAATTGGAAAAGGTGCAGAGAAGGGCAATGAAAATGACAAGGGATACGGAACACGTTTCATATGAGAAGAGATTAAAAATCTGGGAGTTTTTACCTTAGAAAAGAGACCTTGGGTGGGAGGGATATAATAGAAGACTATAAAATTAAGAATGATAAGAAGAAAGTAAATTAAAAAGTGCTCTTTACCCCTTCATGTAACACAGACTGGGGAGGGGGGTCACCTGATGAAATTAATAGGCATCAGGTTTAAAACAAATGAAAGGAAATACTTCTTCACACAACTCATAGTCAAACCATGGAACTTGTTTCCATAGGATGCTATGAAGGCCAAATGTATAACTGGGTTAATAAAAGAATTAGATAAATTCATGGAGGATATGTCCATCAATGGCTATTAGCTGAGATGGTCAGGGATGCAATCCATTCTCTGGGTCTCCTTACACTTCTAACTACCAGAATCTGGGACTGAACAACAGGGCATTGATCACTTGAAATTGCCCTGGTTTGTTCTTTCCCTCTGAAACATCTGGCACTGGCCACCGTTAGGGATAGGCTATTAGGCTAGATGGACCATTAGTCTAACCCAACATGGCCATCCTTCCATTAACTAATCTGGACCTTAAATGCAGCATCTTGGAGCTTTCTAAAATGGATAATTTAAAAATCTTATCCTTTTAGCATCAGCCTTTGGGCTGATAAGTGCTGAAATTGTTATTCTGTGACAGTCCACCCCAGCTGACACAGCTTTTCTAACATACAGAACATTATCCTGATATTTATTTGCTGAAAAAAATGCTACTGCAGAAGTGGTGGCTCACCAGGAATTGGTACTGCAAGGCCTTATGTCTGAGCGGATCAGCTAGTCATGGGGTTTTTTTATTCTGAATTCCATTTTGTCTTCCCTTCTCCCCACCAAAGTTGATAAACATATTGAAACGTGCAGAAGTCAAGATATTTTCATCATGGCAACCAGAGTCATGCAAATGGAAACCATGGTCCAGCAACATCACTCCATTAAAGTCTCCAGCTCCCAAATGCAACATATGTCTCAGACTACCAAGATTTTAGAAGGCAAGTACATTTCCATCTCTGGAAGGCAATTCAACCTCAGAAGGTGTTGTCATGGTTTTTGGGTTATAAATCTAACATAAAGAGTCATCTTTCCTTGTAATACTTGCGTTTCTGCCTGCATGGAATATTGTGATTAATCCAAATCAGTCCATAGTCCAGACTAGATACCACAGGCAAAAAACAGGCCTTAGGAGGCTAAAACCCAATGCAAAGTGCATGACAGCTACAATTACTGAAACCTCTTTATGGGATTTTTGATAAGCAGGTTTTCTGAGATTCTTAAATAGTCTTCATTTTCATAATGTAAGATTGCCACATGATCTGTGATGTATTTAAATTCACAGTGCTGCTGGGAGGTAGGGAAATGCCATTATCTATATGTTACAGACAGGGTTGTCTTAGCAAGACTAAGTGACTTGTCCAAAGTCACATACAAAGTCTGTGGTGAAAAAAAGTGTTGAACTGGGTCTCAGGTCCCCAGCTAGTGCCTATGCACTGAGCCATCCTTTTTCTATCAGGGTTTCTGCCAATCTAAATAATTTTCAGCATAATGAATTGACATTGGGCGGCTCTACTCCACAACAAATATCTTGAAATCCATGTTTCTGTTCCATCTGACTAATATATTTTCCTTCCTTCAGGGGGAGTTGTTTCTAGGAAATCTTCTACCACTGTAGAGTCCTTCAGCATGGTGACCCGTTCCTTTGAGATCCCTTCAGGAGAAAGCATCCCTGAATTTGTGGAGAAGCCTCATCCACTGACTGCCCCTGAGGGTAAGGAGCATTCCATTGAAAGTCACTTCATTATTGGGACACCAAAGATATTATGCTTCAAAATCGGTGCCTGCAAACAGGTGCCATGCCAAATCTGCATGGGTAGGTGCAAACAGGGCATTACATATGCAAAACATGTAGTTAAACACAAAATGGGTAACTGTGCATGCAAATGGCTGATTTCATTTGAAAATGTCTGTCATGTGTACTCATCCATTTGAATAGGTGTATATCAGTGATTTGTTATTTTTTGCCATGTGCACATTGAAGTCGATGGCAAAACTCATGTTGACTTCAAAGGTGCAGATCAGACCTTAGTGAGAGCCAAATTGTGCCTGCCATGTTCAGGCAAACATCCCATCTGGGGGTGTTTTGCCTAAGTAAGGGCAGCAGATTGTGACCCTTAATGTGTAAATAAATGAATTCTCCAATCATCCACAGAGTCTTCCGGGAAGCATGTACAAATGGTGTATACAAGATCTGAATGTCTAATGTAAAACAAAAAGAAAGACTTTTCAAGTCTTCATTACACATCTTTCCCCAAAAGGAGCCAATTCCATTTTTTTCCTCTTCCTAAAAGTGCAGATCAGTTTTAATGAGGCTGGATAACCCCCACTGTAACTCCACTCAAGTCAATAGTTACATTAATCTACCTACATAAAATACATAAATTGGTGTATAAAACAAAAAGGAAAAGAGGCCACACAGTTAAGATGACCCCAAGTAATTTAGGTGAGTGTAAACTAGAAAATACATAACAAATGTAGTTCCTATTTAATTCCTCACTGTAACATTTCTCCTTGAATTTCAGGAGACAAAGCAGTATTTCGTGCCAAAGTGAAAGGTAACCCCAAACCCAGTGTAACATGGAAAAGAGAAAGTGGGATACCAATAAAAGAAAGTTCAAAAATGTTTTTTGACAGCATCAATAAGGAGTTCGTACTAAAGGTAATGCATGTCTTTCCTGCAGTATTTTTGGCTCGTAATGGATTATATTATCATTAACTCTATAAAAAAAGCACTGCAGTATTCTTCATCAATAGTCTAAGACATTTCAGTTGGTTATAGTCCTGTTATAGTATAGGGGTGGGGGTATTTCTTGCAATGTATAGATGGTGATGTCCAGTCCTGTACTGAGCACAGGGCCTTGATAATAAGCTCTCTGGAGTACAGACCCTTCTGTATGCTACTTGTCTATACAGTGTCCATCACAATGGGGTTCTCATTTTTTCGTTGGGGTTGCCAGGCATGATTGTAATGGAAACAATAGTAATCATTAATAATGTTGATGTACCACTTAAGTCCCATTTCAACCCTATTTCACATTTGGGGTCATTTGCAGCAAAAGTTCTGCCCTTATCTCCTCCTTCCTGCTCTACTTCTCTCTCTCTCTCTCTCTCTCTACGCCCCATCCCTGCATCTCTCCCATCTGCTGTGCCCTTGATCCACTCTTATTTGATGTCATCTTTCAGACAGTCCTTTATGTTCAGTCAGAACAGCCTGCCAGCTGCTGCGTACGAAGCTCCTTCTCTGCCCTCCTCCACTTAGCTCCCTTGTGAAAATGGGCCTCAAACCCAGCCCCTGTGGGCCTCGAACCCCAGCTGTGTCCTTTATTGGATGCTCTCTGGGTATGAACTTTGTGGATTACATTCCCTTCTGTGAAGAGGGCCCAACTAAAGGTCTGACTAGGGAAGAAACTCAATTTTTTTGCTGATATTATATCACATTTCAATCCAAGAGCCTCTAAATTTAGGGCCTGATGCAAAGCCTATTGATGTCCAAGGTAAGACTCCCTGGCTCAGAGCCTCATAGGGTGCATCTACACTGGTAAATTAAGTGGATTTAAGTTTGCTTAAGTCGACTTAATTTACTGTGCGTATACACTACACTTACCTTAAGTCGACTTAAGCAGCTGATTAAGTCAACTTAAGGAAAAAGTAGTTCGACTTTATAAAACCTCCTTTTAAGTCGACTTTGCTGGCTAAGTCGACTTTAGAAAGTCGACTTAGCCAGTGTGGATGTGGAGTAGCCCTAAGTCGACTTTAAGTCGATTTAGGGGGCTCCAGGGCTTCCCCTCTGCCCTCCCTGCCACAGCCTGGCATGCCCCCCCAAAGGGCAGGGCAGAGCCCTGCCCCTATGCCCTGCCAGGGACCCTGTCCCCTTTTGCCCCATTGTACCCAGGTACAATGGGGCAAAAGCTGAGCCCCCTGGCACTTGGCAAGGGGTGCCCCCCCTGCCACCGTGGTCCTGTCTCAGGTCCACCTAGCCCCTAGAAGTCGACCTAGACGTCCAATGTGGAAGCTCTAGGTCGATTTTGTAGGGTCCCCTCTAAGTCGACTTAAATTAACAAGTGTAGACATAGCCATAGATAATTAGTCACCTAGGCCCCCCCTGACTTCGGCAGACTTTGGACCAGGTCCCTAGTGCTTGACCTCCATGTCCTTAATCTCTAGAGTAGGGGTTGCAGGATTGGGCTCCAAGTTTCTCCCCCAACGCTTTTTATTTTCAGATGATTTAATGAACGTGTGAAAAAAATAGGGTTCAAAAATAAATACGTAATTGAGCCACGGACATTCCTGGTAGCATTTGGAGCTTTTGATGGCTTCCTTGTCCATGTGTTTCTTCTTCCAGCTGGAGAGTCTCACCCCAGATGATGCTGATAACTACAAGTGCATTGTTTCTAATGACCATGCGGATATCATCTACACTGTGTCCTTGATTGTGACTGAAAGTAAGTGCTAGGTATCCAGCTTGATTAATAACTCAACTAATTCATTCATTAAGAATGAGATTTGCAAGTGTCCAATTAGCTTCTTTTAGAAATCCAAGAGAATGATGCTAATGCTTACTTTCAAGTAAGTTTTCATTACCAGATGAGGGAAAAGCATACTCGTATACTCATTTTTATTTGTGCAAGCTATAAGGACCGTAATAGTCAAAATTTAGCAATAAAATCATATTTGACTATTTTAATATTTCACAGATTTCTTGCTCTCTTATTTCTTTCTGTGATACTTATCTACCCACACACCCACTACCATACTGACTGAGTGCCTCACAATCTGTGATGTATTTTATCTCCACAAAACCCACAAGAGGTAGGGAAATACTGTAACCACCATTTCACAGATGGAGAACTGAAGCACACAGACAATAAGTGACCTGCCCAGGGTCACACAGGAAGTCTGTGGTAAAGCAGAAAATTGACATTGGTTTTCCTGAGTGTGCAGCTAGTATTCTAAGCACTGGTTTACCTTTCCTCCTAGAGTGTGAGATTCACTTCACATAAAGGACTTACACAAAGTCTAAGAGGGCTTGAGATGGTGCCAAGGCCTTGTATAGGTGCTCTGAACTGGAGGGAATTTCACCCTAAGCACTAAAAAGCAAGCAGATGCCAACATGTCTATTGTCCAGCTGGGCTGCCACATGCACCTTTAAACTTCTCCCCCTCCTCCATTTCACCCGTCATGGGTTCCTGCACATTTGCACTGGGAGCCTTTTAGCTTCTTGTAGACACACTTGTCACCTTCCCTCTGTACATTTTAATGATTACCAATGACAGTAATTTTACCCTTGTTTTTGGAGGGTGGGAAAGTAATGCTTTCTGAGATTTACCTGTGAGAAGCCAGCATCTCATGGCAAACATCTTGCACTGCCATATGGAAGCTCTGGGTTTTGGAACTGAGTTCGACATTCTCCTTCTCTTGGCCTTTCCCTTCCCCAAGGCTGAGACTGACACAGGGCTTTTGGTTAGCTCCATTTTATTTTTATGTTAGTTTGTCAAGATGCACCAAGGACATGTAATAGCTTCCAGAGCCCTGACAAGAACACACACAGCTGACACTACCAGAAAGATGTGACTTACACAGGATCTCAGTAACGGCTGTATGATCAGGCCCTCAGAGAAGCAACAGCATTTCCCCTCCACTAGACAGTTTTGTCAGTGGATCCACCTGGTTACAGATCCACTGCCCATTCCATGCCTTATATTGCAAACTTGTGGACAGCTACTATCAATCACTGCTCTGTAGCACAGGGTTAGGATGGTGCTCAGATCTCCCTGCATGACTTGGGCCTATCCAACTGCTTTTGAGACCAGCTACAGGATTAGCCTGAAGAGGGCATCAAAGCCAAGTAATCCTTCATGATGTTATTTGTATCATTATTGTTTTTATTATTATTCTTCAGCTGTATGAATGCAGTTGTTTGCCTTTGGGCTTTCTTTCTTTTTTTTCAGGTCAAGAAAAGTTGGATTTTAAAAAAATGCTTAAAAAAAGGTGAGTTTTAGCTCTGGGGGGGATTTATTTATTATTTATTTCTTTGTTTTTCTTTCTTTATTTCAATGAGATGAATAGGGTGTCTTGAGTGGGCACTGAGAGTCTATAGACCATTTCTACAGAGCCACTTTTCAGAGCAGAATCACCCTTTAAGCACAAGCAGTGCAGGGAATTGCTCATGGCTCCCATCTTTGGGACGGCCATGTTCAGACCCAGCAACTCACCAGTCAGCCCACTCTTCTCCACTGGCATCAGTACTGGAGGAGAAGACAACTCCCAGCAGATTCTCTGACAGTGGTGCTGAGGAATTCTCCCATTCCTACTTCCAGAAGTGTGGGTGACTCATATCCTGCCCTGTTTTCCCCATTTTGGGAGTCCTGTTCTTGTTTGGAATCCTACCAGTGGGAAGTCTAGCTTCCACAGGTAGGGGCTGTTACATCCAAGGTTATACAGGTATGAGATCTGAGGGGCTTTTGTCACTTTGAAATATACCCTGAATTACCTGTGGTCTGTAAATAGGGGCCCTCCTGCTCCGAAGAAAAAAGTGAAGAAGGTGACTAATGAGAAGGAAATGCTGGAGATCCTCTCCAAGGTACCGAAAAAGGACTTTGAGAAGGTCTGCATGGAATACGGCTTCACCGACTTCCGTGGGCTCCTCAAGAAGCTAAAGGAGATGAAGAAGAAAGTGGAGGTTGAGGTTAGTAATTCTGTCAGCTTTCAGAACACCTTGAACACACATTTCTATTTTTGTGTCTATAATGAACAACACTCCTACGCACAAAGTACACTACAGTAATGGCCTTCAGAGGCAGCGTCGTCAAACTCTTTACAGAGAATCAGCTGTAAGCAAAGGAGAAAAGGATTTCATTAGAAATGGACCTGGAAGAAAATCCAGATCCAAACAGATTAATAAGGGAAAGGCAGTTCAAAATCCTGAACTGGATCCACATCCAAGTTTTGCAGCTGGTACCTCTAGCTTGGATTTTCAAAGGGTCATAAAGTTCTTACGTGTCCAAAGCCATTGAAATTCGAGGAGGTGAATATGCCTTCAACCCCTTTGAAAATAATGAGTATTGTATAAGAAGAATTCTCATTCTAACAAAAGCCTCCACTTCTTCAGCCAGAGCGGACTGATCTGCTTTCCTGTACTGTTGTTTATTATCTGTATTTTGATAGCACCTGCAGATTTTATCCAAGATCAGGACCCTATTGTGCTAGGTGCTGTAAAACATGGAGTGAGAGACAGTCCCAGTTTAGAGTCCAAACAGAGAAGGAAGGTAAGGGACATATTAATATTCCATTTGCAGATGGAGAGCTGACACACAGGAAAAATTTAGTGATGTGCGCAAAGTTATACAGGGAGTTGATGGCAACCATGAATTGAACCCAACTCTGTTGTATTACTACTCAAGTGCCTTAATTCCAAGGCCATCTTACTTCATTGTATGCCCCCAAAACCACAGCAAATGTCCAGAAGCATCGAGAATCTGGGAATATTGTTGCTTTTTGAGTATCACAAATTACAAGAACCAACAGAAAATCAAAATAATAATAATAAAAAAAGCTATGCTTAACGAGAGCAAAGATTCAGTCTACTTTGAGAAGCAGGACAGGTTTCTGCTTTATTTCTTCACAAATGGATCTTGCAGGCAGTCAAAGTTCTGAAACCTCTTGAAGATGTCTCAGCTAAAGTGGACTCCATGGCTATATTTGAAACCATTCTGGAGCTGAAGGATCCCAATACTAAGATGACATGGTACAAGGTAACCTCCCTTATTCCCTTTGGTTTAACCTTAATGAGTGAAAGTAATAAGATCCAATCTGCCAATGTGATTTAACGGAGGGTTTAGCAATTCTAGCTGCACATTCATGTGTGGGTGAAAGGGTTGCCCTGTATTACTCAGTTCCAAAGGGGTAGCCGTGTTAGTCCAGGTCAGCCAAACAAACAAGGAGTCCTGTGGCACTTTTAAAGACTAACACATTTATTTATCGCATGAGCTTTCGTGGGAGAAAATCTGCAATAAATAAATGTGTTAGTCTTTAAAAATGCCACCAGACTCCTCGTTTGTTTGGCTGTATTATTCAGTGTCTTGTCTGACAGGGTCTGTCTGAGGGTTGTCTGACTAGTTCTGCTCCTTCCTTTTGCTTTAGGAAAAGACACTGGATTGCTACATTTTTGGTAAATCTGTATCACATATTCCACTATTTGGTTTCCTTTCTATTTAATTTTCACTCCAACAGCTGGCTACCCATTTTATTTTGCCTGCAATCAGGATAGGCCAATCCTGATATTTTCACACAGTCAGTGGAAAACCATAGGGAAGTCAGAGCCCAGCTAAGGACTCAGCGAAATTGAAGGGCTAGATTTCAGCATCCTTTCTCACATTGAATGGTACCTTACATCGCAAGGCATTGCATTGATTTCAGTGAAACTGTTTGCAAAGTAAGGTACAATGGGAGTAAAACCAGAATATAGCTCTGAGTAAGAATGGCAGGATTTGGCCCACTGTAATTCCTTATGACCAAAACTGCTTTTCATAGGAAAGCTCTTAATCTATCAGACAGAGGCTATTCCTCATGTAGCTATGAGTTAAAGATGCCATTCTTTTGTCACAATAATTACCTCTCTCAGCATTATATGTATATTTCTAGTAGCCACGTATTGCCTCGGAAAGGCTGATCTGCCTGGACAAAGCATCATTGCTGATTTCTATCTGAAAATGATCAGTGAGCATGCAGATTGAAGACAAGTATTGTAGGGTTTACAGTGCCACCCCATTGCTGACTAAGCTGTTGGACAAGCCCCTTAAACACAGTGTTGTCCATATTCCACATGCATCTGTGTATTTTAGAAGAGCCCACAAAGACACCACATTTGACATCTTTAACATGTTCTCCTTTTCAGGGTAATGAGCCCTTGCGTATTCAGTACTGCCTAGGAAAATATGAAATAAAGCAGATGGGTACTAAGCATATGCTGTATATCGCAAATGTGAATGAAAAAGACTTGGGTACCTACAGTCTAGTCGTAGCTGACAAGAAACTCTCAGCAGAACTGAAAGTGATAGGTAATTATTTATTTTTAAATGCATGAGAGTGCACATGTCATGATGCAACTGATGATTACATACTGAAAAGGACACTATCAAGGTTGGTGAGTCAAACTGGGTCCTATATATCTTTTCTTATATCTATTTGCAACATCCATGACTCACTGGTCTTTCTGTCCTGAAACAGAAACCCACTACTGTACATGTCATGATCAACCCCACAATAACCACTGTGCACATATGATCAAGGGAAGTACATTAGCGATGGCAAATTTTATTGTGAAGCTTGGTTATTATAGACAATAGGCCAAATTCCCCACTGACATCAATGGGGTTGGCTGGGATATGAGTCAGCAGAGTGTAGGGGGAAAGAGATAAATGATGAAAAATGCCTTGGCAGTGTCCTTTTAATGGAAGTGAACTGTGCTTACACAATCTCACCAAGAATGGAGGGGGGATGGACACACCCAAGAAGACGCAAGACTTTTCTCCGTTGCCTGTCCTTGCTATTGCAGGACAAGTCTGCAGTTGCAATTTCTCAGGAAATCATGGATCACATCCATTCTGCATACTGCAGCAAAGCTACCTTAGATTACAGTCCAAATCATCAGGAGTGAGTAAAGATGAAACTGCACCACAATACTACTGTCACTCCCCTTATTTGGCAACTATTTCTCTTGTAGCTGGCCCATCTCATGAGGACATATTCTGTCACTATTAATCACACTGGGAGTATCTTATTTTGCAACTTGTTCTTAAAGAGACCACATGAAGAATAAGATCCTATTGGTACTGTCAGTTCTCATTCTTTATGCATCAAAGTAAAATATTACACTGTGTGGCAAATGCAAAAAGATGGATTTGGCACAGGGTGACACATCCCTCCCGTTAGGCCATAGGGTGATCATGGAATTGCTCTGCAACTGATACAGCAGTCTGCAGGAATGTTCAACCCAACTGCCTTCTCTCTGCTTGGCAGATGGCTACTGATGAAACAAAAACTCCAGGAAGGTTTCTGGATCTCGACTGCATTGACCTGAGGCCATTTGCTATATGGTGACTAGAATAAAGGGGAGATATAGAATAGGAGTAAGGCAGAAGAACTGAACTGAGAAGCAGTGGGTGCACTGGTAATCAGCTTTGTAGGAAAGCTTTCAACTTTTAAGTACCATGGACCACAATCAGCCATTGCATAAGTAGACACAGGTCCCTTTGAAGTTAGTAAGAAGTGTGGCAGTATATGTTATGGATGAATTTGCCCGTTATCTCCTTGCAAAAAAAAAAATCAAAACAGTAGGTTCCAATTTTCAGTTGGTGCAAATCTCTGTAGTCTACTTCTGTTTTCTCCAGCTGAGGATCTGGCCCTACACAATAGGAAAATCCCCTACATTTAGGAACAAATGTAATCGGCTAATGTTTGTCTGTCAACATTTTAACAGATGAGCCCCTAAAGTTCCTGGCAGAACTGAAGCCATTGAAAGTGACAGAAAGACAGACAGCTGTGTTTGAAATCCGCCTGTCCAAAAAGGTGCCAAATTTCACCTGGAAGTTCAATGGGAAGGAACTGAAGCGGGATGACAAATATGAAATCATCACATCTGATGACGGATTAACCCACACATTGAAAATTAAGGACGTTCGACCCAGCGACGTTGGAGAGCTTAGCGTCCAGGCTGGGGATCTGGTGCAGAAAGCACCACTCATCATTGAACGTAAGTGATGCAGGGATGGCATGCCTGACACCTAGCGTGCACCTAGTCAGAATCTGTACAGCATCATTTGAATGGGGGACCTGCAAAGCTAAAACCCACAGCTAACTCCATTAACTGAAAGCAGTAGCAGATTCAAGTGTTTTTGTGGACTGGTCACTGAAGGGGCCAAAGACCATATTCTACTCTTCTATTGTGTATTCCATGTACCGTAGGGAATTTTAGGAAAATACTTCCCTTGTCCTTCCTTAGGTTCAGAAGACACAATCTGTATCCCATGAACATCAGCTATTTATCACTGTCAAACAGATGAGATTTAAAATACAGAGGGCAAATGCATAGGGGACTTTGATGGGAAAGAGAGGAGTTTACCATTGTGAAAAGCATAATAAAATGTAACATTTTGATTATATGAAAACAAGAGATTGGTCAAAATGGAGCAAAGGAAAAAATACATGTATACAACCCAGTATCTGCTGCATTTCAACAGAAGATGGGATGATCCCTGAGTATGTTTGCATCAGATAAGGCTGCAAAGTTCTATAGGGACCCTGTGCAAATGTAAGATCAGTGCTATCCCCACTATAGCAGTAACTGTAACCAACTCTGCAAAACACTACAGAGTCCTTTCTAATTTTTTTTTTCTGTGAAAGAGCCATCTCCATGCCCTACTCTTGGGGCCCCAGTACTTTACCCTCCCAGTCTCTCTTTCATTCTTGTCCATGCTTCTCTGTCACCCAACAAAGATGGTCTAGCTGTCCTTCTCAAGTATTTCCCAGAATGCATTGCAGTTTTTACTATGGGGCTTCAGATAGAATCAGCACCATTGTTTTGGAGGTATTTAAAGAAGACCAGTTGCAAACAACAAAGTCCTTTCTGGTGGAACCATAGAGATAAGGAATGGAAGCAGGTCTTCACATTTTATTGTAGGTTTTCACCCAATAACTATTACAATTAGACACCAACAGTTCCTCAGACAACAGTGCACTTTGCACCATGCTCATCAGGGAAAATATGTCACCTATAGAAGGTGCAACCAGCTTGGAAGTAAAGGGCCAAGCTTGGGATCTCTCTCATCCACAGCAACACATTAATATCCCGCTGAGGCAATACTAAGAGATCCTCTCTAGCTTTGATTTCTAAGGTTATTTCCTGAATATGAAATTTCATACTACCGATTTCTTTACCTCCCTCCTTTTCAAGGAATTCCAATTAAGTTCATCAGCAACCTGAAGAATGCCCGAGTCAAGGAGAAGGGGAAAGCTTGCCTGGAGTGTGAGTTGACCTCAAAGGATGTTTCTCTGAAGTGGATGAAGGACGGGAGGGTGATTGAGAGGTCTCACAAATACAGTATGACACATGAAGGGAAGAGGGCCGAACTGATCATTGACGATGCTGAGCTGAATGACTCAGGAGAGTACACAGTGGTTGCTATGCAAGACAATGACCCAACAGAGTACTACAGCATTGCCAATGTAACTGTGGAAGGTAAGGGCAACTGGGTCAAGAGAATGGTTTGAATTGAGAAAAGAAACAAACTTTGATCGTGTTGCACTGTTCTCCATTTCAGAGATACTGTGTTATCTAGTGGTTACAGCAGGGGACTTGGCATCAAATGACTTGTTCTCTATTCTTCACCAGGCAATATATCGGTTGTTTGACCTGGGACAAATCACTTAACCTCCTTGTGCATCTTTTTCCTTATAATAGTTAGCCATCATTTGCTACGTGCTTTTCTTTGATACAAGATGCTAGATAAGCATAAAGCAGTGGATCTCAAGTAAAGACCTTGCCACATACCGCACCTGAAATTCAAAAGTATTCAGTGTATCACCTTTGTGATTTTAATCAATGTGAGTGGAAGGGATACTTTAAAGCGCCCTGCATGGCATCTGATTGTATCCTGCATAGCACCAGTAATACACAGGCCACAGTTTCAGGAGATCACTGGTGTAAATATTAATGATCATTATTGTTACATTAGCAAATATTAAAATGGTATTATTATTCCTGTATACTAAACTGCTGTCTAGAAAATTTGATAGAAAGAAGCAAAGCCCAGTTGCATGCATCTGGTACTGGTATTTTAAAGCAGAGTCAGATTTCTGAGCCACTTTCTGAATTCTAGTGCCCTTTATGATATTCAGGTGACAACTGATAGAGGAAGACGGGCTTTGATTTATACCCACCTTCCTGGCATAAAAAGTGTTGTTTCACAGAAACCCAGCTTAACAGGCCCAGCACAGAAAACAACTGGATAAAAATAACACCAAATGGGTGTGGGGCCATAGCAGTACACATACCTGCCATTCAGGAGGAAGCTCAATATTCATAATCCTGGGGAGGATGGAAGGACCAGATGCAGCCATGGTTTAAACAAAGCCAATCAGGGATTAGGCATGCTCTGAGATGGAGGCCTCACCCCACCGCAACCCTGTATCAGGGGCTCCACCCTGCAGTGGCAAGGGACACACACAGAATTGCTGGGGCCACCACCCTTTCCCCAGGCCACTACTCCTCATCTCCAAGTGAACTGGGGTCTGTTCCAAAAGAAGAAGGACTTTTTCCCCACCCCCTGAGCAGAGGGCTCTTAGCATGGGAGTGGCTATACCACCTCTGCAAAGCCAGGGAGAAGTGGCAAAATAGCCCTTCATAACACAGTCTTCTACCAGATTAGTTTGCATGGGTTGTCATCCTCTGCCCAAACATGGTGTTTCAGAGTTAACAACCCTTTGAAATTAATGCAGCCATTCACACTTCTACAGCTATTGTTTCAGGTGCCCGGTAGACTCAGACAGAGATCACTGCATACCAATGTTTACACGTGTTTTCAGCCTTTCTTTGTGAAGTCATGAGGGCTAGGAAGAGAACTCCTTTAAATTGAAAACTCAGATTCCTATGCCATCATGTGCCTAGAGACTATGCCTTAGCCTGGCCTTGGGTTTGTGGAATGTGCCAGCTCATGCTAGGTTGAATTTGACTCTTGGCCTTTCTTCAGAGGACGGAGAGGAAGAAGCCAACACAAACTGATATACGAGTGCCATCTTCAGGCTACTTGTTAGAATGACATAAACTGCAGCTGCAGGGCTGGCTGTGCTTTCCATCCTGGCTGGGAGGAAGATCATGTGTATATTTTAACTTCTCCTAATTCTTCAGGCAGAAAACTGGGGAGGAGATTTCACAAGAACAAGTTTCCTGATGAGCTTTCATCTGCTTTTCTCTGGCTTTTTTCAAAATTTATTTAAAGCATGTCCCTTCAAAAAGACTTCCTCCTTCCTACCTTCCAGAGAGAGGCAAATCAGAAGCAATGAATATACCCACAATAGATTTTGTGCACTGAAGAGATTTCTTAGAGAGACATTCTTTTCCCCTTCTTGGGAAGGTTGGCAGATACAATCTCTATTGGCATATAAGCCTCTATGGGTTATCCACATCTCACAGGTGTGATATATTAACATATTCACCAATCGTCTTTGTTGGCACATGTCTCAGCAGAGGATTTCTCCAATCCCTTGTCCCATCATATAATCAAACTTCTCAATTAGAGACAGGAGCTGGTGTTTGATCCTAGTAGATGTCTAGTTGTTTATCCCAAATAAAACAAATGCCCTTATCTTATGAGGTAATAATTCTGTGCTTTGGTGCAGAAGTGCTCAGTGAGTCAAAATTGTTTTTACTCTTTGTCCTTATTCATTAATTCTTTACTTCCATTGGAATTTTTTTTTCAGAGAGATTTGCTACAGTCAAGAGCGGTATGTCTGATGTTCAGGCTTCAACTGGGAGCCCAGCAGAGCTCTGTGTTGTTCTCAATGATGAGAAGGTAGAGGGAGTTTGGCTGAAGGATGGAAAAGAGGTAAAGAGTTTATATTGTCATTCAAAAACTAAAGGGCTGAAAAAATTAATGGGATTTTTGCTTGAATAAGGACTGCAGGAATTGGCCAAGCGTGTTGATAACTTACAAAGGAGCCTAACATAAGGATGGACAAATTGGTTCAGATCTATGAGAACTGGTCTAAGTCTTCCAAACTCAAATGAACCACAGTCATCTTTATGTTTTGAATCACTTTGGCTTGACACCCTGCATTTGCTTGTCAACTATCTTCCTCTCCCAAGTGACCAACGAATATTGGATCTCTCCCTTCTCACACCACCTAACCAACCTTCCCTGCCTCTCTCTGTCCCTCACAGAATCATATCCTTCCCCACAGGATCAGCAGGTTTCCCATTCCCCCAGGTAATCAGCAAATTAGGCAGTGTATCCACTGGAAACCAAGGTGCTGCCCCAGTCAGACTTCACTTGCAGAACAGCTCCCCCAGTGAGAAGCCCCAATCATCCAGATCCTCACAGAGAATACATAAAACCCTACACTTACACTCTTTTCAGCTAAGAATCACAACGCATCTTTGTCCCTTGCTCTAAGCAAGCCCTTATTGTCCAGCATCTCTGATTATGTCTTTAGTAACCTGCCTCAATTTTCCTTTCAGATTACAGATATGACAGGGATCCAGATAGTCAAGCAGGGAGCTGTCCACAAACTGATCATTGACCAAATGGGAGAGAAACATGAAGGGAAGTACACATTCAGAGCCAAAGGGGCAGAAAGTGAGGCCACCGTTGCTATTGCAGGTATTAATGCTTTTCCTTAATGCTCTTCACCAATCAGTCATTTGCACTGGTAGGATCAAATTTCTAACTGGCCTCCTTCTTGGTGCCTGCAGCATTTGCAGGCTCATCCACTTGTGTGTGCAAAACCCCATTTCTTGATACACCAAAAGGCATTTGTTCACCACATTCTAGTGGGAATAAATCAGAAAATCATTCTAGATTTAGATGCCTCTCTTTAAGCATCAACATTTTAAAATTTTGGCCTGAATCATTTTTGGCCTGAATCATTCTGGAGGAACAAGCAGAAAATATTTTTTGCCTAACCGTTGGCAGAGAAATAATGCTAATTGAACTCGTCAAACTCCCTTCGTTTTTAGCATAGCAGTCAGCCTGCCTCTGTCCTCTAAATTCCATACAATTGATTGGTACTAGAACATCAGGTAAAGCTTAGCACAAATGAGTTACTAACATATGAGCATTTCAGATGGTGTAGCTGCAATATTGAATAGAATTTAGCTTACTGCTGTTTAATTAAAAATCCACATTTCAGCAATGGCTGGGGCTACAGTTGGGGGAATACTTTTGTTCAAAAAAGGATTTTTTTTTACAGCAATGGTCTTATTTAAACATTAATAAAGATGTTATTTAAACACCAGATCCTTGCGGAACCCCACTTGAGACCTCCCTCCAATCTGACATCATTCCATTAACAGTTGTTTGCAGTTGTTTAAGCAATTATGTGTCCACTTAATGGATACATAAGTTGATAGTACCCAGCAGGTATCAAAATTTGGCCCTTAGTCAGAAGCATCACAGAGGCTTAGCTTTGTCCTTTGCAGAGCTTAGAATTGCCACAGGATTTAATCTGCAGCCCCTTGGAACTCAGGGACTTCTTGAGACTGATGCTTCCTGGAGGCCCTATGTCTCCTCTTCTGCTCAGCTGGACAGTATTAGGCAAACCAGAGAGTAATTGGGGAACTGGAATATTTGGATCAAAATTTAGTCAAGATTCTGGGTGTCCCTTAGGCCCTTCATAACACCAGAGATTCTACCATAAAGAAATTTCGGGGTGAAGGAGTTAAGGCCCTGAACAATGCTACCCTTGCAGGAGAAGTCACTAATGCATTAAAAGCACTAAAGTACCTTCGTGGTTGCAGTTATTCATGTGTCTTTTCGATTTTTTTCGAGATATTCCTGTCATTGACTCATCTGTGCTGGAGGCTTTGGCTGCACACCCAGTGACTGTGAAGGCTGGACATACAGCATACATCAAGATCCCATTCAAGGCAAAGCCACCCCCAAAAGTCACCTGGTTCAAGGATGGTATAGAGGTCACAGAGGAAGAGAAGATTGTGATGGAAAAAGCCAGTGACTATGCATTACTCACAATAGCAAAATGTGTGAGAGAAGACAGTGGAAACATTATGCTGAAGCTGAAAAATGATTGTGGCTCAGCTGTTGCCAATCTGTATCTCAACGTTGTTGGTAGGTTCTGAACAAATCATTTATATCAATTCACTGGTTTTGTAGATATGTAGAGTTGTAAAAGTGCATTCTGAGGTCACTGTGGGTCCAAAGCACAGAAATCTCTCTAATGGGGACAGAATGTGAGTCAGAAAATCAGCTGATGTAAATCTGAATAGCTCCAACACCAATTTACATCAAATGAGGAGTTGGCCTTTTAAACAATAGCCATCCGTGTCATTTGCTTATCTCCCAATGCTGCAGACAAACCAAAACCGCCACAAGGTAAAGTGGAATTGCTAGAGCGTACGGGAAAATGCATTAAAATGAAATGGAAAGCACCCAAAGACAATGGAGGAAAGCAAGTGACCCACTTCATCATTGAAAGGAAGATAGTTGGAAAAAAGTCCTGGATCAAAATTGGGGAAGTTGAAAGCAAACATACCACATTTGCCACTGATAAGGTAGAGGAAGGTAAAGCCTACCAGTTCAGAATCATTGCTGTCAATGCAGAGGGGATGAGCGAGCCACTGGAGACAGAAGAAATCTTTGCTGGGGAACCTATTGGTAAGTACCTGAGGCAGAGATGCTATATTTAATGTGGTTTTACTTTTGCAATTTTCTTTCCCCACCACCCCTCAAGAGAGCAATGTCTCTTTGACTTTCTGCACTGAAAACTGCTGGAAGGGCAGGCACTTGATAATCCTCCCTTCTCGTTGGTCTAACAGCAGGGTTGGAACCAGGAACCATGTCCTTTGGTGGCAAGCAGTAGTGTATTAGAAAAACTGTTCATCTGGGCTAGCCACTAGAGGGAGCTAAGAGCCACACTCGCTTAATGTGGGTTACACAAATTTAAAAAATAAGCAAGGAGTCCTGTGGCACTTTTAAAGACTAACAAATTTATAAAAGTCCCAGACGACTCCTTGCTTATTTTGCTGAACTATAATAATTCAGCTACCCCTTTGGAACTTATCAACAAATTTAACAGAATACTTCAGTAATTTGTGCTGTCTTTAGATCACCCACTCAGAGATACCCAAAAGAAAAGAAGGCACGTGGAGGTTTTGCACCAATTGCTATTCAATGTTGTTAGTATTTTTTATACCAGGTCATAATTGTGTGTGATTGAGTTACTTTGAAATCTTTCCAACAAGTCCATTTTTTGACAAAAATGGGGGGAGAACAGCATTTCAATTAAAAAATATAATGCTCAAAACCAAAATAACTTTTCAGCAAAAACCAAATATTTCAATTCTGAAATCACTGCACAGCATCTCACCAGGGTGTGTAAGGTGGGCACCTCATGCTCCAGTTCTCTTCTTTAGGCCATGATCCCTAGCCAAACTACCTCTCTCCAGATGCACCAGGTCCATCTGATTGCTAACATTCATTGGCTGCCCTCACTGGAACAGGAGACCTTGATGCATCATGGTAGATGTAGTACAAGCAGGGAGCTCAGCCAATACAAGAGAATGGTAACATGAGGGGCTGGAAGTGAAGCTCCACTGACATTGTCACAGCATTTCAGAATATAAGTATTTCATTTTCTGCATGAAATACTTCCATTTTTTTATTTTTTTAACTGAAAATTTGAAATTTCCCATGGAAAATTTCAGTAAAAATGATTATTTTTCACAGGAAAAAAAAATCCAGTTTACTGACTAGCTTGTTGGTGAAGCTTCCAACCTTGGTTACTTATATTGCAACTCTTCATTCAAAATACTTTACTAAATATTAGTTAATTAATCTTTCCAGCGCCCTCAGTAGGTAGCCACTTACTTTCTCTGCCACATTTATCCCCAATGTATAGATGGGAGAAATGAGGCAGAAAAGGTAAATAACTTGTTCAAGGTCACAGAGAAAATCAATGTCAGACCTAGATTTAAAATTCAGGAATGTCTGGGTTCCAGTCCTGTGGCTTTAGACCAGTAGGTCAATAGAGAAGTCTACCTTTATCTTATGAACAACATAAAGCACTGGCATTTTCAAGTCTTAACTAAGGGGTGCTGTCTGCTGTAGAATCCCAAACATGACATGGGGAAATAAGTAACAAAGAAAAAGCTCTAGAAAGGGGTTTTGCCAATGAATGACCCGAGAGGTCCAGATTGTTCTTCCTGGCGTCTTGCTGTTTGTTGCTCTTACTAAAAGAGCTTTGCAGTGGGGCAGCTGCTGATTCTGATTAATCTGTGCTGAATCTAACTGTCTAGAGCCTCCTGGACTGGCATCTCAACCTCAAGTTACCGATGTTACTAAGGAAGCTGTCACCATCACCTGGAACCCTCCAGCACAGGACGGTGGCTCCCCAGTACAAGGGTACATTGTAGAAAGAAGGAAGAAAGGCAGCAGCCTTTGGGTCCCAGTCACCAAAGAGCTAGTCCAAGGTCAGATACCTACAAGGGCAGAATGAAAACTGGAGAGGACATGAGATGAGAAACAGAAGTTCTAACCACGCAAGCAAGCGGATGATGTTGTCTATGCAAAGCACATGGTTTATGAATACTAGCTACAGAGATTAAACCCCAAATTTAAAGTCAAACATGGTTGCCTGAAATTTTGGACCTAAATCTACATGTAGGCAACTAAACAGCAATGGCCTGATTTTCAGAGGTGCTGAGCATTAGCACAAGTGGGAGCTCTGGGTACTCAGCACCTCTGAGAATACGGCCACTTTTATTTATGTACTCTCATATGGATTTTGGTGCCTAATTTCAAGCATAGACATGAAAATTTTCTCTGACTAACTCCACGGCCTTCCTCTATTTTTTACCAGAGTTGATTGAAATAAGAAACTGAGCTTGTTATCCATATATAATTTGTAATCATTTATGATATATGCAAATCACATCTTATATAACTCATGGACACATTTATAACAACAACATATGAATAACAAGACTTTTGGTCTTCACCATCTTTTATTATTGTGATTCTTTTTTGGATTCATCAATCTCATTCAGAATTTTGGATTTGCTTATTAATTAAATGGCGATTGACTGACTTCCTGACTGACTGAAGGACCAAAATTAATCAGTGTAAGGGGTGGAAGTTGTGGTAATTTTAAGACAAAATAATTGGTTTCAGAGGTTTTGATCAAATGAATGGAGGTTCAATCTGACAAGACTTTGAAGACTAGATTCTGATAGTCTTACTTACACTGGCTAGTACAGTGGGACTGTTCGTGGAAAAATACTATCTGACATGAGTGAAGAGGTCAGATTCAGGCCCTGAATTAAGTAGAAGGAACTATACTGTCAAATTATACATTTTTCCTATGTTATACATTTAAGGCCAAATTGATTCAGATGTTATACATTTAAGACACAATTGTCTGTACCAAAGAGGTCCCCATGGGAATTCACTGTGCAAGTGCGATGCATAGCTGGATGCAAGGGGACCATCATCATTCAGAATGTTCTTCCAAAATGTCTTTTTGATCTGAAATTTCTTATGCTCCGTCTTACCCAGAGGTGATTTTTATATATGTATTTGTTTTGATGAGCTCTTGGGAATTCTTTTATGCATGAAGGGACTTTCCCTAAAAACTATGAACCAGCTACAAACCTGTGACATTTCCATCTTTAGATACAAAGTTAAAAGTGGATGGATTGCTGGAGGATACAGAATACGAGTTCCATGTTATAGCTGTGAACCGTGCAGGGCCCGGACATCCCAGCACGACTTCAAACTCCGTTGTTGCAAAGGATCCCATCAGTATGTTTCTTTTATTACTTTTTCCCTAGTTCTCTTAAAGCTGTTTGCCATGTGGGGGCCCATGTTGATCTATGCATGTTAGTGGCATACCACATAAGTTGCTACTGTACTTCAGTCCTTTCTGTACAAGAGAAGCTTTCATTCATTTCCTGGTATTTTTATCAAAAATCATAAGGCAGTTGTTTCATACCAGTGTCAATCATTTCTGTTTAATGAACGTCACTGTACCACAAATGTATGGCTTGTAGGGTGATCTCCCTCCGTCCCCTTTTCCCCTGCCCTTGAGCCTTGGTAAAAGAAGGAGAAACAGAATTAGTAAAAGAAGATTGGGCATATTTTCAAGTCTGTTTTTTCACTGATGAAAATGTGGGCCTAAACCTACATCCATCGAAGTCTCGGCAAAACTCCCAGTAACCAGAGTGAGATCCAAACTGAGCTGTGTAATCTATTATGGTGCATCTGTAGCATCCATTCCATGTAGCCACATAATCAAAGCCATTTTTAAGCCAAGTTGCTTAGTAGCAATATATAAATAGTTTAAGCTACTTTGGGGGGGTGGGTATCTGTAACTGTTGTAGGAAGGGATCTCAGTAGCTGTAAGTAGTTTTGAAAAAAAAACTGGGAAAGTAAAACAAAAAAGGAGACCTATGGAGACCTTTTTTGTTTTGCTGAACTAAACTAACACGGCCACCTCTTTGGAACTGGGAAAGTAAGAATCAGTGGGGCGAGAGAGGAGATAACTTTTCCACCTACATAACAGAGCACTTGGCTAAATAGTTCTCCAAATCAGAAAACATTTAGGGTCCTTCATATCAGAGAGCCACACTACTAAATGTCACAGTCAAAAATATATAGAGATATCTTCATATTTAATATGAATCTTTATCTCAAACACAAAGCTGGAGAACACTTCTTGAACATTCCCATCCATTCCTTGTAGCCCAGTGTGAACATATATTCTGTAACACAGTTTATAATGGCATGTTTGTTTATGGTATGCATTCACTGTGCCCATTGCATTCACTCCCTCCCTCCCCCCACCCCAAGCATTTTAGGCTGAGATTTCTAAAGCCACCTAAGGAATTTGGGCACCCAATTCCCATTAATTTGAATCCAAAGCCTTTAGTTGGCTTTGATTATCCCATCCTTAGTTCTTCTGATGCCTTGTATGTATTATGAATTACTGTAGGGATGGGACTATCACAATGGATTTGGGTGGACCTGAGGAGGAGAAATTGAAGTCTAAATGTTTAACACTAACTAGCAATTTTGGGGTGATTACCCATTTTCTGGGTACCCACCTGGAAACACCTTAAAGGGGCCTGGTAGGTTGGTAGGCAGATTCATCAGTGAGGGCCGCCCAAGTACCACTTAAGTACTTGAGTCAAGTTCTACATCCCTTTTCCCTTTTTGTAAAACAATAGGATATATAAAAGACTCAAAACTTTATATGAAATACTCTCCAGCTTCTCAGCTAGCTGAGAAGGAAAGTGGACACATCATTCTCCTGCTAGATAGCCCTTCCTGGTTGCTCTGAAGAGTCCTTCCCTGACACTAGATCTCTCACTGTTAGGGCTAGGTTATCTCTGATTACAGAGGTCACTGCTTGCAAATGAAGAGGCACATCATGTGCTGTCCTGTGCCCCTAAAACCCAGCAATGTGTTTATACATCTCAAGAGCAGCACTGTGTGACCGAGTTCAGCACTTTCTGAAAATCAGGCCCCTTTAAGCTATCTCAAGTTGGGCACCCAGGATTCAGCTGAAATCTTTAGTCACTTTTGAAAATGTAAGCCTGAATATCAGGTTGGTGCAGAGATAAGGGTGAATGTCCCTGTTTGATATACATTGTGTTCTGTACCCATGTTCTGTGGCTCTTCCAGAACCTCCAGGAATGGTGAAGGGGATCCGTGTGGTTGACTCTTCCAACTCCAGCATTTCCTTGGCGTGGGAGCAGCCAGATCAGGGAGACTTGCCCTCAGGATACATCCTCGAGATGCGTGCTGAGAACACTAAGGAATGGACAAAATGCTCTAAAATCCCTATCTCCGACACCAGCTACATGGTGGGAGGTTTGCAGGAGAGGCAGAAATATTTCTTCCGAATCCGAGCTGTGAATGAAGCTGGTGTGGGAGAGCCAGCAGAGCTAGAGGAAGGCGTGCTAGCTATGCCCCCTCCAGGTAATATCCAGGATAGCCTGTCTGGCTACCAGTCACCCATTCTTTCATGAATCGGTTTGTTTATTTTAATAGCCATGGTTTACAAGGCTTCACAGAGTGACTATTAATTAAGCTTATGCTCTTTGCAGGTAATAAAGCTTTGTGAGCTTTTTATTAATGGCTAGATGAATGTTGGCATGGAATCGAGTTGTCCTCCCTGACAGTCTGCCAGTATAACTGGTTTGTAATGTCCACCAAAGCTCATGCCAGTTTCATTTGCCCAAGGAGCTTTGCCCATCATCAAAGAGCATCTCTTGGGGATCGGATTTTGCTTACAGAAAACCAGCTCAAATACATAGAGTAAAATCCAGAGTTTTTAATTAATTTAATTAATGATGACGATTAATTAAATTAAATTAATAAAATTCTCCCAGAAAAGATTATGAGCAAATGCTTATTTTGTTCTGTGCCCTGGTTTACTGCAATATAAAGGGACACTCTCAATGCCACGGGTCTTATTGTTTGTTCATGTCCTTGAGTAAACTTTGCTTAGAGTTTGCAGATAAGATGTTGGCGAGCGACATTGGGCAGCAGAAGCACTTTCTTAAGTCTTGTAGCTGTACTAAGAGCTATTCTGCCACATTTTCTGCTAGGGCCGAACTATAAGAATCCTTAAGCGCGGTTCCTCAAATCTCATCCTACAGCTCAGGCCCCAGCTTCTTCTGTCATCAGTAGTCTCCCATGCCATCTATACAAACCAAGAGTCTTGTGGCACTTTTAGGGTGTGTCTACACTTATAAATTAGGTACTCCTTAAGTCGAATTAATGAAAAACTAGTTCGAATTAATAACACCTCGTTATAATTCGAACTAGTGTCTAAGTCGACTTTTAAAAAGTTGACTTAGCCAGTGTAGTTGCCCTAAGTCGACTTGGTTGACTTAGGGCAGGGGGGACAAGGGAGCACCACATGACTCCCTGGCAGAAGGGAGCCACTGTGGCTCCCTTGTCCTAAGGAGCCCCTGCTCCCTTCTCCCCAGACCTGCAGCTTCCCTGCCAGGGGAGCCATGGTCCTGGGGAGAAGGGCTCCCCAGCCAGGGCTCCAGAGGGAGGGGATTCCCCACTGGTACCCTCGCTGGAGAGCCCGGGAGGCGGGCGGCTGGTCCCGGCAGAGCCAGCCATGCGCCAGCTGACTCTGCCGGCACCCAGAAGCCGGTGCACGGCTGGCTCTGCCGGGCCGAGGAGGGGCAGGCGGCTCTCCCGGCTCCCTTCTTGCTGGGACCGCTCAGTCCTGGCTAGGAGGGAGTGCGGGGCTCCCTTCGGCCAGGACCGCTCGGGTCCCAGCTAGGAGGGAGCACTGTGCTCCAGCTGCGAGGAAGCCTCCGGGTCTCCCCGCCAGCTGGAGGCTGCCATGCCAGCAAATGCCGGTGCTCCAGCTGTTTGG
>ML685792.1:10429598-10451644 GCA_007922175.1 Pelusios castaneus | reverse complement strand
CCCGGGTCCCGGCAGAAAAGGAGCCGCCGCTCCCTTTTTGCCGGGACCGCGGGGCTCCCTTCTCCGAGATCCATGCTCCAGCTCCTGAACAGCCAGCAGCTGGAGTGCGGGTCTCCCGCTCTCCCTCCTGGCCGGGACCGCACGGTCCCAGCTAGCAGGGAACGTGGGGCTCCCTTCTCCCTGGGACCCGAGCGGTCCCGGCTAGGAGGGTTCCCTTCTGCCTGGGACCTGAGAAGTTCCGAGGAGAAGGGAGCGGAGTGGTCCGGGGCAGAAGGGAGCTCCACACTACCTTATCCCCTGGACCACTCCGGGGCTTGCTTCCTGGAGAGAGCCCTCCTAACCTGGGGAGCTGAGGCTCCAAAGGAGCCTCGCCTCCCCCTCAACCTAACTAGTCGACTTAGAGAGTCTAGTGTAGACACTCTAAGTCGACTTAGCATGGCTCACCTTAAGTCGACTTAGGAGTCCTGTGTGGACTCTCTAAGTCAACTTAATAAGGTCGACTTAAGGTCGACTTATTAAAGTCGATTTAGTTAAGTCGACCTAAATTTCCCAGTGTAGACATAGCCTTAAAGACTAGTAAATTTATTTATCACATGAGCTTTCTTGGGTAGAATCCCTCTTCGTTTTTCCATTTCAAGTGTCTGATGAAGTGAGATTCTACCCACAAAAGCTCATGTGATAAATACATTTGTTAGTGTTTAAAAAGGCCACAGGACTCGTTTATTTTGCTGAACTAGACTAACACAAGTTCCAAAAGGGTAGCTTTGTTAGTCCAGTTCAACAGAATAAACAAGGAGTCCTGTGGCACTTTTAAAGACTAACAAATTTATTTATCACATGGATAGACTAATACAGTCACCCTTCTGGAACGTGCCATCTGTGCAATTGCAGAGGTTATTCTCAGGGAAATCTCCCCACTGAATGCCTCTTAATGAATTAAATGGGTAGATAGTGCACTGACCTGTATCAGGTAAGCTGTAATATCAATGGGAGTGTCCATTTGTGATGGAGACAATGGTACTGAGATACAAAGAGCTATCCAATTGGAAAAACAGTTAAGAATGACAGCCAGGGTTCAAATGAACAATCAGGTGGCAGCATGATAAACAGACAATACGGAGATAATTGTATGTCAAGGGGAAGACTACAGAGGAGCTCATCACAGCCTGACAATAACTTCTGAAATAACTGACCCATCTTCAAGTGTCTGACAAATTGAGATTTTCTCCCACGAAAGCTCGTGGAATAAATACATTTGTTAGTCTTTAAAAGTGCCACAGGACTCCTTGTTTGTTCTGCTGAACTAGATTAACACGGCTACCCCTCTGGAACCTGACCTATCATTAGCGCTCATTAGGAACCCTGTTCTAAGAAGTGGCAGTTCAAACTTTTGTTGTTTGGCACTCCTGGAGAATGAGTTTGGTTTTAGTGTGCTAGTTAGGAAATCCAAACAACTTGTCTCGGGAATGTATCCAGGGGACAGAGCTGCCTTAGATGTAGAAAGACCAACGAGGCAAAAGACAGTACTCATGAGTCATGCTACATTGCAGTGATGTCCATCAGGAATAAAGCCAGCTGGCACTGACCAGGAGAATGTCAGAAGACAGAATCCAGCTGAGCGGCACAAAATTAGAATATACATTAAAAGCAGCTTTTCTTTTAGGTCTTCACTTCAGAATTGCACAAACAGCCTTGATACTATTTTTTACCTCTCCTAAAAGACAAACACCAAACAAACCCCAGGTTTACTGTATGACCCAAACCAAACAAACTGTTATGGGAAATAGGGACGTGCAGTGCTGTAATGAAGAGCACGTGCAGTTTGATGGGAAACATCTGCTATCAGGGTGACTGGAGTAAGGGGTGGACAGTTGTTTTTAGGTCAGTTGAAGTGGTGATCTCAGGCAACAGAATTTGTGTGGCCCACAATCATTTTTATCACACTAATCATTTTTAAATGGTGATACTCCCCACCTCTCCCCCTTGGTTTGAAAGACTATAATTGACCCTTCTGATTGAGACCTTGAATGCCAAGGCATAAATATTCCTCACCTAGTTATAGGCCATTAGAACCTAAGGGGGGCAGGAGATGTGATGTTAAATATATATGATGGACCCTTACACTGAAGATGAACAGTGCTGTAATAACTTAAGGCTTGAATGTGCATTCCTCACCTTGGGGAACAGTTGTTCCATTAACTTCACTAGAAGCACCTGTGTCCGTGTTACTCAATCTAGCCCTAAAAAAACAGAAAACACGCCCTAACAATTGTTCACCCAGTCTTGGGCTTCTGTTCAATTTAATTACTACCCTTGCAGCTTGACAAGGAGGGCAGCTATCATTAAAGTGTACTACTTACTCCTATTTCTTAATTCTTTGATAGTAAAGGAGCAATCTTTCTTTAAAATTGCATGGTACAGGTGTAGCTACTAAATAGGAATGGCTACTAATTGACAGCAGCTTCAAAATGATCTATTTTCTTCGTTGTGTGTGTGCATGTGTCCCCTCTATTGGTAATGAGCGCATCACTGCAGTATCTGTACATAATTGAGTAGCTTCCTTTCCACCTATAAATAGAAGAGAGTCTGAATCCTTTTCCCATCTCATGTTGCAATTATTAACTCAATTTCTTAGCTATCTTCTGCAGAAGCTAATTTCAAGGACCACTTTTCTTTTTCCCATCCTGCTGTTTTCACTGTGCAATGCTTAAAACGGCAGACTGACGGAGGGGAAATGGCTTTGCTCAGATATAAGGCCTCTAAGATATTAATTATTCTCTTTATCTCTCTGTTCTTGTGCTGGTGTCTCTTTTGTGTTTTAGCCCCTCCTAAATTTGATCTGAGTGCCAAGCTGAAGAGTCATATGGTGGTTCGTGCTGGGACAGCCCTGTGCATTCATGCAGCTTTTACTGTGAGCTTCTTTCTGCCTTGCTCTGCCAAAAGGAACTCAGGCACTGACAGTTTTCTTTGGAGTCAGAGTTTTATGTTACACATAACCCAATTTTTCTCCTTTCCCAGAGGTGGGGCCTCATCTCACAAGCCACATATGATTGGAACATCCATTAAAATTCCCCAAGGCTGGCTCACATTTCCACTGTAGGAGCAGTGGAAGAAGCAGGGAATAAGTTCCCAGGATATTCCCACACTCTGTGCAGGGAGGCAGGGAAGCAATTGGGCAAGTCCACCCCAGTGGTGAACTGGTCAGCACAGCTGAACCAGTGTGGGCGTAGGTGATCAAGAACAATGACTGATTACTCACTTCCATTAGAATGAGGAAGCACAGAAGGCATTACGAATCTCTGAGGCACAGTTCCTTGCCATGGGCTTCTGAAGTAGATATATGCCTCAGGGCTAGGTGTGAAAGGAGCAAATACTTGTGTGGGCTTTCCTGGCAAAAGCAATCACACTGATTTAAGTGGGAAAATTTGCAGAGTAAAGCAAGTAGGATTTGGCCCAATGGCCATGCAGCACTTTGGATATGTGAAGCAGTGTATTTTTAGTGTGAGGTTTTGTAAGCCTTCCTCACAGTGGTGCAATTGAACCAGGCCCTCCCATGAGTAAATGGTCACCAGCCTGGGGCAGGATTGCCCAATCTAGCCCTCAATAATGCAAATTGGGATTGGGATATCAACTCCACCCAGGATAAGCACTGACAATTACTAGGAGAGACCCAGCATTAAAATCCAAAGCGGTAGCCGTGTTAATCTATTGCAGAGAAACAAACAGAGTCCTGTGGCACAGATGAATAACAAACAGACAACGAACAAATAACAAACAGATAAATAACAAATCACAGTTTCAAAGAGAAACTGCAGAACTCGAATTTATATGCAAATTCGACTCAGTTGCCTCAGGGTTAAACAGGGACTACGGATTTTTCTCTCATTACAACAGGTGATTTGACCTCACCTTCCTCTATGTGCTGTTCCCCAGTTTTTGAATCCCAGCACCCATTTTGATTTGTTGTTACAGCCTGACCTGATCCTATATCATACACTCCCCTGCATTTCATTTCCTCCCATTCTATAAGTTTCCCATCTTCAAAGCGTCTGACGAAGTGGGATTTTCTCCCACAAAAGCTCGTGCGATAAATAAATGTAATAGTCTTTAAAAGTGCCACAGGACTCATTAATCACAGCAATGCAATGTTATCAGATTGAGATGTCAAACTCACTAGACCTTTATGAATCCTGTAATCCGTTCTGCTCAAATTCATGCCAGAGACCAAAGGCATCATAAAGAAGTGTTGTTAATAAGGGTGCACATGATTGTCACATGGGGCCAGGAAGGGTTTGGGATTTTTTTCAACTCAGGATGCAACTTGTGGCTGATACACAGTCACATCCTATTTGTTCTGAAGGGTATTTCAGAGCGATAGCCTCAAGGAATTTTATTTTATTTTATTACAGCAGTCAGGAATGTTCCCTCATGAACTGAGAGACACAGCAGGCTTTGTAGTAGTGGGGAATTACTGTGGGCACAGAATTTGTTAAAGGAAACATTAGTGTTTGTGGCTTCTATGGCCAGACACCTGCAAGGCTTCGAGCATCCGCAGTCACGACTGAAGTCAATGGGAGCTGAGGTTGCTTGTACCTCACAGGAGGTGCTTAGCACCTCACAGAATTGGGCCCTAAAGCAAGAGTGACTTCACTGATGACAATCAGCAGTAGATTGAAAGAGAACAAGGAGCCGCACTGCCCTGGCCAAGGAGAAGAAAGGGCTGCTCAGCCAAGCCAGGAATCTAGAAGAGAGGGCTCATCTATAGAGTTTTATACCACTACCTCTCCCCCTAATTTAACTCCTGATTACAATGCAGTTGTTCTTGAATTACACTAGTGTAATTGACAGCTGGGCTGGCCCTAGGGAATGATTCGTGCAGTCCCAGCTCTGTCCTTTCTCAGGCACAGATCTCATAAAAGTCAATGGGAGATATGATGCAGCAGGGACTAAGGGTTTGACCCTGTACTTTCTGCTTTAAGAGGCATCACTATAGGCCGCAACATCAGTGGGACTCAAGAGGTGGTGGGAGCAGGGCCTAAGGAAGGACTGCAGGTTCATGTGTTCTATCCTAACTTGAATTCACTGCACTAGAGGAGCTGCACTTTTCCCTGAGGGATCTGCTATGTGTTTGGAGAAGATCAAACAGGGCCAAGCTTTAGCCTCAAGGTTATATGGAATCTCTACTGCTCAGGCAGTAGAGATGACTGCATCAAATGTAACGCTGGGGGAAGTCTGATTTTTTTAACCTGTTTGAGAATCTTGGCAACATCCCCATCTTGAAACAAAACTAAGGGTCATGTCATCAGCTGGAGTACATAATCATAGCACCATTGACTTCAGTTGAATAATGACTATTCACATTAGTTGAACATCTGGTCTAATATTGGTAGACCATGATTCCCCTGGTATTTCTGCTGCCAAAAATTCCCAGGTAGTACCTTCCTTAGAATATTTTGGTGATATCAAGTTAATTGTATCCAAGACTCTGTTATGTTAGCTTAGGCCAAGGCCCCACATGGGGGGAGGGTATAACTTTACCAGGGCCCAGAGGCCCTAGCGGGGGGGTTCAGCCAAAAGCTGAGGGATTGTGGCTTGTGTGTGGGAGGGGGCCCACATTACAAGTTTACACTGGGCCCAAAAATATTATGCTTGGGCCCTGGCTAAGGCCACCATTATTTTTACACATTTGTCTTGGGCAGGGTTCTCCTCCACCAACTGTCACGTGGCAAAAAGATGGAATTCCCACAAAAGGGAGAGAGATCATCACCAAAGGCAAGAACCACTCCCAGTTCGTTATCCACAGCACCAAACGTATTGATTCTGGTGTGTACGGAATCTTCCTGAGGAATGACTATGGTGAAGCCCACTATGACATCCAAGTACATGTGGCAGGTACAGTAAAATGAAAGCTCTAGCTTCCAGGCCACAGTCGGATTTAGACAGGGATCCAACTAGTCTGCCATGGACTCCAGGTACTTTGTCTGGAAAGGTCCAATTAAATGACATTTAGGAGTGTGCATGCAGTACCAGAATTTACTAGATACACAGTGATATGCACAAGCAATTCTCAAGGCAGCACTTGGGTTGAAAAGGGTTTGCTTTGAGGGAAAAAAATAGACAAAAAAAAATCCCAAATGAAAGAAACGAAAACCTAAAGGTGTAACCTATTTGTTAGATTTCCCACGGCCACCGAAGAATCTGCAGCTGGTTGAGGAAGTGCCGAACACTGTGACCCTGAAGTGGGATCACACCCCAGATATAATGGATGATGGGCACGCCCATTATGTCATCATGAAACGTGATGCTAGCACTGCTATTTGGTTCACCGCAGCTGAGAAAGTCTACAGTAACAAGTACACTGTCACAGCCCTGCTCCCAGGGAGGAAATATTTCTTCCGAGTTATCGCCCGCAATGACATTGGAGACAGTGACCCTCTGGATTCCAAGGAACCCTGGTACATCTCTAAAGACAAAGGTAAACATTTGAATACATCCATATACTGGGAGGAATAAAGGTGTGCTTGACTGGGACCTGAGAGATCTGGCTTCAATTCCCAGTTTTGTCACATACTTCCCTTGTAACCTCATGCAAATCCTAAATCGTTCTGTATTTCAGTTCCCCGTCCGTAAAATGGAGATAAAAAATATCTCCTTTCTTCCCACCCTTTGTCATCTCATCGATGAGTGTAGGATCGCTTTGGGGCAGGGACTCTCTTGTCTATGTGTATGTGTAGCATCTTGCACAATGAGACCCCACTCTTGAGTGGGGCCTTTAGGTGTTACCTAGCATGATATGCATAATAATTATACTAATATATTCTCCATATGTAAATAGAGGGTAGCTGTGTCTTGACGTAAGAGAGTACTCATATTTCATTACTAGGTTGCCCTTCAACTCACAGATGGCTGGATTCCGATGGTTCCCAAAACGAATAGCAAAAATAATCTGTGAGAATTGCAGATTCTATATATATAAAATACAGTGCAAAAATTCCTAAAACTTGAGATATCCACTATATGTGATGATTATTTAAAGTCTTAACTCTCTCTCCCCTTTGCCCCCACTCTTTCTCTCCATTCTTACCTAGTGTGTTCAGGCCTACTGAATGATGTTCTCTTTAGAGATGGGCCCAAAACAAACCCCCAGAGCTGAACATTGCCACACTCAAGGGAAGCTCATATCAGGATCATAAGTGGGCCATATCCCCACAATGGGCCAAACCAAAATCCCAGATACACACCCTTGGAGATTAGTAGGATCCAGATCCAAGCTTTGTCAAACAAGCCTATCTCTAATTTAGTAAGTGGGACATTAGCACAAAACAACCAAGTAGGTTGGACAGCTGCAGATAAATTTTCCAAGGAACACGAGCACATTTTGCTGTAACATTTCCAGTCATGTTCATACTATAGATTCCATACAAATGATTTATAGGCATATGTGTATTTAAAATCAGCCTTTCTTATGCCATAAATCCTGGACACAATCCTCTCACTTCTCTTAAGCTATTTCCATTGTTTTAGGTTGTTATCAAGAAAGAACAAACTTCCAACTCTAGGCATAGTGGGGTTCTTTTCTTGGAACTACTCCAGGCTTGGTTTGAATCTCATTTACACTGCTGTAAATATGGACCAATAGTGGAGCTAGACCGATATTAATCAGGGGTGAATAAAAGAACCATTAGGTTTTCTGTGCCTTGGAACACTTGATAACAATATTTTTTATGCAGGATAGCAGGACATAGTTGCAGCAGAAAATTACTCCCTTATCTCTCATTGAAAATGGCAGGCAGTCTTCAAAATGGGCATTCTTGAGAGAAAAGTAGGAGTTTGCTTTAATGTCACATCCTAAGAGTAATGAGAATAGAAGCAAACTGCTCTCTGAGAATAAGGTTGGTGTATCTGAGAGCAGGATTTTGCCCTTTCATACTAAATTTTAGGATCAAGGAACTTTACCCAGCTCAAGCTCCTACTGGTGGGAAAAGTAGATATATAAAAAAGAAAAGTTTTTTGAAAAATGCTTTTCAGGGATGACTAGAAAATGTAGCACATGCGTACAATGCATACTGCAGTTTGTCATACAGTATCCTTGACTCTTTGCAGCCTTCTGCATGCCGCCAATCCCTCAATGCATAGATGCAGTGCTTTCCCCCTACCTATCCCCTAATAGAGGTTTGCATATTTCAGTGGACAATCTTGTGTAATAACTTATTGGAACGATTTACATTTCTAAAGCCCCTTGTCACCCAAGAACCCACACCTTTTTTCAAGTTAATGACATTAACAAGAGAAACTATGCATTGCAGCATCTACATGAAGCAGAAAATTCTGACACCTTTTTACAGGTTGTTACTGGCTCACAGTAACATGAGAAGTTAGTATTAAAGTGGGAAATATAAATACAAACCAGGAAGCAGCATGTCTGGTGGGCAGAGCAGAAGGCTGGGAGTCAGGACCCCTGGGTTCTAAGTCCAGAGGGTTGGTGGAGTGCTAGGAATAATCATGTTGAGACATGGTGCTTATTCCCCCTGGTCTGCAGCAAGTGTTCCCTAGCTGGGGAAAAAAACCTTGGAGCCTGAGTACACTTACAGCAGTGTATTGAGGTGTTTGGAGTCACTGCTCATCATGCATGACCATATGGGAGGAGAACCAAGAGCCCAGCAGGATGCAACTGTCTGTCTGTAGGTATGTGCTGCCGTTTTACACGTTTGGAAGCAGGCAGCAGTGACCCCTTTGTTTCTGTTGTAGAGCGTTTCAATGTCAAGTTTAAGGAATATCACGAGAGAGACTGGCGCCGTGCCCCCAACTTCATTACTCCACTGAAGAACCACGCAGTGCGCCAGGGACAGGACTGCACCATGAGTTGTGCTTTTGTGGGCAGCCCCCGCCCAGTAGTGACATTGTACAAAGGTAACGTGAACATCACAGCCAATTCTAAGTTCTGGTACAACTCCACAAGTGGTGTCTGCACCCTGGTGATCCCCACCTGCACCTCCAAGGACAGTGGAGACTACACCGTGGCCATTGAGAATGAGCTGGGCCAGGAGAAGTGCAGCTGCATGTTGACTGTGTATGGTGAGTCAAGTTCTCAGCCTCCATCCTTCCTTGGTAGTGATTCCCCAGTGGCCAGATAGTTACTGATTTGCAGTCTGGGACCACAGTATACTCCCGTGATCTCTCAACATAGGCATGCTTACTGCACTGGGTGGGCCGATTTCACCAGATTGGCCCCCTGAGCACACACACTGGGGGCAGAGGCCATCCTCCTCTATGGGGATTTCCTGCCCTGGCTGGATGGTGTTGTTACACTGGGAGCTTCGCTAACAGCATTTATTGAAAGGATGCACTAAATGAGCAGTGGCCATTTCCTCCTCACTTAGCACCCTATGTTTTCAAGCTTTGCTGTCCCCCATCATTCGGTTTCTCCTCCCTGTTGACTTTCACTGCCAGGCGCTGTGTGGGGTATGCTAGTTTCTATAAGCAAAAACCCTGAGCTGAGTCTGACCCATTATGATCACCAGCAGAGCAGGTGTAGTTAGCTACAGATTTCTAGTGGTGTTCATGAAAAGAGCAAAATCGTTTTGCCAGTTTCCATAAGAAGAAATGAAGGCCATGTTTATGCTATGGGGATGACAGTGGCATAGCTATGGTGCTGTAACTATCCTGGCAAAACCCCATATGAAATGCCATGTTTTGCTTGGTAAATGGAGTCACATTCCTTCCAGAATTCACATAATGTATCAGGACAAAATGTGGACATTTCTCGGAGCATAACAGATTTGCACTGCACATTGAGGCAAGCCACCACCTTTGAGCAATTCGCTCATGTGCCATTTTCACAGGGCTTGGCCTTCATTTTTAGTTGTGGATGGACAGAGGTTCAAGGGACAGACACAAAGTTTAAAAGTTTTCTTTTGCTGCATGATCCTCTCAGCCACCAGTCTCCTGATTAATTCTCTCTGTTTTCCTTGTGGTAAGAATGCTCTCCACTTCAACAGGGCTTTCCCCTTAGGTTGCAGCAGGATAGTTTGACTGGGAAGGGGAAGGATCCCATTGACTTGTATTTAGCCTGTAGGACCAAATAATTCCATCTGCACATGGGGGAGATCAGCATCATTGTGTTAGGGTCTCCCAATTTGAGGAGTCTCTAATTGCCCTGCAGGATGATCTTAAAGGGCACATTCAACTCAGGAAAATCAGCTGAGCCCCATTAATTTCAACACTCGTGGCAACCCTCCCAGGAGGGCGCTGCATGGTGAGCCTGACACTTTAATAAATAATCATGGGAGAATTAATAAACTTAAAGGGCTGCTCAAATGGGAAATATTTTAAGATGAGGAGTTCTCCAGCTTAAATGTAGCATGAAAATAAATGCCTTTATTTTATTATGCATTTCTCTTGAGCTCTGCTTTCTCTAAGCATAAGGCTTGATGCCTCGTGGTATGTCATCGCTTTCTTAAATGAAAACTGAGACACAGTATCCAGCATAGCCTGGAAAGAAACTGATACAACGCCAATAAGGAGAGACTATATTTGGATAGATCTTTGTGTTATTTTTGTATGTGACCATTGCTTCAGCACAGCTGGCTGACAAGTGCCAGTGATATCACTCTGAAGCTTCAGTTCATCATTCTCTTCTGCTAACAGAAAATAACCTGAAACAATGGAGGGAAATTACTCTCCATTTTCTCTTTCAAATTAGAGTTTTATTTTCAGTTGGGTGTTTACCGTATATCTGTAGAGAGAGTGTGTGTGTGCGCGGGCACGTGTGTGCGCACATGCGTGTGTGTATACAATGTACGCAAATGGAGTATTCCCTCAGTTTAATCTGACCATTGCTGACTTCATAAGGAAAGACTACGAAAGTTTGCTCCACTGAGGTGGAAAATAGAAGCTGGTTGCTGCTCATTTTTAGTAGTATTTTGGAGACTGATATAATTCAGTACAGAAACCACCATTGCTATCAACATTAGTTAGCTACCCACTCAGCGGAAAAGAGGACGTGCTGTGGAGGCTAATCTCACCTCTTACCCCACCGAGGGGCTGTCACTTCAGATCAGTGATGAAGCACATTGGTGGGGGAGTGTGGAAAAAAATGACACTGCTGCTCCCCTTGATGTACCTCTTCTGCAAATACGTAGGAGACTTCAGAGCTGTCAATCTGCCCAAGAACACAGCCCTCCTGAATAACTATTGTCCTCTCCTGTTGGGGTAGAGGGGAGAGATCCAGAGCCCTTTCACCTCACACTCCATCCTCTTGTGAATGTCTCCTATTGAGGTCAGGTGTTAAAGTATTATTAAAACTCCTTTATAAGTCCTAAGGGCTATGTCTACACTTACCAAAGTTAGTTCAAATTAGTTAATTCGAACTAACTAATTCAAACTAATTTTAGTTAGTTCAAATTAACTTAATTCGAACTAGCATGGCCCCACTGGAATTTTAGTTTAAACTAAGCAAGTGCCATACATGGCACTTGTTTAGTTTGAATTAGTCCATTGTGTTAAGCTCAATGTGCCGGTAGTTAGTTCGAACTAATATGGCCACATTGACTTAATTCGAACTAACTAATTCGAATTAAGGGTTAGTTCGAAAGGTATAATCAAATTTATTAGTTCGTATTAAGGAAGCCCTTAATTTGAACTAATGAAAGCCTAGTGTGGCCAAGGCTTGAGTTAGTTCAAATTAAGTTTCCTTAATTCGAACTAACTTGCAAGTGTAGACATAGCCAAGGAAAGGTTAGAAAGTAGAGTCCAACCACAGGATTGGTTTTTCCCTCTAATTGTCCTTATCTACAGTTAGGTGTCAGTGGATATTTCAGTGGAATGGGAGAGGTCACAGTGTTGATTGCTGGCAATGAAATTCCATTTTGGGACAGGTAGAGAGGGCTGATTGGCCAGAATCTAGTGGCGAGGGAGGGCGGGGGGGGCGCTAAGGGACTATAAAATTGGCTTCTAAACTGACAGCACTTGAGAATTCAGTCAAGTCGGATGTCTGCTTCAGATCTGAAGTGTTTGCTCTAATTTGTAACAGTGTGAGTGTGTGCATGTGCACGTGCGGGGGAAGAGTTAATATAGCTCAGAAATCACTTCCAACTAGAAGTGTGACAGAGGTCAGAAATTCACTCCAGCATGGAAGTTGGGTAGAGCTCAAATGCTTGGTCCAGCCTGGCAATTTAATTTAGCTTGTTCTACCTTTTGGAGTTGACTCTAGCACAGAGAGCCCACTACAGTTCAGAAGGTTAGTCTGAGTTTTGAGTCCAGCCCAGATTAGGGCCTAGAGCAGGTAGGTTTCCCTTGTGGGTTTCAGTCGTCTTTACCTGTGCACTCCTACCATTCCAAATCAGTCTAGGGTAAGGGGTCGGGAACCTTTTTGTCTGAGAGAGCCATGAATGCCACATATTTTAAAATGTAATTCCGTGAGAGCCATACAATATGTTTAAAACTAAATACAAGTAAATGTGTGCATTTTATGTTTTAATTAATTGAATTTGAATTACTTTTAATTGAAATTTAATTTTAGAAAGGTTTTTAAAAAACCTTTAAAAAAGGTTTTTAATTAAAATTCGTTTTTAAAGGTTGGGTTTTTTTAAAAAGGAAGGAAAAAAAGAAGGGAGGAAGGAAGGAAGGAAGAGAAAGAAAGAAAGAAAGAAAGAAAGAAAGAAAGAAAGAAAGAAAGAAAGAAAGAAAGAAAGAAAGCCGCCCTAGGAAGCCGCCGGTGGGGGAAGGGGGGGAAAGCAGACCCCAGCCCCGGAGGCTGATCCCGGCTGCCCCGCTGCCCGTGCTGCCCCGCTGATCCCGTGCTGCCCCGCTGATCCCGTGCTGCCCCGCTGATCCCGTGCTGCCCCACGCTGCCCCGCTGATCCCGTGCTGCCCCACGCTGCCCCGCTGCCCGTGCTGCCCCGCTGACCTGGCCGCGTGGGGCAGGCAGGCAGCCCCGCGGTCCTGACCCTAGCCTAGCTTGCCTGTCCCGCCCTGGGGGCGGGGAAGGCCAGCCCAGAGGCCGGGCGCAGGCCGGGTGTGCCGCGGCAAAGCCGCGGCCCCCGGAGGTTGGAGGGAGCAGCGGGGGCTGCCGGGCTGCGCGGGGGTCCCTCACTGCTGGCTCGCGAGCCATAGGTTCCCGACCTCTGGTCTAGGGTAAGGGGGGCACCCAAGAGGAAGAGGAAATGTTTGAATGGATGTGTGAACATAATGATCTTAAATATTCATGGAGGAGAACCTCAGCTGCTGATTTCTGTGCAGACCAGCTAAAGGTCTGGCTCCCATATCCTTAGAAATACAGAAGTTATGTTCTTAAGACATTACTTGTTTCTCCTCAAGAGCTGAGTATTAGAAAACTAGAGTTCGAACTTATAGCTTAAGCCACGGGGTGGCAACCCCTGGCACGCGTGCCAAAACTGGCACGCACACCTATCCCCAGTGGCATGAGGTGCTGTGGCTGCTGCCCCCACTGGCCCTGCCCCCCAAAAACCACACGTGCGTTGCGGCTCCTGTGTCCTGCTGGCCACACTCCCCAGATGGGGACGGGGCCAACAGGGAAAAGGCTCCGCTGCTCTAGCGGCTCCTGTGCCCTGCTGGCCCTGATCCCCAGTGGAGGAGCAGGGCTAGCAGGGGACAGGAGCCATGTGCGGGGGTGGGGCCAGCAGGGAAAAGGCACCACCCCGAGTGCCACTCCTGCCCCTTCTGGCCCTGCCCCCCTCCTGGGGATCAGGGCTAGCAAGAGACAGAAGCCATGCATGGGGGTTGGGCCAGCAGCAAAAAGGTGCCGCCTGTCCCCTGCTGGCCCCACTCCCTGGCACCTGCTGGCTCCACCCCTGGCACCTGCTGAGGTGGCCAGGGATGGGGCTGGCATGGGGAACGACAAAGGATGCCAACCCCTGGCTTAAGCTATTTTTAAATTATGTGAATGTAAAAACTGCAATGAGATATATAGGGAAATCTTTCCAGTCTTCACAGTTCAGAAATGGCCAAACTCATTTTGTTCAAACGTCTAGGGGGGAAAAATATCAGCTTTGGACTGAGACAATGCCCAGAAAAATTAAAATTGTTTGAGACAAGTATAAGTAACTAGAAAATAGAAGATAGAACGGAAACAGGAACTCACTCAACATGTTTGTTTCCCACAATAGTCATGATAATATTTTGCATTTTATGTATTGATATGTTTTTAACCAGGAAATCTCTCAGTACTTTCCAAAACTACCATAGTAAATGATACATGGTTAGTCTGCTGTCAGTGGTTATAATGATGCCTCTCTCTCTCTTTTCTTGAAGACAAAGATAATAAAAGCCTCCTGGACTCAGTGACTGAAAGTCTTCAGAAATCAAAGCACATCATGTGAGCAGCACCCCCAGATCCAAATTCATCCAGTTCAGCGTGTGGAATAATTCAAACATTTCTGTGTAGTTTGACTTAAATATGCATGGCTCAAAACTGCAACTGGATTATCTTCTATCGTGATGAATGAAACCAAATGCTAAAATGTGTGGCCTTCACTCTGCAGGGACAGTTTTGATGTTCAGTATTTTCTTCCACATTGACAACGTCCAAATGCTAGAGTGCGTGAACGGTAATATTTCCAATAATGGATGAAAATGTATCTTAAAATAAAAGGAGCCAAAGACTACCTTTCAATTTCTGTTCTGTCTCATCTTTATCAGCCTGATTCTGCACCATTAAAGTCAATCAGGAGAACTGGGCTATCTCTGCATTAGTTCCTGTTACAATGACTGTCGTATTTAGAGGCCCCACCTAAGACCAGTGCCTTGTTGTGCTAGAAATTGTACATCCATATAGTGAGATACAGTCCCCACCCCTAAGAGCTGACACTAATCTAACTAGACAAGCCAAAAAATGAAATATCATTGTCCCCATTTTCCAGATGGGGAACTGAGGTGCACAGAGATCATGACTCACCCAAGGTCACTCGGGCAGCCTGCAGCAGAGGCAGAAATAGCATCCAGGCTTCCTCAGGCCCAATCCAAAGTCATCCATAAAAGGAGAGGTTACTTGTACAGTAACTGGTGTTCTTCAAGACATTTTGTCACTATGGGTTCACCACATGAACATATGTATGTGTCCATGCACTCTTGAGCAGAGATCTTTGTTTTGTTAGCAGTGTCCATGGGTTTGCACCTGTACCATACACTTCCTTGTGTCCCAGTATGAGGGCATATAGGGAGGAACAGATCCACACCCTGGGGCACAGCCACAGATGGGCCAGGGCCCACCCACTTGAAAATCAGCCTCAACCCCCCACTCCACCCCCCAGCACCCAGCAGCAGCGCAAACTTCTCCACCACAGCAGTGGGGCCCAGCCAGCAGCTGGTGGCCATGGCCATGAGTGGAGGAGAGGCACTGGTGCTTCTTCACTTGCAGCCACAGCCATCAGCCACTGGCCCTGCAGCCACAGCAGAGAAATTTGCACCACTGCTGGGTGCTGCGGTGGGTGGGCCTGATCTCAGCTTCCAGTCATGTGACCGGAAGCTGCCTAGCCCACCTTGGAGAGTCAAGGACCTGACAAGAAAACGCCACCTGGCTATGCCCCTTGTCCACCCCACTCCAGTTCCTCCTTAACCTCAGAGCATGGCAGAACTCTGAGGCTGAGGAGAAAGGAGAGTGGCTGTTAGAGCACCAATAGGAAGAAAACATCTCAAAGAACTCCAGTAACTGTACAAAGTAAGCAACCCCTCGTCCTTCTTTGAATTATTGTCCGTATGGGTGCTGCATATCAGGAGACTTCCCAGGCTGTATCTCAATAAGGAAGAGGGTGCTGAGGAGGCTTATTCATTACAAAGTGTAAAACAGCTTCACCAAAGGCTGCTCTGGAGACGTACTCAGGCATAACATAATGAGAACATGTAAACGGAGGACCTGATGGCTGCCTTACAATTATAATTGTTGGGTGCGTTTCTAAGAGGGGCTATGGAAGTGGGTGAATAAGCAGTGACTTTAGGAAGAGGGGTATAGTCCAGAGGACTTGTAGTGTACAAGGATACACCTGAAACCCATTTAGATAGTGTCTGGGCAGAAATAAAGTGACCCCTTATCCTCACAGCAGAGGATTTGAAGAACCAGAAGGAATCCCTGAAGGTTTAGTCTTATGTAGGCAGAAGGTCACAACTCTTCTTACATCCAGAGTATGGACGCTGATATCCTACCTTGACGAGTCAGGGATGGGATTAAATACCAGTAGTTAGACGTTCTGATTCATATGGAACTCTGATGAAACTTTAGGGAGGAAGTAAAGGTGGGACACAGAATAGCTTTGTGAGGATAAGTTCCAAAGGGGTAGCCGTGTTAGCCTAGTTCAGCAAAACAAACAAGGAGTCTGGTGGCACTTTTAAAGACTAACCAATTTATTTATTGCATGAGCTTTTGTGGGAGAAAAGCCCACTTCATCAGATGCTTGATGATGGGGAACTTACAGAATGGGAGGTCCCAGTCTATAAGTTCCCCATCTTCAAGCATCTGACGAAGTGGGCTTTTCTCCCACAAAAGCTCATGCAATAAATAAATTGGTTAGTCTTTAAAAGTGCCACCAGACTTCTTAGTGATGTTGGTTGGTTGGTTGGTTTTTTGAGGATTGAACACTGTGTAGGGAGGGTCAGCCACAGGGGCCCTTAGTTTCTAGCCCTCCTGCCCAAAGTGATCTCAAAGAGAAATGACGTACCAATAGAAGACCAAACAGGTTCTCATGGGTTTAAAAGGAGACCCTCAACACAGTAAGCACTAAAGAGAAGTCTTAGGGTACAGTAGGATCCCACACTGGAGGAAACTAGTAAAGAAGGCCTTTGAAAAATGTTATAATCTTAGGGTTTGTGAAGACAAAGAATCCTTCAGCTGGCATGTGGAATGCTATGATAGCAGGTAGGTGAACTGTGATAGAGGTCAGGGAGACACCCAGTCTTTCCAGGTTTAAAGACACTGGCAGATGTGCCTTTATGTGAGGCTGCAGCAGTACTAGTGGATGTGGGCACTGGTGGATGCACAGGTGCCCGTGGAAAATCCTCCCAGTATTGCTCAGCGGAGGTGACTCAGGTTCCTCTATAACATGATGGTCCTCGTGAAAGAGAAGCCTGGAAGGCACTCGAGAGACTGGAGATGGTGCCAATGATGAACTTGCTCATTCTGGAAAGACCTGGGTGAAGGTAGGCAGTATCAGGTGAGATGTCTTCTTCAAAGAGTCCCTGCTCCTTAAGGAACCCTTCTGTTTGGAAGTGTCCAGTTCCAGGACTGCTGCATCCACCAGTTGGTGGTGGGTTTTTCCAGTCCACAGCTTCACAGAAGGAATCTGTCTTGGTGGTGCCGATGCCTTGCTACCATGACCCATAGGAGCCTCAGCAGTGCCTGCACCAGGATATAAGGTCTCCTTGCTCCCATTTCTAAGCATAGACCTCCCTTCTCTTAGTCTATCTGTCATGGGAGTGGTAGCTATACATTTGGCAGTTTTCTGGAAGATTGAAGTTGTCCTTGGATTTCTGATTGATGGAGCCAGAGCTGATGAAGTGTTTGGATCATGCTGTATGGCTGAGGCCAGCCTACTGCGGGGGGGAGAAAGGGAGCCCACATATCTAACAGAGCACTCCATAAGGAGCAGTTTTAAATGGTCTTCCCTTCGTTTTTGAGCTCTGCTCTTGAAGTCAGAGTAGATCTTACATGTGGACAGGACCTGAGTCTCACCGAGGCATCAGCGTCAAAGAAAGGGCCCATCACTGCGGGGAAAAGACCTAGGATTGGTCTGGTAAGGCTTGAATCCTGGCGTGTTGGGACTAACCCACTAGGAAAGCTTCCTGTTGAGAGGGCCTAAGGAAAAAATGGGGTGCCAACCTCAACAGAAAAAGGCAGGGGAGACACCCCACCAAAGCCTAATAAACTGCTAGGAAAAGGAAAAGATTGTAAAAGAAGGAGCTGCATCAGCAAGGTAGGGGCCTCTACAGACTTTAGTCTCAAGCCGAGGGATTTGTGTGATCAAGCCCTAAACTAATAAACTATGATGGTTTCAGCCCCTGGCAATTTAATCTCATTATATGCAGCTGCCTGCCACTGCTCCAGGTGGTATGGCTAAAGCCAGATTAAGAATTATAGTATCCATGAATTGCTTGTATTGAGTTGTGCCTCTTATTCCAGCTGAGCATTAATCTTTCCAGGAAACTGTTGTGAGATGACGCTGACCAGTCATGTGCTCCAACTCTTCCTGCAGCTTGAGCGTATTTGACATTCCACATGCCACCTGGAGCGTGCTGGTGAGTGGAGCAAAGGGGACGCCATTCCGGCAGGCCTGGAAATATTTAAAACAAATAGTTTGTAAATAAAAAGGTATGGTGCCTTCTTATGATGCAAAATGATGCGATGACTATTTTGGAACCAATGCAGCAATGTTCTGAATGACAGACTGGCAGGTGTCCAGTTTTTAGAGGGAAAGTCCGTTCAAAAGAGGACCCGTACAGTGTCTGGTGAGATGCACTGACTGGACACCAAAAGTCCGGTTGCCATGAGGAAGTGGGGGAAAGAGGTGCCAAGCCATTGACTTGCACCAGCCTCTGCCCCACTGAAACTGCCTCCTAGATGCATCTAGTGGGCAGGGAGGCTCTATATCAGGAGCTGCAGCTCACACCCCAGCCTGGAACAGAGGGAGTCCAGCTAAGGAGGAGGCAGGGAGGAAGGGAAGTAGAGAGGATAGAGCCATGGTTCTTATGGGGATTTCAATTATCCTGACGTCTGCTGGGAAGGTAATACAGCAGTGCACAGGCAATCCAGGAAGTTTTTGGAGAATATTGAGGACAACTTCCTAGTACAAATGCTGGAGGAACCAACTAGGGGCCTTGCACCTCTAGACCTATTGCTCACAAACGGAGAAGAATTGATCGGGGAAGTAGAAGTAAATGGCAACCTGGGCAGCAGCGACCATGAGATGGTAGAGTTCAGGATCCTGATCAATGGAAGGGAGGAAAGAAGCAGAACACACACCCTGGACTTCAGAAAAGCAGATTTTGGCTCCCTTAGGGACCTGATGGGCAGGATCCCTTGGGAGGCTGATCTGAAGGGGAACGGTGTCCAACACAGCTGGCTGTATTTTAACGAAACCCTGTTAAAGGCACAGGAAGATAACATTCCGATGTGCAGAAAGAACAACAAATGTAGATGGCGACCAGCGTGGCTTAGCAGGGAACTCTGCGGGGAGCTGAAACATAAAAGGGAAGCTTACAAGAAGTGGAAGCTTGGACAGATGACAAGGGAGGCATATAAAGATATTGCTCGGGACTGCAGGGATCAAATCAGAAAGGCCAAAGGACAATTGGAGTTGCAGCTAGCAAGGGATGTGAAGGATAACAGAAAGGGGTTCTATAAGCATATCAGCAACAAGAAAAGGATCAGAGGTGGTATAGGTCCCTTACTGAATGGGGCAGGCATCCTCGTGGTGGATGATGTGGAAAAGGCTGAAGTAATCAATGCTTTTTTTACTTCAGTCTTCACAGGGAGGGCCAGCTCCCAGGCTACTACATGGGGTAACGCGGAATGGAGGGAAGAGTGGCCCTCGGTGATGGAAAGTCAGGTTAGGGAACACTTAAAGAAATTGGATGTGCACAAGTCCATGGGACCGGATGAACTGCATCCGAGGGTGCTGAGGGAGTTGGGGGAAGTGATTGCAGAGCCGCTGGCCATTATCTTTGAGAACTCGTGGCGAACAGGGGAGGTTCCAGAGGATTGGAAAAAGGCAAATATAGTACCTATCTTTAAGAAAGGGAAAAAGGAGGATCCAGGGAACTACAGACCGGTCAGCCTCACCTCAATCCTTGGGAAAATCATGGAGCAGGTCCTCAAAGAATCTATCCTGAAACACTTGGAGGAAAATAGAGTGATCAGGAACAGTCAACATGGATTCACCAAGGGCAAATCGTGCCTGACTAACCTGATTTCCTTCTATGATGAGATGACTGGATTTGTGGATGCGGGAAGAGCCATTGACATGGTATATCTTGACTTTAGCAAGGCTTTTGATACGGTTTCCCACAGCATTCTCGTCGGCAAGTTAAAGAAGTATGGGTTGGACGAGTGGACCGTAAGGTGGATCGAAAACTGGCTAGATCGACGGGCTCAGCAGGTAGGAATCAATGGTTTGATGTCTGGTTGGCAACTGGTAACGAGTGGAGTGCCCCAGGGGTTGGTCCTGGGGCCGGTTCTATTCAACATCTTCATTAATGATCTTGATGATGGACTAGACTGCGTGCTTAGTAAGTTCACGGATGACACCAAGTTGGGGGGAATGGTAGATACTCTGGAGGGCAGGGACAGGACCCAGGGAGACTTGGACTAATTGGAACACTGGGCCAAAAGAAACCTCATGAGGTTCAACAAAGACAAGTGCAAAGTCCTGCACTTAGGACGAAAAAATCCCATGCACTGCTACAGGCTGGGGACCGATCGGCAAAGTAGCAGCTCTGTAGAAAAGGACCTGGGGGTTATGGTGGACGGGAAGATGAATATGAGCCAACAGTGTGCCCTTGTTGCCAAAAAGGCCAATTGCATATTAGGCTGCATCAGTAGGAGTATTGCCAGCAGATCGAGGGATGTGATAATTCCCCTCTATTCAACACTGGTCAGGCCGCATCTGGAATACTGTGTCCAGTTTTGGGCTCCCCACTACAGAAAGGACGTGGACAAATTAGAAAGAGTCCAGCGGAGGGCAACAAAAATGAATAGGAGGCTGGGGCACATGACTTATGAGGAGAGACTGAAGGAACTAGGCTTATTTAGTCTACAGAAGAGAAGACTGAGGGGAGATTTGATAGCAACCTTCAATTACTTGAAGGGGTGCTCCAAAGAGGAGGGGGCTAGGCTGTTCTCGATGGTAACAGAGGACAGAACAAGGAGCAATGGTTTCAAATTACAGCTGGGGAGGTCAAGGTTGGATATTAGGAAAAACTTTCTCACTAGGAGGGTGATGAAGCATTGGAATGGGCTACCTAGGGAGGTGGTAGAATCTCCATCTTTGGAGATTTTTAAGGCCCGGTTAGACAAAACCCTGGCTGGGGTGATTTAGTGGGAGTGGTCCTGCTTTTTAGCAGGGGGTTGGACTAGATGACCTCGTGAGGTCGCTTCCAACCCTATTACTCTATGATTCTATGAGGAAGGGGCCTTGGGGAAGAGGTGGCATGGGGGCAGGACCTGGGGTTGGGAAGACATGGAGCAAAGATGGGGCTTTGGGGGAGGGGAGGATCAGGGGGCAGTGAGAGGTTTGGTTCTGTTGCTCCTGCTGTAGTGTTGTCTAGTTGTCAGAAATTAGAATGTTGGCAACTGTAATCACTGACTCATTCCCAAACGATGGCTCACTTTATTTGAGGGAAAAACAACAGAGTCCTGTGGCACTTTTAGGCTATGTCTACACTTGCACTATTAAGTCGACTTTAACTAAGTCGACTTAGTGTGTCTACACTTAAAAGTAAAGTCGACTTAAAGGGGAACTTACAAAGTCGACCTAGAGCGTCCACACTGGATGCTCTAGGTCGACTTTGTGGGGCTAGGAGGACCTTGGGCAGGTCCACGGTGGCGGGGGGGCACCCCCTGTGTGCAATGGGGCAAAGGGGGACAGGGACCCTGGCAAGGCAGAGGCCTGTGTGTGATGCTGTCTGGATTTAGGGAAGCATTTATGATATTATTTTCTATGGATATCTCATAAATGCTATAATCCATAGGAACTATGTCATGTTTGGTATCAATAGAAAGGTAGTAATTTGCTGGGAATGATTATATAGTTTATGTCTAGGAATTGTATTTTGATTAGAAGTTAAGAATTTGATGTTATATCCATACTTTAACTTGTGTCATTCTGGATAAATGCCTTAGACGGAGGGTGTGAAGAACCATTGTCTCCTTAATGTTTAGGAATTTTCCAGGTAGAATGGTCCCAGGGAGTATCCTGATGAGCCATTGAGGACATAAAGAATACAACCATTGTATCCTTAATGGCTCATCAGTTTACTCCCTGGAACCATATCACCTAGCAAATTCCTAAACATTAAGGAGACAATGGTTGTTCACACCCTCC
>ML685792.1:10378487-10424598 GCA_007922175.1 Pelusios castaneus | reverse complement strand
TAAGCCTTAGGTCGAGTAGAAAGGTGGTTTAATAAAGTCGACTTAATTTTCATTAAGTCGACTTTATTTTCCTTAAGTCGACTTAAGTAAGCTGCTTAAGTCGACTTAAGGAAACTGTAGTGTAGACACAGGGAACATTAAGTCGACTTAAGCCAAGCTTAAGTTGACTTAATTTACCAGTGTAGACGCAGCCTTAAAGACTAACAGATTTATTTATCGCATGAGCTTTCGTGGGAGAAAATCCCACTTCGTCAGATGCTTTGAAGATGGAAAACTTACAGAATGGGAGGAAATTAAATGCAGGGGAGTGTATGACATAGGATCAGGTCAGGCTGTAACAGCAAATCAAACACTGGGGAACAGCACATAGAGGAAAGTGAGGGAGGGAGACTGTTGGGAGGGTGTTAATGGGATTTCCGTTGTTTAAAAGAGACTTGAGGAAGAGAAGAATCTCTGTTAAATTTTGTTTTCTGCTTTTCACCAAACTGACAGGCATTTTTCACTTAGTTTAATGTAGCAGATTTAGGCCATGATCCTGTAAAGAGTTAGAGATGTGCTTAACTTTTTAAGCATGTGAGGAGTCCCTTGGAACTAAATGGAACTCATATGCTTTAAATTGGTAAACATAAATCATTGCAAGATCGGGGCTGTGTTGTACCAGAAAAGCCCTGCCAAATATGGCATTTCTATAGGTGATAGATTATAAAGAGGCCAAATGGTTAATTCGCTGCATAAAATATGGCTAAAATATACTGGACCAAATCCTCAGCTGGAGTGAAATGGCATCATTTCATTGCACGAAACAACAATTCGTACTAGCTGAAGATCTGGTCCACTGACTGGAGCTACATTTGGGTTAAAATGAAGTAGCACAGTGGTGACCCAAGACCTATATTTCAAGACGAAACAGTCCTAGAAACAGAAAAGAAGCAGAAAGTAGTTTCAGCTATGCAGTAAAAATATCAAGGAAATTAATATTTTATTTATTGTTACACATACAAGAAATTAGAGGAAAAAATGCATTCCAAATACAGAATAATAGTAAAATTAACCATAAAAAGGCATCAGTCAAAGATGGTATAGTGTGGCCATACTGGATGTGGTGACCTTTAAAGTGAGGGCAAAACAAACTTGTTACGTACTAGTCTTTCAAACATGGCTTAGGGATTAGCACTGTGAATGGAGGAGAGGAGCACTTTGATCTGTATATTAAATCTTTAAACATACGTTGCCTTTATTTCACCAGAACACCATTTAAGAGGCTCGGTTCATATAGAAGTCAGTGAGACTGGACTTGTGGCCTGCATCTGCAGTCCTTATCCAGACAAAACTACCACTTATCCCCAGTGCTTAATTTGTAATGAAGGAGGTGTCAGGGCTCAAGTTAGATGCTGGGGCTGAAGCAGTTTTTTTTACATTCAAGCCCAGAGGCACTGGGGCTATTAACTTCCAAGCGCAGAGGTGCCAGGGCTCTGCCCTCAACTGATGGCCCCTGGACCAGAAGCAGGTCCTAAATCCCCTCTTTCACAGCACTAGTTGCAAGACTTCTGAAGTAGCGAATTATCTCTAGCCACAGTACATTAAGCCTATCTGTCACCCACCTTTTCTTTTTAATTGGTTTATTTCTACAGCAATTTGATGTCACCACAGAAAGAACAAGCCACTAATAATTTTGGCATTTCAGCCAACTGGCCATTTTTTTATTTTTTTAAGTCTCACTATAGATACATAGACATAATTTTTATTTTTTACATTAAGGAAAAAAATGAATCATCAACAGAACTTCCTCCAAAGTAAGAATATGAAAATCTATCAGACATTTAAAGAAACTATAAATATTTGCATTGTATTTGCCTCTGAGTTCATATTAATGTAAGTTTTACTGCTTGCGAATTATGGTCCATTCCACATGTATACACCCATTTTTAGAGTTTAAGCTCTTCATCTGCCATTTGTGATTGTACAGCACCTAGCACGGTGTGGGTGCTAATGGAAAAAAATAATAATTTATAGTGTGGAGACCTGATTTGAAAGCAATAGAGTTGTGCCAATTTATACCAGTTGAGAGATCTGTTAATATTTTGGAGCCATAATTCTATTCATAGGTCCAGTGGCTTTTCATTCCAACACATTCTCACCTGGAAAATTGTCTCCATCCTACTTACAGAGGAACAGGAATTAACTCCAGAATGAGCATTCCCTCTCTACTGGCTTTAAAGTCAATATAGAGTCTGAGCAAAGAAAATTATGTATCACTTTTGTAACTTGTTCTTTAAAATCTAGTTGACTTTCCACAACAGAAAAGGTAAACAAAATCGTCAACTTCAACATTTTCAGCAATAATCAAACTCAAATTAGAACATTTTGTTTTGGTTGGATCAGGCTTATTCTAGCTTATTCAGAGATGAGCCTGAGCTGCAAAATTTGGATGTGGTGCTCACATCTGGGGTTTGCTTCTGACTTTTAGAAAGACTAATAACCATTTACAACACAAGGATCTGAATTCAGACTTGTCAAAAACCCCTTCCCTTGAAATTCAGGTGGGTCTGAGTCCAAGGTTTTGGTTTGGGCCCATCCCTAATAGGTAATGAAAATGATTGTTCTGCATTTGTTTTCCATCTGATGCAGAAATCTAACTGAAACACGAAAAGGCATTTATTCATGTCACTTTTCTCAAGTGAATTTCTGCAGGTTCCCAGAAGCATTTTTATTTTGAATACTATAGTATAATAATAATACCTAGCACTTATCTAGCGCGTTACGCCTTCAAAACGCTGTACAAACATGCACTAATCCTCACGCAACGCCTGTGAAGTAGGTTAGCATTTTACAGATAGAGAGATTAAAAAAGACACAGAGTTAGCTTGTCAACTGCTGTAAACTGACATATCTCTATTGACTTTAATCAGAATTACACTCATTTACACCAGCTGAGGAGCTGGTCCAGACATACCAAGGCCAAAAAAGTAAACAGGGTCAAACCCAGGATCAGAATTTAGGGATCATAGGGCGTGTCTACCCTTACAAGTTAGGTCAACTTAAGGGGGCTTAAGTCAGCCTAAACTACTCTGCGTCCACGCTGGGCTTTCCTTAAGTCGACTTAAGGAAAAGTTAAGTTGACTTAATAACACCTCGTTTTAGGTCGACTTAATGCTTAAATCGACCTTATTAGGTCGACTTAAGCGAGTGTGGATGGGGATTAGCACCTAAATCGACATTATAAAGTCTACTTAAAGGGTTAAGGTCAAAAAGGGACTATGTCTACACTAGAAAAGTTAAGTCGACTTTTGTTAAGTCGACTTAATAAGGTCGACTTAATAAAGTCGACTTAATTTTTCTAGTGTAGACATAGCCATAGACACCTTGTCCTGGGCTCAGCCCAGTCAATTCTTCTGCCTCTTCAGATGAAAGACCAGCTCTCTGCCAAAAACCAGCCAATTTGCCACTCCCATGCACCCAAAAGAGAGAGAGAAATACCTGCCATGAGCCTTACATCTGCTCTGTTTTAACTATCTTCCCCTCCAAGGCCAAGAAAAAGCTATGTTAGAAATAACCAGCACGCCCAACCCAATAGCATACCAATCCCTCACTGTCCACGCACACAAATCTAGTATAGTCCAGCATGTTCTCAAAGGGAATTTTCCAGGTTTTTAAGAGTGTCCCCACAAGTTACAGCATGATTTCTTCAACCATCCTATTTCAATACTGGATTTAAATAGCTCTTAACCCAACTGTCCTTATCACTGACTCAATACCGTGATACCTTCAAGTCCTCCTTCTAAATCATGTATTAAATACTAAAGGCTCATTTGAGCCAATTCCACACAAGTGTAACTGGTACGGTCCAGCCCAATGGAGTAACAAGAGTGTAAAAATAGTGTGAGGTAAAAGTCAGGCCCATTGCTTTCAAGGGGAACGTTTTGGAAGGAAAGGAATTCAGGCTTGGTTCCCATAAATGGTAAAAGATGAGCAGGTCAAGTATACTCAGCACATTCTTAGTCCCCCTGAATAAGGACTTAGTGGATCTACTGGCACTTAATGGTTAGTTCAGTAGCGAAAGATGTTGTTTGTAATGTATGTACAACCTCAGTTAACCACACAAGAATTCCAGAGCGAATTCTGAGTGCAGCATATAGCAGGCATAGTCAATTATTTTTTGCCAAGGTCCAAATTTCTTGGTCAAGGTCCAGACTCCAGAGAAAATTAAAAGATTTAAGAGTCTGTTCTAAATTGTCTAGCAGTCTGGATTTAGCCTGCGGTCTGCCTATTGACTACCCTGATATATAGTGTACTTAGGAGCTAATACTGCCGGGATCAGGCACACAATGTACTATCCACTGCTTCTACTCTCCTCCTGCAAATTTATCATGCCCAAGAGTGGATGATATTCCTTGAAGTTTTGCTTCTTAAGGAAAAGTCTTTGTATGTATTTGGGGTGAGATAGAGGGGGACAGAAACATGGAACGATACTTCACAATTAAAAGGCAAAGAGAGACAATGAGAGAGACAGGAAGAAATTGGAAAAAACTCAGACATTTATGTGCTCTCCATCCCTCCTTTTAAACACCAGATTGCTTTTTCACTAGAGTTAGGGGAAATGTTTTCATCCCAGGAAACAGTATCTAATACAGACCCCCTTCCCCCTCACTGTCAGCAGCTGCTCAGTGTTTCCGGATTAAGAAGAAGAAGTAGAGCTGTGTCAATTCTCTGCCCATAGCAGCTGGCCTCTTTCCAGCAAGACAGGCTCTCTCAAGGAAAAGGGTTTTTTGTTCAAGTAATGTGGATTAAAGAGTGTAGGGAGGGAGACAGGAGAGAGAAACCAGGGTGAATCTCTCTAGCATCTAACCTGTGATGCCCCAGACAAGCAAGCCTCAGCTCTCTCTAACTTCACAAGATAGGGCCACAGCAGCAGCTGTGCATTGTACAGTCCCCATGCTTAAATTACATTAGCTCCCTCATATCAAAATGGCAGATTACCTACTAAACCCTCTGCTATCAGGATCAAGGCCTGAGACTGGCAAAAAATAGCAATGTAAACTGAAATTTAAAAAGTTACAGAAAAATAATTGAAACTTCTTTAGGAAAATGAAAAAAAAATGGTCTCTGGAAGTGAAGAAGGTGATAGAGGGGGCAAGATTATGACCTTAAACGAAGGTATCCATTAGCTCCTTTACTTGGCATGTCTTTCTTAAAAGAGGAAGAAAAATCCTTGGAGAAGATAAGTGAAGAATACATATGCCAACATGACATAGTCCAATGGATATTTAAATTAGCCATTCACTCAGATCCTACTACCACGGGCTCCAGCAAGCAGGTACACCACTGGATGTGCCTATCTTCTCTGGCTCTTGTTACGACAGGAATAGGTTTGCAAGGAACCACCCTGGGTAACAGCAGGGAACATCCCACAAAGAGCAGTGATGCAGGGTCCAAGTTGGGGGTCGTCAGATAAGCAAAACTAATGAATGGAGATGCTGCATGCCTCGTAGAGCTGGCAGGAGCAATCCTGTGCGTAAATGAATACTGGCAATATTATGCAACAACCTTGTGCAATTTACAATGCTTTCCCCCCTCAATAATGCAGCTAACTTTTCTGACATACATTTGTAAAGGAGCAGACAATTCTGGAGGGTTACTATTGTTAACCCGAGCCTGTCACAATGGTGCTTACATTTTCTAAAATATGGAATGTTCTTGGAAGGAAGGCCCAGATTCTTCAAGGCACTTAGGCTTCTAACTCCCATTAAAATCAATGGGCATTAAAGGCCTAAATAACACAATGGAGGATCTATGCTGAAATATCTGTTCAAAATACTGAATCCAACAAGGTAGGGCTGCTGATGGGAGTGAAAACTACCTCACTGAAGAACGTGTGGGGCAGTCTAAGTGCCAGTGGCTCATCTCACACTGCTGTCAATATTTCCTTCTGGTCCCACCACCCTTGCTCTCATAGGCTATGTCTACACTAGAACAGTTAAGTCGATCTTATTAAGTCAACAACAAAAGTCGACAACTTTTCTAGTGTAGACATAGCCCCTTTTCGACCTTATTAAGTCAACTTAACACTTAAATTGACTTAATAAGGTCAATTTAGGCGCTAATCCCCGTCCACACTGGCTTAAGTCAACCTAATAAAGTCAACTTAAGCATTAAGTTGACCTAAAACGAGGTGTTATTAAGTCGACTTACATTTTCCTTAAGTCAATTTAAGGAAAGCCCAGTATGGACACGGAGTAGTTTAGGTCAACTTAAGCCTCCTTGTAAGTGTAGATGCACCCATAGAATAGTGCCTTATTCTGCCAGTCGTCCCATTGATTCAGTGCCAATGGTGTTCTGAGGGGAGAGGTGTGGGGGGCCTGGGGCAGGGAGTAGATGGCCAGGCCCTCAGAAGAGGAGCCACCACCTGCTGGCACAGGCAGCCAGGAACCGCTGGGTTTTAACATCCTCAGTGACTGCACCGATCCCAGCATGGGACTGCCAGTGGCCGAGGACTCCTGCTACAGGGGGAAGCAAGTACCCTCCCGGCCTTCCAGTCCAAGCTAAGCACAAGGAGGAAGCCATGGAGGGACGAAGTAGCCAACTAGCCTTTATATCACAGCAGCCCTCAGTTACCAAAACTATCGCATTGGACCCACCAGCAGCTGGCATAGATTAGAAGAGCTTTCAGGCCACTTTAAAGCCTGATCATATGGGCATATGGCTACAGATTTGGAAACCTGCAAAAAGCCTCTTCGAGACACCTTTGCCCCCTCCATAGCCTGTGCTATGCACTCCTTGGGTGCAGCAGAGAATGGAGGCCCACATATCTTATAGGGGACCGGAGGGGGGCAAATCAAAGTGGAATTACATTTTCCTGAACTGCAGCATTCCCAGAGAAGACTGCAAAACAATGCTGCCCCTTTGATGTGATTGGGGTGGAAGAGTGTGTACAAAACATAAAATCAGAGGGCTGGTTGAGCACCTCTAACTAGTGTCTCACACAGCTTTCTAACTAAACACTAACACTTCACAATGGTTTGCTCTGTCAGTGCCTGTGTCTCTTCCTGCATCTCCCTCTGAGACAGGCATCCAAGAGAAGAGGTGTCAGGGAAGAAAAGCTTATGCTGCACCCAGGAAATGGTCACCCCTCTGGTATTTTCCTGGCACAGATGATGTGTTCACTTTTGCAACCAATTGCTGATAAAGAACACTTTCTTTCAATTCATTGACTTAATGCAAAGATAATTCTGTTACTAATACTGCATTACTATTTAAATAGAAAGTTTTAGACCCAAGGGCTTTGCACTGTGGGCCAAATCTACAGCAGATGTAAATTGGAAAACCTCTACAGAACTCAATGGCCCATTTAAATCAGTTGGGGTTACCACTACTAACTCTACATTTGGGACTAATCTGGATCTGAGAGCATCTCTTTGTGTTACATCTGCTCTTGGAAACATGCCATTTACATTCAATATCTTAATAACAGGGAAAACAGGAGCTCCTTTTGTGGGGGGGACAGTGCTAAGAGAACCCACAAAGAACAAAGGCTACAGGAGCCTGTCAACTAAAATACTACTGTTGAGTCCCGGGAGTATAGTGAGCAGCACCACTGTAAGTGTGAAGTGTAGACTAGCCTGTAGAGTACCTATGCTGACATTGGGAGAAGCACTCCCATTGGCCGAGGTAGCATCTTCAGTAAGTCCTCCAGTGGCACAGGTGTATGTGTAGGCAAGCCCTCAGTAAGAGCATTGCAACCGTCCTAGAAAAAACCTGCAGGGTCAGTCTCAGAAATGCCAGGTGCAAAAACAAAGGCCTGTGATGAGCTCCCCACTAGCCCAGAAAGGGCTGAATTAGGCCAGGTGAGCCCAATCAGCCAATTAAGCTGCAAATGGGAGATTTAGACTGGAGGAAACTAATTAGAAAGATCACCTGCAAAGGGAATGATAGGGCTTCTGTAAAGCCAGGAGACTGGAAACAGCAGTGAGGAAGTGTATGTTCCAACTTCTTGGGGTAAGGGATAAGACTTGGAGTAGCAAGGCTGGTATATAGCTAGACCTTAACTATTCACTACAGGGTCCTGGACTGAAATGCTGAGTTGGGGTAGGCCTGGGATCCTGTACCAACCCCTACAGTGATACTGCTAAAGGTAATGGATACAAAGGCTGCAGGAGTCACTGCTAGAGCAACATTGTCTAGGCAGTGGCTGTGAGGCCTGCCTCTGGAAGGAGACTTTGAAAGGCTGTGTTGGAAGGGGAAACCACTGACCTGATTGGAAGGCCAAGTAACAAAGGAAGAAGCAGCAACAGCTGCTAGAACAAAAGATGGGTTGCAGATAGAGTGGTGAAGTGCAACCACAGGAAAAGATCCTGGACTGGCAGACCTAATCTTCAGAACCACCAGGAGAAAGGAAACATCTAGTGGTGAGTGGAGCATCTTGTGACAGCCCACTTGTAAACTTGTCAATCACATTTAGAAATAGTTTCTCACCTGTGAGATCTCATTAGACTCAATGGAACAGCTCATGTGAATAAGTGCCTGATCAATGGGAAGAAATATTAAAGGGATACTATCAGATTTAGAAGAAAGGGAAGGAGGGCGTAACCTGCTTTTTTCCCCTTTCCATCTCCTTGGAATGCTCCCTAGATGCACTATAAATGTATATCCTTAGGAAATGCTTCAAACCATTTGTCATGCTTCAAAAAAAAAAAAAATCAACAGCAGCAGCTCAGCACTTGTGAGCATCCTGCAATACATAAAAACAGCATGCAAGAGGGAAGGAAATAACTGGAAAGTAAAATTATAATGAGGATTAAGAATACCTCAGATTCCTTTAAAAGAGTCTAAAGTAAGAAATACTACTGGTATGGCAGAGGGAAGGATAAGATGACCAATAGTTTAGGTTGGTAGGAAATGGGTTTTCCCATTTCAAATGGTTCTGATTTTATTATAGGCTCTATGACACTAGGAGAAATGGGTGGGAGCTAGTTTGAATGCACAGAACTGTTCTTTTCAGGCAGCTTTGCCTCAAAGGGGGCTTTGCAAAGGCAAGTGGCACAAAGCTGGTTCTTTTCCATTGGTCAGTTTAAAAAAAAAAAAAGACACTAATTTTATATAGCTAGCTTTGCAGGTAAGGGGAAAAGCTGACAAGCAAGCTAAATCGATACTCTGAGCAAAGGGAGCATTAAACATTAGGTGTGACTATACAGAGACTTTCACTTATTAGCAGCTGTAAATACTGAGAGAGAAATGCTTAAATGTCAGATTCCACTCTCCCAAGTCCCAGATTAGACTGAATGTTAGCCCAGAAAAAAATTAAAGTATGACTCTGTACTGGAACGGCTCCCCAAAGCTCTGTTGTAAAGCACAGCATGCCCTGACTCACACCATGCAGCTGTGCCCCTATGTATGGAGTCAAGTGTGTAGCCATATGCAAATATGGAGATCCTACTGGCCTTAGCTGAATAAATATTTTCCCCTGAAAATCTGCCAAGCTCACAGTTATAACAATTGCCTGCTAACACTAATGATGCATCCATAAACATAGGTCAGGAATAATTTCACAGTGATCAAAGTATGCCATATCCCAGTGTGCATCCCTTTAGAAGCTTCTGTGGTTTAATACATTGCCTTTGTTTTGGAGTCTTTGGGGGTTGGCCCAAGCATTGTCACTGATTCAAGAGATCTCGACTTCCTACAAATAAAAACCAGAGATGAGGTGCAAGAGATTTGCTTGGCTCATTAGTTCAGCCAACAAAGCTACTGGTGAGAGGCTGAGGTCTGATGTTGAAAGACAGACCGATTATTCCATCATACATTTTAGCATACCACCACAGGACTGCCCCTAGGCCAAGATCACAAATGCTGAAAGTTGCCTGCTAAAACTGCTCATTAGCCTTAACTTATGTGCATGTCTGCTTTGATCATAACCTACCCTACTCAAAGAAAGCCTTTCATTTCCTCTTTTCTCCAAGTTTCAGAATGTTACTAGATTCTGTTGTTGCTGCAAGAGTATTGCATATTAAATGCTCAGTAGCATTCACATTAGGCAGAAAAACTTTGAATGGCATTTAAACAGAAAGTTGTATGAATGTAGAATTCAGAAAAGAGCCCTGGTTCAAACCAGGCATAGTGCAAGTTTCCTATCACCCAGTTCTTGCCAATGCACCTCAGCCCTAACCTGTACTATCTACCCTTTTGCTATGCTACTCCTGGGCTTTCTTTGAGCAGAGGCTGTCAATTGCTCCACCCTGTGTAGTGACTTTGTAATGTACACAAATGGGAACTGGTCTAGTCACCACCTAAGCTCACTGGCATGGATCAGTTTAGCTGGGATTTGGACCCAAGTCTAGCATGGAAAGCAAGTACTTTAACCCCTCTCACCTGCTTTCATGGTCTCTTTACATTAGCATTCTCCTTCCATAACATTTAGAACCACTTCAGGATTAATAAATACAATGTGGTATTAGAGAGGACTCCTGGAGCTTCCAAGAGGAAAATGTCAATGAGTTGCTACGGCAGGAACAGTCTACGTTTTTTTTTTCAATGTGATCTCCATACTGATGTAAACTATATTGAAGGAGTCAGCTTAAAAAAACCCAAAAATCAAAGAAAGTGCTTTGAAGCAAAATCTCTATCACCACTGCGCCGAGAGAGATGGCGCTCTCCCTTGGGACGAATGCCGCTACAGCACTCTAGTTATAATCCATGCAGTTCATAAGCCTGCAGGCATTCCAGCTAGTTCCTCTTTTTGAAGTCCCCTTCATCCCTGCTCTCCACAGCTGAGAGGGCAATGAGCATCTGGGCTGCATAGTAAGTTGCCATGATGATGGCACGTGAGTAGGGCACAGGGAAGCAGAACTTGTTAACGGCAATGGTCAGATCTGACACCATGAAAAGTACTGCACCGATGCAGGCTGAAAGCTTGGTCCAAGTCCACAGGTCATTGCACAGCTGCACGCCAGCAGTGGCCCGCCATCCCATGAAGCCGATCAAAGCGATGTAGACAGCCACCAAGTAGGTGAATGGGACTGAGAGGTACGAGTAAAGGAAGGTGTAGCAGAAGCTGGAGACAAGAGCCATCACAAAGCCGGCTTTCAGGTCCAAAGGCTTCATCCCGAATGCTGAGGAGTACAGGATGTGTGTGATGGCAAACATCAGCAGACCTGGAAAGAGGCATTGACACCACAAATGTGAGCTTTGATGGGAGTAAATAATGCTCATTAACCCGCGACCTTTCAGAGGAGATTTATGAACACGTCAAATTAAATAGTCATATGGAAGGTGCTGCCTTAATTCTGCCCCCAATGGTACAACTCCCCCATGATTTCAGTGGGAGTGGAGTTAAGCGAATGTTTAGCACTTCTGAAAATCCCACCCTTTAAAACACAAAAAACAACTGAATACAACAATATCTGTAGAAGAGGCCACTCTGGTCAGGCTTGTTCCTGCCCTCGGAAAATGTCCCAAAATGTCCACAATCACAGTCAGGTAATTCTGCTCCACTTTCATTAGAAAACCAACTCTAACTCTACAAGTCAGTTGGGAAGAAATAAAATGCAGTGTTTCAGACCTACTCCCTTTTAAATTTCAGGCTGGAGGAGGGTGGGTTGGAGATTCTAGATCTGTAAACAGGTCTAGAGTTTTACTTCTGGGTGGTTCCAAAACTGGAAAGAATCTTTTCCCAGAGGAGATGGAGTCCAAATAGTGTGAGAACAGCTAGCAAAGAAATCAACACCTCCAAAAACTCTAGCCTTGTTTAGCCACAAGCCCAAACTCCAACCAGGGACTAAGTTGGATCCAGATCCAAGCATCCTCTCCTTCACTCTCTGCTAGCAGAAGCATAAACTGGAAGGAAGCAGTTGGTGCATTTCAGGGATTGCACAAATTTAACCTTCCAACATTTATTTTTATGGCTTCTTGCAGGTAGGGTGACCAGATAGCAAGTGTGAAAAGTCAGGATGGGGAAGTGGAAAGTAAGAGGCACCTATATAAGTCAAAGACCCAAATAGTGGGATTGTCTGATTTTATAGGGACAAGTGATCACCCTGCTTGCAGGACCTAAATGAATCGAGGGGCATTGATCTAAGAAAACAAAACAGGCTTCTCTTTGAAGAAAAATGCCCTTGAGAAATCCCAGATGTTGGTGTAGGAAGGAATTGCCCATGTGTTAATCACTCTGCTCTAATTCATCTGACAAGAAATGTCACCATGTGTTGCAGCAGGTGCTGATTACTAGTTGGTCTTGCCAGTCACATGATAAGCTCAAATAATTTCAGTTCTCTTCTCCCACCCACAGCCCCACACATGCTGAAAGTCTTTTCCACTCAATTTGTACACATTTTTTAACTTCTAGCCAAGTTTTCATGAATAAATGAAACAGTGAAAAGAATCTGGAAATCTGAATGCCACAGCAGGCCAGTGGCTGCAAATTACATTGTGATGCCCTGGTAAAAAAGGGAACAGGCCCCTAAAATCCACCATTGAGAGATTTGTTCTGCATATCCATCATGCTCACAAGCCAACACACTGTGCTAAACAGCTCAACCAGGTAGAGCTGCCTCCTCACCACTGGGGAGTGTCTTGTTGAACTCCTACTGCAAGTTATGCTATGTCCAGTTGATAATCTACAGCTCCACTTGCTGGTGTATCCACAGAACGGAACTGGTAGATGAAGAAGAGAGAGAGACACCATATGCAGGGCACAAGGTTAGACAGATGGAGAAGGGCATTAGAGGAGAAGGATGAAATGTGTGGTAGGGGAGGAGAAGGAATCAAGACTAAGTCAAGGAACAGGAGGAAAGATTTAATTAGACATAATGAGCAGGGAAACTTACCTGAGACAAGAGCTTTTAATACTACAAGGATGGATGCAGACTTCTAAGGGTAAGCTAAAGAATGGGAGGATACTTTACAGTAGGTGTCAGGAGAGCTTTCTTCTCCAAGTGATTCAGTGGCATGATGTGGAAAAGCCAGGGATAGAGAATCAAAGAATATAACTTCAGTCTATGATAGATAACAGTCAGAAAACAAGCCTTCTGGGAAGGTCTTGATGGACACAGGGTTCTATGCATGTTTACGTGTCCTTGTGACTGAGGCAGCAGATGCATAAGAATGGAGATGAGAGAGACAACTGGGAGGGGGGCGGTGTAGAACATGCCCCAGTAAAAGAAAGGAGAGAAAATAGGTCATATGGATTTCTACTGTAACGCCACTGGTGCTGGCCTGCTATTGCAAAAGAAAATGGCGGAAGAGGAAAACTAGACCAGAAAGAGAGTGGTTTGTGATACATGATGAGGTTAGTCACTAATAGAAGGTGCTCTACTTCCAAGAGATTTCGTTTGGAAGTAACAGGAGGCCCCATATCACCTAACCAAAGACAGGGAAAAGGAAAAAAAAGAAGGAGGTTTATGTGCTTTGCCGTTAAAACCTGTTCAGATTACAATATGTGCTCAGGCCAAGCCCTTTGGCATGCAAGTGTGACCTGGGAGTTCAAATATCCAGCTGATTGTCTTTTCCTCTCTTTTCTTCCTCTTTCTGTTTCACTCTGGACCAGCTGCGATGAAAACAGCTGACTTCGGCTACCTTTCTTCCTCTTCCCCAGTAGAGAAGGCTAGCCACTTGCAACCCATCACAGCACTAACATGAGTGAATGTGGTTGTTACACTTTCCATCCTATCACCTGAAATAGGAGTCTCTGGACACCAATGCAAAGGGTTAATGTAAGTGTGAAGGCCAGAAACTTCACATTGAGTTTAAATGTGTCATCAAGTGAGATGTATTTTACAATTACAAAATGGGATGTTAGTCAGAAAACATCTTATTAGTAGGCTGTAATAATAAAAATGAAGAGACAAGACCAGCACAGTAAGAAGAGCTCGTCAAGGCCTTTCACCTCATAATGTTCTTTACTAAACTCCTCTTACCAACAGCAATTCAAAGGAGATCAACTCCAAAACTGTTTTCAGACTGAGTCATATTAATAGAGCTGGAAATGAAATGTTTTCTAATATTGCATGTATATTTATTGGTATTTCCACAAAGAATGCTGGCAGCATTTTTAATTTAATTTTTTTTTTTCAAGCACCACACAATTTTTAAACAAGGAGAAATTACATTTTCCAGTATAGGTCAAAGATTAACTAAAATGGTGCATGACATTTTTGTCTGAAAATGACCAAAGTTCAAAATCTTCCACGACTGTCCATCAGCACTGCAAAGCACAGTGGAGCCACCCCAAGAGGTTTTAATGGGCAGCTGTTTGACATTGGCCTGTGAGGTGGGGGAGAAACAATATAAAGGCTGAGATTTTCAAAGCCATCTAGGAGAGTTAGACACACATTCCACTGAAATTAATAGGCAATAAGGGTCAAAGTCCCCCAGACTAGCTGTTCTCAACCTGGGCATTTAAAACAGGTGTCAAGGAGTGACCACCCTTTCCAGATTGCTAAATGTGGGGAAGGATCACAGGCTTATCCAAGATATTTGAAAGGCTAGTCACAGGATGATCCCAGTGTTACAATGATGCAGCAGCACCAGATGGTTAAGAAAGTATCACAGCTTCTAGTAAAAGCTCACCCTCTCTTAATCCTTTGAAATCTACTGGGTTAGTTGGATTCCTTTGAAATCAGGGGTGCCACAGGAGGATGTAGGGTAGGACTAGTGACCCAAATTTGGAGTCATCTGAGAAGGGTTGCAAAGATATAAGTCCTGAAAAAGTAGCCATTTTTCAAAAAGTTTCTGGTTTTTGGTGTGCAGAGCTAAAGGTCAAACTCTTAATATGCTGAAGGTCAAAAAATGATCTCAGTGTTGTGGTTTGAATGGTCTTAATGTCTAGTTCCACTCAAAGTAGTGCATGGGTCCCACTAAATCTTGGGAGACTCAAACTAAAAAACTGAGAACAGTATTTAAGAACATTTCGACTTTTTACAGCTAAGGGTTTTCCTTTCCTGCCATTTTATGTGTGCTACAGTTGCATTCTTGTAGGTGCTCCAGAACCCTCCTGTGGAAAGTGAATGGGTTGGAAAAGGCAGTTGAAGAGCTTTTACATTTCAGCGACTGTGGGGTTGGCAATGTAAACATAAGGATCTTAATAGGAGGTATTAGGGCATTTCTGAAAGAGTAGAGCTAAGATTGTGTAGACAACATTAACTCTGGTTTTCCTGGTTTTCAGAAGTTTGAGTTTTTCTCAACCTTAACTCTGTGTGAATGGTTTTGGTTTGGGGCTTTTTTGCCATTGATAGGTAAAGGGGTTATGAAAAGGCTGGCAATCACTAGCCAAGAGTGCTTTGAAAACCTCAGCTCAAACATTTGAGGAGGCAAGACACAATTGTCAGCGGTTCTTAAAGAAAATGGGCTGATGGGTCAGACCACTATGGTCCATCTAGCTTAGTGTCATGTCTTCTGACAGTGGCTGGTGCCAGTGGTACAGAGGGAGTAAACCGAACAAGGCAATTTATCAAATGATCCACCCCATCATCCACGCCAAGCTTCTAGCAGTCAGAGGTCTAGGGACACCCAGAGCATGGGGTTGTCCCTGACCATTTTGGTTAATAGCCTTTGGTGGACCATTCCTCCAGGAACTTAATTCTTTTTCAAACACACTTATATTTTTTGTCTTCACAACACCCCAGCAATGAGTTCCACGGCTTGGCTGCATTGTGCGAAGAAGTATTTCCTCGTGTTTGGTTTAAAATTTAATGCCTATTGATTTCATTGGGTGACCCCTAGTTTGTGTGTAATGTGAAGGAATGAATGACACTTAGCTATTCACTTTTTCCACACCATTCATAATTTTACGGACTTCTGTCATATTTCCCCCTTAGTTGTCTCTTTTACTCTAATATGAATATTCCCAGTCTTTTAAATCTTGCCTCTTATGGAAGCTCTTCCAGACTCCTAATAATTTTTATTGCCCTTCTCTGTACTTTCTCCAATCCTTTTTGAGATGGTATTCAAGGTGTGGGTGTATAATGGATTTATATGATGATTTTATGACATTTTCCTATTCTATTATCTATCCCTTTCCTAAAGTTCCTAACATAGATAGCTTTTTTTGAGTGTGCGGCACTTCGTGTAGGTGTTTTCAGAGAACTATCCACAATGACTCCAAGATCTCTCAAGTAATAACAGCTAATTTAGACTCCATTTATATAGTTGGGATTATGTTTTCCAATGTCATTACTTTGCATTTTTCATCACTGAATCGCATCTGCTATTTTGTTTCCCTTGTTTTGTGGGATCCCTTTGTGACTTTTCAGTTTGCGTTGCAAATAATTATCTTGAATAATTTCATATCATCTGCAAACTGACACTTCACTGTTTACCCCTTTTTTCAGATCATTTTTAAATATGTTGAATAGCACTAATCCCAGTATAGATTCTTGAGGAACTCTGCCATTTACCTCTCTCCACTGTGAAAACTCTAGCCAGTTACTGATCCATGAGAGGACTTTCCCTTTTATCCCACGAATGCTTAGTTTGCTGAAGAGCCTTTGGTGAGGGACTTTGTCAAAGCGCTCCAAAAGTCCCACATTTGCAAGATAGGTTGTGATCATATCAGCACATCTCCAATTAGGGCTAGGCCAAGTGGTTTCTATCACCCACTTCTACCTCCATGGGCCTCCAACTATAGCCACCACCCAGCAGCTCATGTCAATGATTAGAGAAGGTTGGCTTGCACAGGGTCCTACCCACTGAGCTCTTGATTGGGGAATATGTCCAGCCCTACTAACAGTAGCGTAGTGCAAGGGGACGGTGGTGGGTCAGGCTCCTGGGCACCGGGCTGCAAGGGGTGCTGGGCTGGCTCCATACCAGGGCTGGATTAGAGGAGCCCCAGCATGGGCTGCCCTCTTTCGGGGTGCTGCCCGGTGCCCCTAGTCTCCCTCCGCCTAGGCCAGAATGGCAGCGGGGCAGCCTCAGCCCCTGGTGCTGGAGGGAGCCCATTCAACACTGCAGGGGTGGGGGGAGGGGGCAGAGGCTGCCCTCCCCTCCCTCTGCTGCTCCACTGGGTGGTGCCCCGGAAGTGGGCAGCCCAGGCCAGGACCCCTCTAATCTGGCCCTGGTATTTGGCCGGCCTGGCACCATCCTGAAGCCTCTCAGAGGGGCCCAGGCACCTAGCCTCTACAGATTCCCTGTCCCTGGAATACCTGAGGGATGGCTGTGAGAGTCCCTCCTGTCCTATGCAGGGGCAGGACCTGCAAGGCATGGGGCAGCAGGGGTGCTTGGGAGAGCCCAAATGTGGGCTGGGTTGCCGGGTGCCAGACACCTTTGCTATGCCACTGCTCACTAGTTGAATTGGATGTACTACTAAAGCCCGAAAGAGGTAGAGGAAGTTGTCAGAGTGACTAGAGGAATCCTTGGTTAGCTGCAATTACAGACACTGCTTATTTGCCCGATTCCTTGCTCCTTATCCCAGAACCCCATCTGTTCCTGCTTTCCTACCTTGCTCAAGCTCTGTGTTCCTACCTCTGAGGGTGACTTCAGCTTCAACTTCTGACTTTGTCTCTAGCTCTGAACTTTGCCTTGGCACCTGCCTCTGGTTCCAGGTTCCTGACTGCCCATGCCCTGCTCCCTACACTCATGTATTTCCCTGTTGGAACTCTGAGGATCCACTTCCCCATCACTTGTTCTCTGCTTTACACTGGGGCCTCAGGAGTGCACACCACAGTTGCTATCTTGTATAAGACGACTGCCTGAAGCCCAGCCACCTGCTATCTGCTGAATGACATGAGATATATCCTTCTCTTCCTGCTGAGCATTCTGCCTATGTCACATTCCCAATTCATTCCAGGGAATGAGGCTGGGTGCTGAGAATCAATCATACGCCAGCCCCATGACATGACTACCAGCCAATACCAGGGTCTTGGAATGTGAAAACGGGGGGGGGTCCTGCAACCACGGTGCATCCCCTCTAATTTTAATGAATTTATGCAAGGGATGAGTCTTCCGCATGGTAATGAAAATGGATTTAAATGTTAAATAAAAATGAAAGAATAAACATATGAATAAGCAGTTCAGCACTACATAAAGCATGTGCTAGCTGGTTGCTATTGCATCCCTTCGGAACTGGTGCATCACTTACCATGAACAAAGTAGCCTTGCTCCTGCCAGATGAGGAAGGCATCCCCCACTGCAGAGAATATTAACCCTGCTAAGATCTTAGTGGCGCTTCGATGTGCGACTAAGAAATTGACTCCATGTGCCAGCAGGAAAACCCATAAGCAGAAGATGGGAAGACACTTGATGAGGGCACTGAACCAGGAAGGGCTGGAAGTTGGCAGCCAGAGGACGAAATAGACACAAGTGGCTTTAAAAAAGGGCACGAGCTTGGGGCCTTCACTCTTCACCTAAAAGAAACAAGTTTTTGTTTTAAAAAAATCAGTAGGCTCATTAGAGGCGATAGTCCAATAAACCACATTGTAAAATGCTCTCCTTGGCTTTGAAAAGTGGCTTCCTTTCTCATTCAGAGTCCCTTCCACTGGCAGCATTTACCCATCAAACAAAAGCTGCTTGAACTTTAACACACTTTTCACTCCCATTAGCTGTTCAGCCAAGGACCTGCTCCGAGCCTCTGTGCCAAAACAAGGATTCAGGATTTGTTTGATTTTGAGTGGAAGTTGGGGGAGAAGTAGGTTTCTTTTTTTTTTTTTTTTTCTTTTTGCAAGGTAGTGTTAAACGCTCTACTTCTTCCTTTAAAAAACACTGACGGCCTGATCCAAAGTGCATGGAAATCATAGTCACCTTTTCATTCACTTCAATTGCCTTTGACTCAGGTCCTTTTTAGCATCTCTTTCCCAAGCCATCGAGTTTCTCTGTTTGCTATCACTAGTGCCAGTGTTGGATAGCTGTAGGTCCTCAGTACTGATGGTTTGGGGACCATATTCTGACTGGACAAATGGATTGTCATGATGGAATGGAAGTGAATATGGGAGAGACCCATTCTGAGTTCCAACCATGAAGTTTAGCAACCCCAGAACTACTCTGTAACATGATGTTCTATGGATCACACTGTTATAGTGCTGAAAACCCAGTCACAGAAGCATGGGAAACCCCTGCTTCAGAAGCCTGGGAGAAAGGGTTGTTCCCTTCATCAGTCATTAGGCCCTGTGCGGTTTGAAATAGGATTATATGGGTAAGGCATGCTCTTCCATTGAGTCAATGTGTTTTGGGTCAGGACCCTGGAGAACAGGTTCCTGCAGGGGTGGGATTACAACATTTTCCTATTGCAATGCCAAATCACTGAAGTACAAACTTCACAAAATTGAGAGGGGTCTGGGGAGTTGGAATTCTGAGGTGCAGGGTATGAAGGGTCTTCACATGTAGTATCTGTGAAGGGTCAGATATGAAGAAGTAGGAATGAGCAACACCAGGAAGCTGCTAGTCACAAGGGCTAAGGCTTTCAACACCACTGTTGCATTGAATGGGAAGTTCTTCAACATATCAGCATCTCCTTAGCAGTGAGCTATTGTAGCACCTCTGACTACGTTATTCATAGTGCCATCACAAATTTTAAATGTTCCAATTAGCAACCCAGGCTAGATATCTCATTCACACACAGCATGTTAGCTTCTTACGTTATGGGGGAGCTGGTGGATTTGGGTTGCCAGTACAAAAGATTCTTGTGAGATATTTTAGAGAAGCTCTTACACCTCTGGTGTTTGACACAAGCCTTTGAAATTCGGGGGGGTGGGGGGGGGGGCCTTGGGAATAGAGAAGTGCCTTTTCCTTGGGACAAAGAAATTCTATTTAGATCTAAATAGCTAAACTATGGAAAATCATTATTTTCCTTCTTTCACTTGTGTTTTTCGGGAAAACTTTGGCACAAAAATAGTAAATGGATTTGAATGTTCTAAAGCCATGCTGTCACTAAAGCAATAGACATTGCACTGGGAGCACCTAGGAGTTACCCAAACATCCGTAACTGGAGAGGAAAAAGGAAGAGGGAGAGGTTGCTGAGAGGGACTCCCTTCAGAGCAAGCACACGGCCCCAGCAGCCATCCTGTTTCGTCTGGGTGCCGTACAGAGCAAAAGCTTCCTCAACTGCTGACTTGCAGGGAGGAGAGAGAGACGCATCATACACATTCACAGGTCTGGCTACCTAACCATCCTCCAGGCCCAGCATATGGCCCCTTCAATCTATTTCCACCTCTGGAACAACAGTCTTGTCTTCCTGTAGGTCAAGCAGAAGAAGTCTGTACTGAAAAGTAAGGGTTCAAGCCCAGACCTGTTTGTGATGCATGGTGGGGAATTGGTTACAAATGCACATAAGGCAACTCATTTTTAACTTTTACTTGTTATAAAACCTAGCCAAATGCATTTAAAAATCTCTAAAGTAACAGAACATTACTTAGGTTGCAAGATTTAAGGTTACCTGCACTTAGAGGCTTTTTAATATTATATATTTATATATAATCTTCATCTTAGGACTAGTTTTGGAATTTTTCAAATACTTTGGGCTGAATTCTGATCTGTTCCAGTGGTGTAAGCCTGGAATTTGTGGTCAGATAATCCCCTACATGAGGATAACCCTCTGATCACAGAGAGAGGCAGTAGGATGTCACATTGTTAATAGTTCATCCCAGAGGCGTTGTTGTCGTCGGGCTGGTAGGGTGCCGGCCCCGGGTAGAAAAGCCTGAGCCCCGAATCTATTCCGGGGCCCAGGAACCCAGAAAACTCCGGCGGAACGCGTGTTCTGCTCTGCCCTGCAGGCAGGCTGCTGCTCAGCTGGGAGCAGCGGCCGCCAGCTGGGCTGGGGAGTTTTCAAATCTCCCACCCTGAGCATGCTCCAAAAAAGCACGTTCAGGGCGGGAACGGCCTCCTGGCCAGCCCAACGCCGGATGCCCCTGCAGCTCTCCGGTCAGGTAAGTTCGGGGGGTGTGTGCGGGGGGGAAGCTGGGACCAGGAAGGCTGGGTGGGCCGGGGAGCCGATGGGAAACTGGGGGCCAGGGGACGGGCAGGCCGGGAAGCCGATGGGGAATGGGGGCCAGCCCAACACCGGACGCCCCTGTAGCTCTCCGGCCAGGTAAGTTGGGGGGCCGGGCGGAGGAGCGCTGGGGAGCTGGGATTGGGAAGGTTGGGCGGGCTGGGGAGCCAGTAGGGGCTGAGCAGTGTTCCCTGTAACGTGCATGGGTGCGTGGCCGCTACACCCGCACAGGCTTCCGGGACCCCTGCACAGCCCGGCAGCCTCCCGACCCCAGCAGCTGGGCTCCTCCAGGGCTGCCGCTTTGCTGCAGCAGCCCCCGCAGTCCCTCCCCCCCCGAGCCCGGTGACTGGGCTCTTCCAGGGCTGCCTTGTCGCTTTCTTTTCTTTTCCTTTACTTTTCTTTCCTCCTTTTCTTTCTTTCCTTCTCTTTCTTCCTTCTTTCTTTCCCTTCTCTTCTTTCTAGGGGTGTGGCCTAGCTGGGGGGGGGCTAACAGGGGGTGGGCTGGGGGCCACAGCCCTGGATCTTTTTGCTATCCAGCAACGCCCCTGGTTCATCCTTTATATATTCTAGACCAGTACCTTCTAAATGGGTTATGTATAGGGTGCTACCTTTGAGGTACAATAAATGGGACATCTGTGCTGATCCTCAGCCCATAAAACTGCACAGCTGTGCGCACTTACAGACTTCTGAGTTAGCTATCTTAAAAAAGGAACTATTCAGGGAAAACCTGAACAAGTGGCAAACCTAGTTAGGTAATGAATTATGGAGTGACCCTTTCAAGGCCATTGTTCAACTAATATAGCTCTGGTCCTGGTTTAGTGCCAAACAGCTGCAATCTGGGAGATGTAGTTTGCAGAGAATGGTGGGAGATATAGTCAGGGATCCTGTGACTGTAGGCTGGGACTGCAAGGCATGCTGGGAAGGAATGCCAGGGTATATAAGAAGCAGCCTTGTTACAGAACAGAAGGCTAGGGATTAGCTAAGAAGGAGGTGGTTCCAGCTCTCCCTTCCCCTATCAGAGTTGAGATAGTCTAAACATGGGCAAGATATAGAAGGACCCTAGGGAAGGATGAGCCAAGTGACTGGTGGCAAGGAGGTTAGAGGAGCTGAGATGTAAAGTAAAAGCTAGAATCCCATTATCGGTATATGAGGTGTTCAGTCTGCCTTTGCTCATCTGCACCAACAGAAATCAGAGAAGATTGTTTTGCCTAGGGATGGTAAGTTACTATTGGTATTAATCAATCCTATGTCCACACAGGTAAGAGCTGTGGCCTGGGGTTGGCCAAGAACGTGTTATGGGTTTGGACTTCTGTTCCTTCCAAATGGAGTGACGTTACTGGTTAGCTGGAGGACTGGACCACATCCAATCATCCAGCTACCCAAGAATGAGGAGAAACTGAGCCACCTGTGATGACTGTATCATAAGGTAAGACTCTGCTATTGGTTTAGATGTTTGTCATGAGATTAAATATTTCTAGTCTTCACTACTCTTGCAAACTCTTTTTCATGGTTTATAAACTCAACTGCCAACTTTACTCTGATCTGAAACTTCTATAAAACCACTAAAAATTGCAGAGAAATTGCATTTGCAAGTGTCGAACTACGTAATCCTACCTTAGCTCTGGACATTTTCTGAACTCATAATGACTTTGGTTTCAGAGGCCTTAAAAATTAATATAAATTTCTACAAAACATTTTCACTATATGTCTGTGCAATTACAGTGAAATATTATCACAACTATCAGTATGCAGCCACATATAATAAAATATTCCAAAACTTGGGCAGGCTAACAGGAAGTCAAGGCTTTGTATCTGAAAGGAAGTATGTATGTACTTTATGCAGGAGAATATTTCCATTGATTTAAATAGGGATAAAAATGTGTGTAATTCTCTGCAGGATCAGAGCTTTAACATGCATCAAACACCTGAGAGACAGAAATTAATAGACCATCTTTTTCCTCTCTTTTCTTGTTGATTCCTTCTTACTCTAATTGGGCATCTCCCACCTCTTTGTAGCTGTAGTTTAATGGTGACGGGTAACACTATGAAATGTGTACCGTCGCTCAACCAGCAGAGTGAATGATTAGTGTAAGGATCTAACCACCCTTGGAGTCTTTTTAAGTAAACAACTAACACGATATGATCACAAACCATGTCCAACGACCTGCTTGTGCTTTACAAATACAGCTATGCCTCATCACTCCTACAAATTAATTAAATGACTCTGTAGAATCACTTCACTTACGAAATACAGCCACTCCTCGGGATGAGAAATGGGCATTGTTTAATAGTCCACCACCGTACTACTCAGCAATTTAGGTCAGGGAGTGAAGAAACAAAAATGCAGGAGCTAGAAGGACAGGCTTAAAAGGAAAGAGTTTGAGAGCTTTGTATGAGTAGCATGGGGAGGTGCCGTTAAGAACTGGAACAGGATACCTACATACAAATATATGTGACGAGCATAAACACAAAGGATGGAGAAGAATTATTTAGTGCAATGGCTCCCAAACTGTGGTCCACAGAAAAATGGCTGGCTCCATATTGCTTGTTTCCAGTTTCTAGGTAACATTAAAATAAACTAATAAAAATACATGACTTTTCCATGTAAGCAAATGACAAATACATGATAAGTGCTCACAAATGAAGTAGGAGGTAGCTCATGAGGCATTACGATAAAGTTTTGGAAAGTACCTACATGATTTAGACTCCTAAATTACATTAGCTTTCAATAAGACTTGGGAACCAGGCACCTGTCACATCTGAAAATGGGAATATGAAAAGCCAACCAACCATCAGTGCTTTTGAAAACTTTACTCTATTACAATTTGAGGAATGGCAACCTGGGCAGCAGTGACCATGAGATAGTAGAGTTCAGGGTCCTGATCAAAGCAAGAAAGGAAAGAAGCAGAACACAGACCCTGCACTTCAGAAAAGCAGATTTTGGCTCCCTCAGGGAACTGATGGGCAGGATCCCTTAGGTGGCTAATCTGAAGGGAAAAGGTGTCCAAGAGAGCTGGCTGTATTTTAAAGAAACCTTATTAAGAGCACAGGAAGATACCATTCCGATGTGCAGAAAGAACAGCAAATATGGAGGGCACCCAGCGTGGCTTAACAGAGAACTCTGCAGAGAGCTGAAACATAAAAGGGAAGCTTACAAGAAGTGGAAGTTTGGACAGATGACTAGGGAGGCGTACAAAGATACTGCTCAGGCCTGCAGGGATAAAATCAGAAAGGCCAAAGGGCAATTGGAGTTGCAGCTAGCAAGGGATGTGAAGGATAACTGGAAGGGGTTCTAAAAGTATGTCAGTAACAAGAAGAGGATCAGGGATGGTGTAGGTCCCTTACTGAATGCAGGGCTGTCCCTTGGGGGGAGCGGGGCCCAGGGCCAGTTGGCCTAGGCAGGGTCCCCCCCATGCTGGATGGGAGCGTGGTAGGCTGGCCTGCTTTGCCCCCCAGGAACCCCAGTTGCCCCCTGGGGACCTGGAGCCACCCCCAGGGACCCTGGTCACCCCCTGGGGACTGGGACCCAGCCTTGGCCAGGAAACCGAGGCCACCCGCCGGTGGGGAGCCGGCCCCGGCTGGGATGACAAGGCCACCTGCCGGCCCGGCAGGGAGCCAGCCCCAGCCAGGACCACGAGGCCACCCACTGGCAGGAGCCGGGCCAGCCCCATGCCCAGCCACCCAGTGCATCCGTGGGCCAGCTGGTGACAGGAGCAGGGCCAGGTGGGCTGGCCCAGCTCCAGCTGGGATCAGCTGCTCTCTCCTGCTCCGCCCCTATGGGCTGGCTGCTCTACCCTGGGGGTGGGGCAGGACTGCCCGCCTGCCCTGCCTTGCCTTTGGCAGGAAGCCAAAGGCAGCAGGGCGGGGCCTAGGGGAGTGAGCAGGCTGTACGGTGGGGGGGGGGATTGTAGTGGTGCAGTGTGTGGGCCCCACGCTGCCCCACTGATAGCGGGGCTCTTGAAACTGTGGGGTGTGGGGAAATCACACTGCTCGCCCCCCACAAAGGATGGGTTTGACTGAATGGGGCAGGTATCCTTGTGGTGGGTGATGTGGAAAACGCTGAAGTACTCAATGCTTTTTTTACCTCAGTCTTCACAGGTAGGTTCAGCTCCCAGGCTACTACACGGGGTAACACAGAATAGAGAGAAGAAGAGCGGCCCTCGGTGATGGAAGGTCAGGTTAGGGACTACTTAGAGAAGTTAGATGTGTACAAGTCTATGGGGCTGAATGAACTGCATCCGAGGGTGCTGAGGGAGTTGGCTGATGTGATTGCAGAGCCGCTGGCCATTATCTTTGAAAACTCGTGGCGAACAGGGAAGGTCCCAGATGATTCGAAAAAGGCAAATACAGCATCTATCATCAACAAAGGTAAAAAGGAAGATCCGGGGAACTACAGACCAATCAGCCTCACCTCAATCCCTGGAAAAATCCTGGAGCAGGTCCTCAAAGAATCCATCCTGAAACACTTGGAGGAAAACAGAGTGACCAGGAACAGTCAGCATGGATTCACCAAGGGCAAATCATGCCTCACCAATCTGATTGCCTTCTATGATGAGATGACTGGATTTGTGGATGCAGGAATAGCTGTCGACGTGATATACCTCAACTTTAGCAAAGCTTTTGGTATGGTTTCCCACAGCATTCTTGTCAGCAAGTTAAGGAAGTAGGGGTTGGGTGAATGGACCATAAGGTGGATAGAAAACTGGCTAGATCATTGGGCTCAGTGGGTAGGAATCAATGGCTCAATGTCTTGTTGGCAACCAGTAACAAGTGGAGTGCCCCAGGGGTTGGTCCTGGGGCAGTTCTGTTCACCATCTTCATTAATGATCTGGATGATGGGATAGATTGCACGCTCAATAAATTTGCGGATGACACGAAGCTGGGGGGAATGGTAGACACTCTGGAGGGCAGGGATAGGATTCAGGGAGACCTAGGCAAATTGGAGCATTGGGCCAAAAGAAATCTCATGAGGTTCAACAAGGACCAGTGAAAAATCCTGCACCTAGGATGGAAAAATCCCATGTACTGCTACAGGCTGGGGACCGATCAGCTAAGTAGCAGCACTGTAGAAAAGGACCTGGGGGTTATGGTGGACGGGAAGCTGGATATGAGTCAACAGTGTGCTCTCGTTGCCAAAAAGGCCAATGGCATATTGGGCTGCATCAGTAGGAGTGTTGACAGCAGATCGAGGGATGTGATTATTCCCCTCTATTCGGCACTGGTGAGGCCGCATCTGGAATACTGTGTCCAGTTTTGGGCTCCCTACTACAGAAAGGATGTGAACAAATCAGAAAGAGTCCAGTGGAGGGCAATGAAAATGATTAGGGGGCTTAGGCACATGACTTACGAGGAGAGACTGAAGGAACTAGGCTTATTTAGTCTGCAAAAGAGAAGACTAAGGGGAGATTTGATAGCAACCTTCAACTACTTGAAGGGGTGCTCCAAAGAGGAGGGAGCGAGGCTGTTCTCAGTAGTAACAGAAAACGGAACATGGAGCGATGGTTTCAAGTTGCAGCTGGGGAGGTCAAGGCTGGGTATTAGGAAAAACTTTCTCATTAGGAGGGTGGTGAAGCATTGGAATGGGTTACCTAGGGAGGTGGTGGAATCTCCATCTTCGGAAACATTTAATGCCTGGTTAGACAAAATGCTGGCTGAGATGATTTTAGTGTGAGTGGTCCTGCTTTTAGCAGGGGGTTGGACTAGATGACCTCATGAGGTCCCTTCCAGCCCTAAGATTCGATGATTCTATGAAACCTGGTTTAGCATAGCATGAGAAATGATAACTATTGCTAAGAATGATGGGTTGAGATTAAGATGGGGGAGATTAGTCTGAATATCAGGAGGAAAAACAACCTGCCAACAGTGAAATGTAGGGAAGTGGCAGAAGATCCATACTTGGAAGCTATAAAACTAGATAAAACACCAGAAAATGTTTTTGTTGGAAACAATCCTGTGCTGGCACCCAGGAAGTGAATGGGAGTATTGAATAAGCTACTTGGACCTCTGAAACTGGCTTGAATGGAAGAGCAGTGAATTGACTTGCAATCTTCTCTAGACCATAGTTGAATGGCCACCTACTGAAGGTGTGGGAGCCATTCTTATCGAGCTAAGAACACTGCTTTCCTGGTAACCTGTTCATAACAATTTATTATCCCAAATATTCCAGTTAGTAACATTTTAGCACAACAATCTGCACAAGCCAGCAAAAGCTGGGGCACTCTTTCCCACTCACCCCTGAGACTGGCCTGATTTAATCAAGTAGAATATGATGCACTCCTGCACTGCAAATCTCACACTTCACTGCCCTCCTGGCATAATTGTTTTCATTTCCACTTGTATTTGTGGCTAAACATTTAAGTGGTTGGTAACTTTATTGTGATAGATGATGTTGCCAATCCATGTCATGGCTAGTGCTTTTCATTCTCATGTCTCCATAAACTAGTGTGACTGTTAGAATGTGTTGACCATTTTGTCTCAAGTAGGAGCCCTGGGGCAAGGGAGTTATCTTGGATTTGTGATGGCATGAAGAGTGGGGTCATAACTGCATGTGCAACAATCAGACTCTTATCACAGAACCAAGGTAGAGGATTATATACTTAAATTTTCTTACCAGATAGATCCCCATTGGTCCACTGAGTACAATGTCTACCTACATCATTAGCCAATACTGGATACTTCAGAGAGATAATCTAGACCACGGGGGAGAAAGGTAAAGAACTCTCTTTGGACCTCAGCAGTCAATTGTCTTTACTCTGAAGCAGATTGGGGTAATCGATCTGCCACTGCTAATCATCTGTTGGCCTAATTATGTAGAGCCAGCCCTAGGAATGTCAGAATACCAGTCCTAGGAATGTGTCCAGAAGTAGGGACCCATGTTCTGGGAGGAGCGCCCTTTGGACATGCACCTAGGACCTCTAATAGCTGCTGGCTCACTGTGATTTCTCCCTCTGCCTCAGAAGATGAGCTTAGGAACCCAGTTTTTCCAGATTCTCTCAGACTTTTTCCCACACAGTTACTTTACCAGCTCATTTCTCTGTTGACTGTGCATATGTATCATAACAGATAAAGCCAGAGTATTTATGGTCAGTAAGGGGGTTTAAATGAAGGGTTTCAGTTCCGTTTATTAAATGATTCAGCAGCTAAATTTTGGGTTGAAGTGCCTAAAATTCCACTATTTTTATTTCTCCCTTTAAGTGAGAGAAATCTTCCCTCTTATCCTCTTTGGAAAATTCTCTTCCAAAAAATGTCTGGTGCTTTGCCTTTAGCACTGATTGCTGTATACAACTGCAAACAAACATGGAGGTACAGAATGAATTTATACCAGCATCTTCTAGATTATTTAAATTGCCGTATGACAGACTGACACGGTGCAGAAGCCCTGCTTGTTTCCAAGTAAGGGATTAATTCTAGCTACCTTCTAGTAAGAAGGTAAGGCACAAGGTCCAATTAGACTTTCAAAGAGAACAGAGGAAATTCTACAGGGTAAATTCATCCCTGCATTCTGTGTGTTCTGCATTAACATGGCTAACAGCTCTGTGCTGCTGCTGCAGAAGCCTCTCCTTGTCTGGCATAGGGTGGCATTGTAAGATGGGCAGATACCATTTTAGAAGAAGGCCAGAGGAGAGAGAAGAGGTATCAAATAGTCCTGCACTTTGGCAATTCTGCCTCCCTGCAGTGACACAAGGGGGCCATTGCAATAGCAATGCTAATAACCCACACAGAGGCTCACACCAGCCACCACTGAAGAGATGTGGTAGGAGTCACCTCCCTTCCATCCCTGTTCTAGTGCAGGAATGAACCTGCTTCCAGGAGAAGAACTTCTTCCTTGTCAGGAGAGAAGGGCAAGGTCCACGTTTGTGCTCAAAGGAACAGCTTTTGTCCCAAGTTACTCTCTAACACCAGAACAAAACCTTAACCAATAGACCTTTTGCTGCTGAACAAGCTGATTCATTCTCCCATCTTACAAAGACTCATGTGAAATACTATGTTGGCACAATATATTAGTCTGAGCTTTTCACGACTTTGAAACACTCCTCCAGCCCTTCATGTACAATGGTGCTTGTGCTGATAAGGTTTAATGTGTGTGTTTAACTTTCCCCTCCAAAAGCGGTCAAATTTAAACTGCCCATGACCTTGCCATGGATTAAACATACTTTAGGACTGAGAGACTCCTGCCTCTTTAAACCATGCAGTGCAATGAATATCATGTCATACCACATGGAGAGCGGCAGCTGTGGCAAGGGTTAACATTACTGTTGCATCCATGCTGCTATTGCACAGAAAGTTTGTAAAGTAGTTTCTAAAACCAGGTGCGGAGAAGGGCTACATGGATTGTGCCTGGGAAGGTGACTGCTGATAATGGGATGATCCCATCCATTACACCTGGTTGTTTCTTTGGTGGGCGACTGATACCAGCACTGGAACTGGAGGGGGGAAGGGGCAGGCTGCCTACCCACTTTTTAACATAGGAGTAGTTTAGTGGAGCAGGGCCAACTGTAAACCTCGGGCAGCCACTTGCCCATGATGGGGAGAACGGATCGCAGGGCTGCAAGTGCCAGATAGTGGCTGGGGAGGAGGGAAGGGAAGGGCAGAAGTAGGATGGGTTGCACAGCCCATTCCTGGAGAGCTATATGCAGCCCCTGGAGGTAAGAGATTGGCTGCACCAAGTAGCTGAGAGGAGGGGAGGGGTGCTGTGTGGGGAGACAGTACAGAGGGCTGGGACCATGAAGTAGTTCAGAGGTTAGGGAAGAAGGGGTGCAGGGATCTCACTTTGGCCATGACAGAGGTGATTCATGGGCCGGGGGGACATAGGGTCATGAGGAGCCGTGTAGCACAGGGAGGGAAGAAGCAGCAGAGTGCCTGGCTACAGCTGCCCGCTGAGTTTTCCCCCACCCCCATGGGGCTGCCTCCCCTTCCTGCTGCCTGGTGAGTCAGGGGATGGAGCCAGAGGCAATCTATAAGCTGGTCATGGGCCCCCCAGAACCTTTCAACTGAGCCCTCCCCACCCCACCCACCGCACCAGCCACAATTATGTGTCACCTGCCCCCATCCCACCCACTTCTATAAAGTCACCTGTGTGGGTAGATGCTTGGTGACTGACCTGCAGAGAACTCAGGCAGATATAATGATGTGACTTGCGTTGTCTTGTACTAATGGAATGTAACAGAGACACTGTTTTCTTTTAGCTCTTGCATCAGCTGTAGAGTAAGTCTTGTTTTGGGGGACAGGAAGATGAATGGAACTTGGGATGCTTAACAGGAGACCACCACAGGGCTCCATTTAGCACATGCCTAAATCAGGGCCAGGTATCAGGTGACTGGATTTTAATAGCAACCAATTCACAAGCTCTTGCAATGGGGCACAATGCCTCCCCTACAAATTACACCTGTGGGGGGAAGCAGTGGCATTAAACACTCGTCAGTGCTGTGGGTAACACAGTCTGTCATAATTAAATGAGAAATATAGAGAGCTTTGTGATAACTAGGAAAACTGCACAGTAAATGTCTGCTGGGTGCAAAGGTTGCAGATCTCACAAGACAACTAGACAGAAGAACGTGCACTCCTGGGGAGGAGCCAATGATTGTGGCACATGTAGGTATCTGTGACATAGGGGAAGGTAGAGGACAGGTCCTCGAGGCCAAATTTAGGCTGCTAGGTAAGAAATTAAAACATACTCTGAAATGCTTCCAGTTCCATACACAGGGCCAAAAAGATAGAACAGCAGGGACCAGAGTGTGGGTTAGACGAGGGTGTAGTCCTATGCAGGAATTATGGGCACTTCCAAACCAAGACAAAATCATTCTGTTTGCATGTATAATTTTAAAAATTACAGAGGAAAAGGGCTGAGGAAAAGCCAACAGATAGAAGAGCACATAAAAATGGCCAAACTAGGTCAAACCTGTGGTCCATCTAGCCCAATATCCTGTCTTCTGACAGTGGTCAATGTCAGGTGCTTCAGAGAGAATGAATAGAACAGGTAATCATCAAGTAATCCATTATTTGGGTGGAGACACCCCCTAGGGATGAATTCTGAATCTTAGTAAAGAGGATATGAAAGAAATTGCTTAAGTACAGGTAGGAGCTAGTAAGGAACAATCACATATAAAAATGGCCCAACTAAATATAACACATGAAGGCCAGCAAATATTGACAAAAACGTACAAGTGATTATGTATACATGCTAGAGGTCTAAATACTAAGATGGGTGAACTAAAGGGTGTGCCATTAAATAAGGATATTAATATAATAGGCATAAAGCAAACTTGGTGGAACAAGGCTCCTCAAGGGAACAGGGTATTACCATGGCACAAAATACATAGGAATGAGCAGTAAGTCACACTGATGAGGACGTACCACTATATGTGAAAGAAAGTTGAGTCAAATAAAGTAGCAATCTTAAATGAATCAAACTGTACTACAAAATCTATGGATAAAAATTTCTTGCTTGAACAATAAGAGTACAGCAGTAGGAACAAGCGACCAACTACTGAACTAAGATGGAGACTGTGAAATACTCAGGGAGATTGAATTTTCTGCCTTTGCAGTCTCTCCAATAATAATGGGAGATTTCAGCTATCCTCATATTGAGAAGGTGTGTCACCTCAGGAATTGATGCAGAGATAAAATTCCTAGACACCGTAATTGACTGCTTCTTGGAGAAGCTTGTCCCAGAACCCACAAGGGGAGAGCCAACTTTTGATTTAGTCCTAAATGGAGCACAGGATCTAGCTCTAGAGGTGAATACAGCTCAACCACTTGATAATAGCAACTGTAATGTCATTAAATTTAAAATCCTTGGAGGAGGGGGGAGGAAATGCCAAAGAAATCCACCATGGCAGCATTTAAATTCAAATAGGGAAACTACACACAAAAAAAGTTAGCTAAACAGAAATTAAAAGAAACAGTCATAAGGAGGAAATGCCTGCAAACTGCATGGCGACTATTTTAAAACCATAATTAAGGTTCAAATTAAATGAATACCCCAAATGGAAAAAAATTCCAAACCTGATAAGAGGACCACATAAATGCCATCATGGCTAAACTACAAAGTAAAAGAGGCAGTTAGATGCAAAAAGGAATCCTTTAAAAATTGGAAATCCTATCCTATTGGGGAAAATGGAAAGGAGCATAAACTCTGATAAGTCAAGTATAGAAGTATAATTAGGCAGGACATGAAAGAATTTTAAAAGCAACTACCAAGAACACAGACTAACAGCAAAAAAAAAGTATGTCATCAGCAGGAAGCCTGCTGAGCATCCAGTTGCCCTACTGATTGTTTAGTCTGGGTGCTAAAGGAACACTTGAGGAAAAGAAAGCTGTTGAGAAGCTAAATGAATTCTTTGCATCAGTCTTTGCAACAGAGAATGTGGAGGACATGCCCACAACTGAGCCAACGGTGTCAGTAGAGATGGTTTTGGAATTAACTGATACATTTAACAGTAATAAATCACCAGGACCAGATGGTATTTACCCAAGAATTCTGAAGGAACTCAAATATGAAACTATAGCATTACTAACTGTGGTATGTAACCTATTGCTTAAATCAGCCTCTATACCAGATGATTGGAGGGTAGCTCATGTAGTGCCTTTATTTAAAAAAAAAAAAAAAAAAAAAAGGCTCCAGAAGCCATTCTACCACTTACATGCTGCTAAGCCAAACTTCAGTGCCAAGGGAATTGATTAAAACTACAATACAGAACAAAATTACTTGCCACATAAATGAACATGATAAGGTGGAGAAAAGAACATGGCTTTTGATGAGGCGTGATTTCCCTTTACGAATCTACTAGTATTCTTTGAAGGAGTCAACAAGTATGTGAACAACGTTGATCTAGTGGATATAGTGTACCTGGACTTTAAGAAAACTTTTGAAAAAGTCCCTTACACCCAGCTTTTAAGTAAAGTAAGGAGTCGTGGGATAAGAAGGATCCATAACTGCTTAAAAGATAGGAAATAAATGGTAGGAATAAATAGTCAGTTTTCACAATGGAGTGAGATAAACAGCAGATCCCCCAAGGATCTGTACTGGGACCAGTGCAGTTTGACAAATTCATAAATGACCTGGGGAAACGGGGAAACAGTAAATGGGTAAAGTTTTCAGAAAATACTAAATTACTCAAGACAGGTAGGTCCAAAGTTGACTGTGAGGAGTTACAAAGGGATCTCTCACTAAACTGGATGAAAAAATGATAGCCGAAATTTATTGCTGATAAATGCAAAGTAATGCACATTGGGAAACATAATTCCAACAGTCAAATTCCAAAGGGGTAGCCATGTTACTCTATTGTAGAAAAATAACAGAGTCCTGTAGCACTTTTAAAGACTAACAGATTTATTTATCACACAAGCTTTCGTGGGAGAAAATCCCACTTTGTCATACAAAATGATGGGGTCTAAATTAGCTGTTACCACTCAATAAAAATCTTGGTGTCTCTGTGCATAGTTCTCTGAAAGTATCCTCTTAACATGCAGCAGCAATCAAAAAAGCTAATAGAATGTTAGGAACTATTAGTTAAAGGGATAGATAACCCAGAAAATATCATAATGTTGCTATATAAATCCATGGTATAACCACATCTTGAATGCAGCATGCTATTCTGGTCATCCCATCTCAAAAAAGATATTAAAATTGTCATTCTCTGTACGTTTTCCAATGAAAACAATTAGGGCTATGGAAAAGCTTCTATATGAGGAAAGATTAAAAAAACTGGGAATAGTCACCTTAGAGAAGAGGCAACTAAGGAGAATATAATATAGGTCTATAAAAGCATGAATGGTGTGGAGAAAGTGAATAGGGAAGTGTTATTTACCCCTTCACATAGCACATGACTGAAGGGGGGCGGTCACCCAATGAAATTAATAGGCAGGCGGTTTAATATAAACATAAGGAAGTACTTTACACAATGCCCAGTCAACCTGTGGAACTCATGATAACAGAACGTTGTGAAGGCCAAAAGTATAAGGGGGTTCAAAAAGGAATTAGATAAATTCTTGGAGGATAAGTCCACCAAAGGCTATTAGTCAGGATGGTCAGAGGGACAACCCCATGCTCTGGGTGCCCCTAAACCTTCAACTGCCAGACGCATCTGGCACTGGCCACTGTCAGAGACAGGATACAGGGCTAGATGGTCATTGACCTGATGCAGTATGGCCATTCTTAAGATCTTAGGCTATGTCTACACTTGTTAATTTAAGTCAACTTAGCATGTCCCCACTCAAAAATTAAGTCAACTTAGAGGGGACCCTGCCAAATTGACCTAGAGCATCCACATTGAACGTCTAGGTCGACTTGTAGGGGCTAGGTGGACCTGGGACAGGTCCACGGTGGCAGGGAGGTCACCCCTTGCCAAGTGCCAGGGGGCTCAGCCTTTGCCCCATTGTACCTTGGTACAATGGGGGCTGAGGGGGACAGGGACCCTGGCAGGGCATAGGGGCAGGGTGGACAGGGCTCTGTCCTGCCCTGTGGGGGGGCACGCCAGGCTGTGGCTGTGCCAGCCACCCTGGCAGAGAGGGTAGTGGGGAAGCCCTGCAGCCCCCTAAGTCGACTTAAAGTTGACTTAGGGCTACTCTGCATCCACACTGGCTAAGTCAACTTTCTAAAGTTGACTTAGCCAGAAAAGTCGACTTAAAACTAGGTTTAGTAATGTCGACTTTAATTTTCCTTAAGTCAACTTAAGGACAATGTAGTGTGGAAGCAGATTAAATTAAATCGACTTACGCAGGTTTAAGTCGACTTAATTTGTAAGTGTAGATGCACCCTTAGGGAGGCCTCTGTCAACTGGCACTAATGCAGACTTCATTAGCTTAATACTTGCCACTCTGGGTGTCACAAATCAACCACTGACCCTGCACCCCATGGGATTTGTGTTCTGTTCTTATAGTGGGCTCAAGAGCAATATCCCCAGATTCACAAAACAAGCTTTTCACATCCCTTCAGAGCTTTGGTCCACTGCTGACTGAAGAAGTAAGGTTGACCACTAATAACGCTTGACTTTTTCTAAAGAGCAGCCTGTGGCTGTCTGCCAGAGGAATACAATTAAACCCTTGGCACTGGCCATTGGAATTCTTAGGTGCTGAACTTAAATGTATTTCTGGAGTAGCCTTGGTCCCAGAAAATCTCCTTGCCTGGCATCTCAGTGGAGGTATGGGGAGAAAACAGGATCAGAGAGAATTAATCAAATTGGCATTAAAATAATGGGGGGGGGGTCCACTGTCAAAGTGGATGGGAACTCATTCACAGCTATGCCCTGAAATGAGATCACAAAACAACTGTTTAATTTACAAGGCAAGATTTTGCAATCTTGTTAACATTCAGTTTAATCCTTATATGTCAAAGATCAGCATCAACCATTGTGGCTGAAGACTGGTCAGCAGAGAGCTAAAACCTTCCCAGTCATATGTCTAGCCCCAACCAAACACACCAGAGAAGTGAATCTCTGGCTACTTAGCTCTGAGGAAACTACTGAACTAAGAAAATCTCTAATGTCTACTCTATTGTCTTGTGGCTGTGAAATGTCCACAGGACTGTGTGCCTCCAACCACAGTAGTGGTGGAACCGGGCCAGCCCAAGGGCTTTTGGTGCCCTAGGTGAACTATGACTTTGGTGCCCCCATCAGTGGGTAATACTTTCATTTATAAGGGATAACGTATTAATTATATTTTTTAAATAGAGAAAATATAAACTTCCATCACCCCTTAAAGCCTGGCATCCTAGGCAACTGCCTAGTTCACCTGTATGGCTGGGCCGGCCCTGGGTGGAACCCAATGTAACTCATCCACAACAGCTATCTCATTCAGTTTCATTTGTGTTGCCATACACCACCCTCCCACTGTCCAGGAAACATTGAATGGTGGCACTGAGGGGTGTATTGTGTATGGGAGAGCAGGGGTGTAGCCAGCCCCCAGTTTCTGGCTGGGCCCCTGAATCTGTAGGGTGGGCCCAGCCAAGGGCAGTTCCGTTCACGTGACCAGAAGCTGCTCTGAGATGCTCCACTTGTTAATTAGCGAGTAGAGCTGTGGGAGGAGAGAGGCGGAGAAGCAGCGTGATGAGGCCTGCCCACCGCTGTGACACGAACTTTGCCACTGGGGCTGCAGGGCCGGCCTGCAGCTGCAGCAGTGAAGTTCATGCCACCAGCAGACAGGCCTCATGTCCAAGTCCATTTGGGCCCACCCATGGCTACACCCTTGTGGGAGAGGCACAGAGCCCAATCTACCACCAAGGAACTGATTGTGATGTCACAAATCAGGTATTCTTATGGGCCAGAGTCAGTCCTGGAGCTCTGAGATGCAACTTCCTTAAAATCAAAGCAGCAATACTCGCTGACATCAGGACTCTCACAAGCAGAAACACATAGGAGTGGAGGAGACTATGGCTGTCAGACAGGCTTTGAGGGACTTCCCAAAGGCCTACAAATTATAGCTCACTACACAAGGACACCTGTTAGTTATCAGGAATAGGACATTCATAGTATCGAGCATTGTTTATAAAGGTGCACTAGGTTCTATTGCTACTTAGACTTTATGCAGGATGTGCTCTAATGCCACATCACAAAAGCAAATAAAGTGCTCAAGTATTAGCCCCATCATGGTAAAATCTGATAATTGTATTTATATTGATTGTTGGGTGTCTAATTTCTTAGTGGAGAATTAAAATAAAAGGGGAGAAGCAGGTATTCATTAGATGTGTTCAGGGAAGTGAAAGATGTTACCATATGTACTCAAATATTTTCCCTTTCTTGATACTCCTTGATTTGTTTTTAATAGGTTCAACTCAACCTATAATTTTCATCCCTGCAGTTTCCAAACTGGAAAAAAGGGATGTGTTTTATATAACAGATGTCTGTCTTATTTATAAATGTAATCCAACAGTTGCATATATAAAAATTAGAAAATGCATCTGCCGTTATTTTTGCATGTAAAATTATGGCTGAAATTCCTTCCAGATGCAAAACTACAGGTGTGGAATCAGAGCCACTTTTCAAAATCAAGAATCTAGAAACTAGAGGAAGTTGCTCTCATTGAGTATAACCACGTTAAAGTATAGAATGTCATATTTTGGCCCTAAGCAAATACCCTGTCTCCCCAACTTGATACAAGAGGATTACTTTCTGTGACAGGCTGCTCTCCAAATCTGGTCCTGTGTGCCACTGCGACACACCCAGACTTCCACTCCTGAACCCTGAATCACCCCGCTTTGCCAGGTGACTACTGACTCCTGAGTCAATCCACACCAGCCTCCTGTGTGTAATTCGTCCCAGGCAGTGAGTGCGTGCCCTCTGGCCACTCAAGCAATGGTTCTCAAGTGAGCACTCTCAGCCCCAGATACCACAGCGAGAACTTCTCTTACAGGGATTGGGATCCTTCTCCAATCACCATATAGTATGTCTGTCCATTTAACATTGAAATGGATTGTGCCCAGCCTCCCTCACTTATACTCTCTAACGTCCACCCAGCTTTAGATAAAACAAATACTAGTTTATTGATCAGAGTATGATTTTAAGCGAGCAAATCAATACACAATCATTTAATAAAGCATTCAGAAGTTGCCACAATCACACTCAAGTTTGGCTGTGATGGTCTTCAGCCGCCTCTGCCTATTTTAGGCAGGGCACAATCCTTCTTGTAGATGTTTCAAGAGGGAGTGTCTTAGGCAAAAAGCCTGGAGCCATTCAAAGTGTCTCTCTTTATTTCTGAAAACCCTCTCAGCCCCACTTCCTCCTGGACTGCAGTGATTTCCTGCCTTCTGCCTGTGCTAGGTAATCTAATTCGCATTACCTTTGTCATGTAAGTCTCCAGCCTCTGTGGTAGAGAGGCAATCCTGAGGGTCTGTGCTATGTAACATGCTTCTCATCTGTACATGTACATGATGCTGCAGGGAACATGATAACATAACAATAAGTCAAAGCATTCATAAAGGAACCTTGTGTGGCATAATTGGCACCAAACCAAAGTTACATAGACCATAACCTAGGCGTGCACAGATGTGCATTCCATGATACCCTCTATAATTGCATAGCATGCAAGTTGGCACCAGCTTTTGTTCTGTTAGCCAGCTCACTGCCATTTCTGGAAGTTGCAGCTGTATGAAGTCGCTGAAGTGGCACTAGGCATGGGATTACCCAGGCACCACCATTAAGCCAATGTTTGTTTCCCTTTCAAGTACCACAGTTGTCATCTATTCTCTGTCCTAAATATGAGAAGAAAGAGTTGTATCTCAGCTCTCTATGTCTGGTGACTGTTAGCAGCAAGTGTCTGTGTAATATTGACCAGTGTACCTAGTACATTATGCAGCACAGAAGCTCTGGATACTATGGGATCAGGTGCAGTGAGCACACTCCTCTGAAGCTTCCCCATGAGGATTTAACAGGCTAGGTCCATTTTTTTTCCATGTCAAAAGTAACTAGTGTATTTGTTGGGAGAGAAGGAAAGCCTTCAAGTACAAACCAACATGACTCAGCTATAGAACCTTAATTTTGTGGCTAATAATTCATAAAACCAAATTATCAGAAACACACACATTTCACCCTGTTCCTAAACCCTGGCTTTCTGTACCAAATATCATGCTACCCTATTTATTAGACTGATGTTGCTACTGTAAACAGTGCTTCTAAAACCCTTGTTTAACCAGCAGTAGAAATCTGACTGAAATGGTGGGGGAAGGGGAGGGCTGACCCATGACAAGCAATCCTTTAGGCGTCAGCAGTTTTCAAGGTAGTACTCATTGCATGTGGTTAACAATGTAACAGAATTAAAATGTGTTGCTGTTTCAGATACCACTGGAGGGGGAAGGGAGCTCATGACAAACTTGAATTTTCAAAATGGTTATAATTGGTGATCAGAAAGGAAGCACCAGAAAGTGGTGCTAGCAAGGTAGCATCTTACCTTGGGAGAGCATGAGGTTGTGTGAAATACTGAATGAGAGGAAAGGTTGCTCTCTTTCTCTCATGCCTTCCCTCACGCATGGGAGGAGCTTTTGATTACAAAAAAAAATAATCTACAAGCCTGCTACATTCGCCTCTGTTAAACCTCTACTGTGCTACCTAAAAAAAGAAAAGACACTTGGAAATGGTTATAGCTGGTCTGCTATAAAACTGCCGCTTACTGCACTAACCAGAAGCGTCTGACGAACTGGGATTTTCTCCCACAAAAGCTCATTCAATAAATAAATCTGTTAGTCTTTAAAAGTGCCACAGCACTCTGTTGTTTTTCAGAACTGTCTTGTTACTGTATGCTCCACACACATGCACACACCCTACATCGGCTTGTATTCACCCATTTCTCATCATACTCTTACTGTACCCTCTTTTAGGTGGGGACAGTCACCCTGCTATGCATGTGCGGTGCCTAGCAGAGAGGGAACCCAGTTCATGACTGAGCCCCCAAGGGGCTAACATAATGCAAATGATGAAATCCTGTAAAGCCAAAAGTCACCTTCTATCAGACTGCCGCCTCCCAATAATCACAGGGAAGATACACTGTACTCCTCCTCAAAAGAATTTCAGTCTCTGAAAAAATACACTAAGCCTGGCAAGCCAGTCTAGATCAAAAACTTCTATTGCTACAGAAAAATATCTTCATAACTGATTGTACTGATGGTTTTTAGGTCACACGCACATGTTCTCATGAGACTCTTCATTATTTATATCACATCCTTCTGTGAAAAGAACACAGATTCTACATTATCAAGGGAAAAAATGCAGTGTTAGGTTTCATGTCATTCTAAATGTTGCCTTGCAGGAGACTGGAAGACTTAAGAAAATGGTAATGAGATAGAGAGCTTCACAGCCTGCTCTCGAACTGTAATCCTTCTCTTCGAGCCAGGAGAGCATTGATGGCTTTAAGCCACATCACATTCACTCTACTCTGGGGCTCTGCAGGGTTTTTCCCACAGTGTAATGAGAGTGGCCCCAAGGCTGCTCTGTGCTTCCTATGGAAGGTGGAGATTATCCATAGTGCAGTGCCAGGAGCTCGGAGCAGGCCTGCTGCAGAATCCTTACTTTGCCTCTTCAGGAGCTGAGAAGGCTTTTTGTGCGGGGCATTTCTGTCTACTTTAAAGCCCCATTACATTCCCAAAATGGTGTAAAAAGGGCCTTAACATAAGGGAGACTATAACCTCTATTTCTAAGTTGTTGGATCAAAATGGTGACTAATTAGGTGACTAATTTCTAGGTTGCTGAGTTATTGGTGACTAATTAGGCCATGAAACAGTCTTCAGCGTGTTATATGTGAGAAGGGTTGATGGTCTCTATGTTCCTAGTAGAGCAGGTGCAAATATTAAATACAGTAGTCAATAGGCACTTCTCTGACCTCTTTCTTGGCAGTGTCAATAAGGAGGAAAAGAATTCCATTAAAATGGAGACAAAACTACAGTGTCGCTAATGGAAGGGCTGAAATACTATATATATTTAGGTCAGATTCTTTAGTCTGATTTGCACTGTATAAGCACCACAAGTGATCTCAAAACACTGCAGATAGCCAGTAGAGAATTGCCCACTGTGCAGGGGAACTCTCCTGTACCAGCCATTCTCTCCTCTGGGCATAGCCAGTGTGGAATGGATTTTCCAGTGGTAGAGAGAGAGCACACAGACTGGAGCTCCATTGGGCTCCATCCTCCACTGATGTAAGTTAGAACTGGTCTCCTGCATGGATAGGCCTTCATGGTGCCTGAGGGAAAGGGAGGAGAGGCCCTTCTGGGTGGAATGGGGCCATCCCTGACGGCGAAGTCCCTTCCATATACATTCTGTGGTGTGGAAATAGTTGTTCAAGCACATACTCAGTGACTGTCCCACAAAACAGCCTGAAGGATTAACATGACTGAACTGTATGCTAACGGTACATCACAGCCCTGTTTAAGATTCCAGTGGAGACTCCCTTCCCTTGGCAAAGACAGGAGTCTCTCTCATCTCTATGGAACTTCCTTCAGTAGCTCAAGTCTGGCTCAAGAAATGCTCCTAGTTCTAGATTTACACAATGAACTCACTCACACTGTGCCTGGCAACTGTGAACTTTGCAAGTTAAAGGAGATGCATGATATACAAGGGAAGGAGATAATGGATTTCAGTGGTGATGAAAGCCATTAGATAGCTGACAGCTATAAAAGAAGGAACTTCACTGTAAAGGTGTTAGCACTGGGGGGCTGTCAGGATCTGCAGAATCTGTCAGTAGCAAGCAGTGATTCATTGTTGTAGAAAAAACATGATACTAGGAGTGAAGAACGGATTGCATTGTTCTCAATTTAGCAATTTAGTACAGGCATAGAATGTTTTAACTGCATATCACCAAAAAGCCTGTAGTGACGAAGAAAAATGAAAGTAAAATAGAGAAGTATCCCAGGAGAGAGAGTTTCAGGGAGCTCCCATTGAGCTGCTCGGCCAGCCCTGTAAGATGTATTGTGAGGAACAAATGGATGCTGTCCTTGTTCTTGAACTGCTGCAACCTGCTTGGGGGAGAAAAAGGATAGTCTTGAGGTTAAAGCATGGCATTGGGGATATAGATTTTATTTCCAGATTCTGCCACAGACTTCCCAAGACTTCATCACTTTCAGATGCTTGTCTCTGCATAGGTCTGTTCTCGCATCAGTAAAATCAGTGACAATTTTGCCACTGATTTAGGGGGGCATAGCATCAGGCCCTATATGCCCCCACTTCTCTCCCGTTCGGCAGGTGCAGGCACTTTCGATAGTGTAGTGCAAGAAGTGTTTTGAACATGATGAATTCACTCACTCCAATGGGTTTTGAAGGTACAAATTCTAATAACTGCATGCAGGGTATTAAACTACTTTGAGCAGGGCATTCATGTTTCTGCACTTATAATGACAGTGCAGATAGGTGCATGTTCAAAGTCCTATTTAACAGGTAATTGGCATTTAACAAACAACAGCTAATTGACCTGCAAAAGTCTGTCATCATCATGCCCACTTTACAGAGGTGGGGATCAGAGACAGAAGTTATGCAACTTGCCCAAGACCACCTAGGGAATCAATGTAACAGCTAGAATAAGAGGGTAGTGTTCGCTGATGGCAGCAAATTCACTGTTGTCAGATTGATTTGTCTGGATTGATTGAGCAGAAGTCACTCAACCAATCCAGAAGTCAATTCAATAAACCACTTCCAAAAAAAGCATGGCGCTGTGTCGATAGGTACACATTTCCTATTGGTGCTGTGTAGTAGAGATGGTGCACAGAAGATGATTTAGGAAGTTGACGTAAGTTACACAAGCTGCTCTGTGTAGCTTGCATAACTCCCATCGACTGCCACTGAATTTCCCGGTTAGTATAGATCAGGCCTGAATCGAGGCAAGCCCCACTCCCTTCCTTGTGCTTAGATCATACCTGGATCTCAGGGCCGGATTATTGCAGGGGCTATAGGGGCTGAAGCCCTGGGCCCCAGTCTTCAGCCCTTAAAACCCCTACCTGGTCTATCCCCCCTGTCCCGCTCAATGCCAGTGGGTCTTGCGGGGAGGCACTGGGAGAGCCTCTGCCTGGCCGGTGCTGGGGGGTGGAGGGGAGGCAGGATCTTGGGGCCAGAGGCTGGGCTCCACTCTCTCGCCCCACCCCTGGGCTAACTGGTCCGCCCCTGGGGGCAGGGTGGGCCAGCACCTGTTCGCTCCAACCAGGGGGTTGGTCCAGCTTGTGCGGCCTGGCCTCCACTCCAGAATGGCCTACCAGGGCTGCACTGGGGGCCATGAACACCGGCCAGGGCAGGAGCACCCTCTGCCCCCCTACAGTAATGGCCTGCCTGCAGGCCACCATGCTGGGGGGCAGGGGCCCCATGAAAGGAGGGCAAGGTGGGGGGGCTGCCCAGGGTGTGTGTGTGGGGGGCAGCCCGGGGGCCCTAGGCCAGTTAATCCAGATCTGCTCAATCACTTCCTATTTTCTTATTACAAAAACACAAGGAACAAAATAATTACTGCTGCTAGCAAAAAACTGGGCCAGTCCTATAACTAAGTCAACATAACCCCAATGAAGTCACTGGAGCTGCATCTATTGAGGCTCTGCCCCTCTGTCTCTTTAAAATACACTGAAAGATGGTCAGCTATATCTCTGCATTCGAAAGCTACCCAAAACCTTTGGCAGTAAGTTAACTGGAGCTTTCTGCCATTAGCATGCATGCAGATTGTCCCGTTTGGGAAAGCGCAATGTCTCATGCAAAGATATTCTGATTTCACAAGATTTAAGGAGAGTGTGAAGAGTTGGGCTGGAGAGAGGGGGTGAGGAGAGTGCCTTCCTACATTCAAACACTACATTCAAGACACAGCTTCACCAATTCTTATTTAAAAGTGTGGCTTTTCCAGTTTCCCATCCCGTGTTGTGAGACTACAGATCACCTCCAACATGGAAGTAATTTATGAAATTACTGTTAATGAAAAAGGACCACCCAACCCACCAAAGCAAATGTGGTCTGTCCAGTAATGAACTGTCTCAACCTTAATGTCCCTTATCGTTTTGAACCCAGACTGCAAGAATATTTAAACCCCATATACTTCAGTCTAACCTCATAACAGGGTAAACCCGAGTAACCATTGTCATCAGTGGAGAAGATCCTCAGGAGAACTGGGTTCCATTTATTCCAAGAGAAACTGCCGTTTAGCTGAATCAAGGTTGTATTCCACTATGTGAATCACTTACCCAGAAACTCTCCACAATTATCTCACAAACCTCTTTCAGTCTAAATGCACCTGAAATCTTCAAGACCGCTGGCTAAACGGGGCTGTGATGTACATGAAAAGCAATCAACTAACCTGCCACCCTCAAGCTGGTATTCCAGCTAATGATCAATTCCCTCCTCTTCACCACCCTCCCAGAAGCAGCTTTGTCCTGGTTACCAGGATACTTACATAGTAAGTGCAGTGATGACTTGAAATGTTTAAACAGTCAGATTTGTTATCTGGAAGTCAGTTACTAATGAAATGCTTTTTAGCTAATGGCAGCTTAAGCAATGGATGGGAGAAATGCCTTGCTTCATCTGGTCAATGTGAATATAGGCAGCAGGATACCAGCACTGAGGAGGGGTAATATAAGGCTAAGATATAGCACATAACGGGTAGAGCTAGGTGACCAGTTTCAGTCAAAAAATTTTATCACTGAAAAATGCAGATTTGGGTCAACCAATACAAAGTTGCAAAATGTTTTGATTTCAGCAAATTGTTTTTTTCACCAAAAAAAAATACAATTTGGAAATGTTGAAACTGTTCTCTTCAACAGTCAACACATTTCAAATGGAAAGGGAATTAGAGGTGCTCCTGTTATACCAAATAACGTGGTGGTTAAGCTGCTTACTTGGGGTGAGGGAGATACAGATTCAAATCCCTACTGTGGAGCAGAGATTTGAACCAGCTCTTCCCCAGTGAGTGACCTAACCACCCAGCTATAGGCTATTTTAGGGCCAGGGCAACTCTCAGTCTATCCTGTTGAAGATGTTCGACTTTGTATAAACAGAATATTCATTGGGCTAAAGAAGAGTCAAGGATTCTAGAGCTTGATGGTTAGGTGGGTCACCTAACCCTGGGATACTTGGATTCTAGTCTGCCAATGAATATTTAACTACTTATTCAAAGTAGATCCGCTCCAACAGGAAAGATTGAGACCCATCCCAGGATAGCCTATGTCCTGGTGGATAAGGCACTCAGGTGGCACCAAAGTTATAAGGAGTCAAGTCCCAGGATCAGAGTAGGGATTTGAATGGGGCTCTCCCGCATCCCAGGTAAGTACAATAACCACCAGACTGGGGGTTGGTACACAGCACCTCCTCCTCTTGGATTTTGTGAATAGCACCTTCTGTAAAACCCAATAGGCTACTTTAAAACTTCCCTAGAAGGAATCCCCTCCTCTATGGGATTTTCATAAAGGATGTAACCTATTATTTTACATTCTCTTGTTCCTAAATGTTAAATGACTGTAAATACTTTGTATTTAAGAGACAACACAGAAAAGTCTTGCAAGGAACATGCATATTTAGGAGATGGTTATCGAAACAGCCAAACCACCTGGTGAACTGGTGTATAGTACCAATATGGGAAGGTTTCATGCTCTCATTAACTGGGTAGATTTTCCCATACAAAGTGGATGGCTTTCTCCGCATTGTGCAATTACCTGCAAAGATGATGGTGATATCAGCTCTTGTTACATTGTTTTGGATACAGCTATTTCAACTTCAAATGAATGTGCGAAATCATTCTAAGGGAGTTTTGCCTAAGGACGTCAGCATTGGATCCATAATCTAAAAAAAGGATCTACAAAGCATGTTTGGGAATCTATGGGCATGTGACTGTTCAGATAAACTAGAGCTAATGTAGAAACTTGATTCCACGGTGGCGTTGACAGCAGTGATTTCTTTAAACTTGACTAAAGTGGGAACTGGAGCAACAGTCTTAATTAAGATTGGAATGTATCTTTTTCATAGCCGTCCAATTTCAGTTAGTCATAATGAAGGCTAGTTGTTTGTCATGAAGGGTGGGACACTGATAAATCAAGTGCCAGCTCTGGTCAAGGATGCAAGCATTAGCTAAGAACATAGCTGGAGACCAAACCAGCTCTCCTGTATCTTAGTTTTGTTCAAAAAAGGTATTAGTTTGATAAGAAGGTATTTAGACTCTCTGACGCTCTTGCCAGTTCCTGCACGCTTAATCTCACTTGTAATGTGGGTATTCTATGCTATGAGGAAATATGTAAATTTTGAAAATATTTGCTCTGAACTTGTGGTCTCGGGCATAAGGATCATCTCTCCCACTCATTCAGGAGCTTTTTCAATACTAAACAGACCATTAAGAGACATCACAATCAAGGCCACCCAAGGGCTTTTGGTGCCCTAGGCAAACTATGACTTTGGTGCCCCCATCAGAGGGCAATACTTTCATTTATAAGAGACCAGTAAACCCCCGATTCTCTAAAGAATCGCAAATTGAAGAATGGTAATCACTTAGTGTTTACTCCAAACTTTTCAGGGATGAGAAATGATGGAGGGTGGAGTGTCCTGAGTTTCTGCACTCATAAGTAAGAAAAACATTGGAGTTCAAAGGGTAAAATTATGCAAATTAAAAACCACCGCTCAGTCCAGGGGTTCGGGTGGCGGCAGAAGCTCCACCGGAGCTTCTGCTGCCCCCCGATCCCCCAGCTGCTCCTGCTGTCAGAAGGAGCGGCGGCACTTAAGCGCCCCCGCTCCTGCTGACAACCGGAGCCCGGGAACTGAGCTGGGGGGCCGGCTCGAAGCGGAG
>ML685792.1:10322483-10378387 GCA_007922175.1 Pelusios castaneus | reverse complement strand
GGTTCGGGTGGCGGCAGTAATCCACAGGCTTATGCACGGCATGGACGTGGATTCAGCTGCTGCGCGCGCACAGCTGTGTCAGTTATATGCGTGTGCAGGAGCTGCGTCCACGTCCCGCCGTGCATATATACAACTGTGGTTCAGTTATATAGATAACATATTAATGTATGATTTAAATAGAGAAAAAAATTCACTTCCATCACCCCTTAAAGCCTGGCGCCCTAGGTGACCGCCTAGTTCACCTATATGGTTGGCCAGCCCTGATAACAATACAAAAGACTGGTGAATGACCTTGCAAAAGTTATGGGCACGGGAGCTTATCTCATGCACTGGAAACTAAATGTAAAAGATTTATAAGAGGATCACAAGAAAATCTTTAATCTCTTTGCTGTTTGAACTCTCACACAGTCAAAGACATTAAACTAGGCAGAGATATCCAGTGTTTACCCCTGGTCTGCCCTGAAAGACATTTTTAACTGATAGATAACTATATCTCTGTCATCTTTAGGAACCATAGATGGTAACTTCATTGTGTGTATATGCTTTCTTGCTTTAACCCGTAAAAAACCTTTCATATCCTTTTCCTAGTTAATAAACTATTTGTTAGCTTATTATAGAATTGTCTACAGGAATTGTTTGGTGTGAGAGCTAAGGCCATGTACACACTACAGCAGGGGTCGGCAACCCCCGGCACGCATGCCAAACCTGGCATGCGGGCTGAGCCTGAGGGGTGCACGGCACCCCCAGACTCTCCCACTGGCCCCGCCCCCCAGCGTGGCCTGGCCCCCGCTCGCCATGCTTCCCTATTGGGGAGTGCGGCCAGCAGCTGCAGTGCATGGCTGATGGCCCCTGCTGGCCCCTCCCTCTGATGGGCAGAGCTGCTGGAGCAGAGCAGATCGGGTCCACCCTCCCTGAGCCGCACCACTGCCGGCAGGACAGAGCTGGCCCCGGCCATGGCCAGCAAGAAGGTGGGTCAGCAGTGGCAGCTCCGGGCGGGCCGAGCCGACCCGTTCTCCTGCTGACCATGCCCGGGGCTGTCTCTGTCCTGCCAGCAGCAGCATGGCTCGGGCGGGCCAACCCACCCCATCCTGCTCCCCTCCAGCAGCTCTGCCCAGCAGGGGGCAGGGCCAGCAGGGGCCATCAGCCCTGTGCCACCGCTGCCGATGGCAGTTAGCCCGGGGCTGGGAACTGGAGGCCATCCACGGGCGAGTGCCGGTCCCGGACCCGGCCAGCAGGGCACCGGAGGCCTGGCTCTGCCCCCTTTTAGCCCCGCCTCCGGCACCTGCTGAGGATGTGGTGGGCGGGGCTGGCACGGGGGCCGGCAAAGGTTGCTGACCCCTGCACTACAGACTTGTCCTGCAATAAAGTTGTTGTGGGCCAAGCAAGCATTATAACTATAACGCTTTCCCCCATCCACACATTAATCCTTCCAACGCAAAGCAGCGTTCACATGCTCCTTTGCATTTTCATTAGAAGGAGCAGTGCATGGTGAGCACCTATCCCACCATGCACTGCCCAGCCAGCCTTTAGGCTGGCAGCAGGCCTCTGTAGCCGCCAAGATCATTGGCTTCTTGGCAGCAGGGGAGCCCCATTGGTGGGGACCCCAGCAGCAGCAGGGCTCCAGCTGCTGAGAGCGCCTGCTTCTTGATGGCAGAAGAGACCCAGCTGCTGGGATCCCCTCAGCTGGGGCTCCTCTGCCGTGGAGAAGCCGGCTCTCGGTGGCTGGAGCCCCGCTGCCGTATGCAGGTTCCCCACTCGGCAACCCCGGGCAGCAGTGGGGCTCAAGCTGCCAGCACCGCCGGCACTCCTGGTGGCTAGAGCCCCATTGCCACCAGGATCCCCTCTAGCCACCCAGCTTCCACGTGAAGGCTGCAACGAGGATTCCCTTGCACCTGGAGCCCTGTGTCCATGCTCCAAAAAGCAAAACTAGCACCAGGCATATATATTCATACTCACAACCAAGGGAGATTCAGTTGCCTCTGATTAACAGTGACATCAGCTTGAAAAAAATCTGATGATATCCAGGACATATGGGAAGCTGAGTAAGTCCATGCAGCTTTTCCATCTGGTTTTCTGCCTAGGTACTTATATGATCAACACATTATCTCCACTGGAGTTTCCTTCTTTATCATATTACAAAGGGGTAGCTGCAGGGGTTAAAGTAAGGCAGAACGCACAGGAACGCCGTTCCGGGGCCCACAAATTTGCTGGGCCAGCGTTCCGGGGCCCAGAAATGCCGAAGACTGGGGTGGAATGCTTGTTCCACCCTGTCCTGCTGCAGCCAGGCTGGGGAGTTTTCAAATCTCCTGCCCTGAGCATGCTGAGACTTAGCATGCTCAGGGCAGGAGGCGGCCTGGCCAAGGAACGGCTCCGAGTCTGGCCACCCCTGCAGCTCCAGCAAGGTAAGGGAGGCCCGGGGGCCAAAAGGAGCGGGGAAGGGGCCAGGTGGCTTGGGGAGCTGGCAGTCAGGCAGGGAAGAGGCTGGAGGGGGGGGCAGAGGAGCGGGAAAGGGACTGTGGGAATTTGGGAAGCTGGCAGTCAGGCGGGGAAGGAGCCATGGGGGGAGGTTGGGGAGATGGTGGGGGGGCGAGAGGAATGGGAAAGAGGCCCGGGGGGAGGTGAGAGGAGGAGGGAAGGGGCTCGGGGAGGCTTGGGGGCAGGGGACCAGTGAGGGGGCAGTAGACAGGCATTAGGGTGGCTGCGTGCTGACCCCTCCAGTGGGAGCAGGTGCGCCCCCAGCACCATGGCCCTCACTGGCAAAGAAGATGCAGGGGAGGCTGGTCCAGCATGGGGCCAATCCCCTGGGGTGCTGGGAAACCTCCCCCTCTCCAGCCTTGTCCTGAGTGTCCTGCCCTTCCCACTCTGATTTCCCCACAGGCCCAACCTCCAGCTGCTCTGCAAGGACAGCCCTCCTGTCCTGGTCCAGCCTGGGCACACCCTGAAATCTGCTGCTGCGGGCAACACTCGCTGAGGAAAAGTGCCACTGTCCTGCCCTCCCCACCACAGCTGTTTTGGCCCTTTTCCCATGAACCCAGCCCCACATCGCAGCCCCATCCCTCCAGCTCTAGGGCTGGCAGTAGACGTGGACATGGCCCAAAACTAGCAGGAAGGGAAATGAAGTAGGGGATGGCCATAGGGGAGCATGTTTGAGAACTCAAATACAGCCCCCACACCAAAGCTGCCACCCAGCCAGTCTGTCTCCAAAGTCTCGCTGGGCACCACCTGGGCAGTCCTGCCCTCAGTGGCTGAATCGGGGCAGCTAGGGGCGAGGGGGGAGACAACACCAGGGAGGCTCAGTGGGGAGATCTGCCACCTGGCACCCTGCCACCTAGTGCCAGAGATCCCCATATCCCTCTGGCACCCGACCCCACCTCTGCCCTGTCCTCCCAAGTTCCCCAGCCATTCCTCCTTTGCCACGCATCCCTGCTACACTCCCCTGCCAGGGTACCCCTGCCTTTCCTACCACTCCACAGTTTCTATGCCTTATCTAGGCAAAATTTGCTCATTGAACCCAGTGGCAAAACATCCTTTGACTTCGGTGTGACTTAAGATCAGGATCTATATCTGTTGCTTAGAGAGGGGAAAAAGGTGAACAGTTTTTGCTTGCTGTAAACAAAACGCAGAGCCACAAGAATATAAAACTGCCACAAAAATAATACCTTTAGCATTAATAGCACCAGTTATGTGTATTGGCCCCAATTCTCGCACTGCCATACACATAATGTTACTAATTGTGTTGAATTGTGCCACATCATGTGATAGTTTTGTGATATGGACATATTGGGCCAAATTCACCCCGATATAACTCAACTGCTTTCATTAGAATGTATCACATTTGAATCATGGTGTCCTTTATCTCTGATGCAGTGGTTAAAGTAAGTCGTTTGGTACTGCTCAGCTCTTATTGGAAAATGGCTAACGAGTACAGGATCCAAACACTGGTCCTGTTACATTTTTTTCTTGATGTGGTTGAACTAGACAGCAATGATGCTGATGGGGTAGTATTAGCCTTGCTGCAGTGTTTGACAGCACATGGGTTCAAGGAGGAATTTCTCAAAGATAATTGGATTGGTTTAGGTGTAGATGGAGCCTCTGTCATATTAGGCACTAAGGCTGGTGTTGCCATAAAATTAAAGACATGATTTCCACTTTTAATAAGTTGGTGGGTTTTAATCACAGGTTGGAATTGGCCATGGCTGATGCTATCAAATGCTGCAGTGAAGTTAATCACTTTAAATCATTTGTGGATTCATTCTATGCTCTGTACAGTCAGTCGGTGATAATTTATGCATGTGGTACTGAGAAGTGGTTGCAAATGCCTACCTGGGCTGGGGCCTGCACAATACAGGAAGAGGGCCCAGTGATTAGGAGGGTTCCGGGGCCCGTCAAATTACACTTTAACCATTGGGTAGCCGTGTTAGTCTAATTCAGCAAAACAAACAAGCAGTCCTGTGGCACTTTTAAAGACTAAACAAATTTGTCAGTCTTTAAAAGTGCAACAGAACTTTTTGTTTGTTCTTCTTTATCATATTTGTTATATTTTTGTAAATAATGTACAGTGTTGTAGCTATAATGAGATCTCACCTTCCACTATGGTAATCCCATAGCCATTTTAAAGACTTACAATGGATCTTTCCGTTGAGGAAGGGGATATGAAGATGTGGCCTAACTGCTCCTGCCTTTAAATCAAAGGGAACAAATCCTCGGTTGTTTTTAGAGAAGAGCTTGGAATTTTGTTTTAAACAAACTAGAAATATTATAATCAGGACATAGGGTCATCACAAACCAAAGTCACACAAGAACATGCCTTCCCTCCCCATATATTGTACTGAACATGCATTACTGGAGGGAGTTCATTCTTCTGAAGCATGGGCTACTGACTATCAGGATCCTGTGAGGAGAAGAACCCTAATGAATTCATTGTGCTTTCCCATAAGAGAAGCACAGGCTTAGTGGCAAACTGAGGCTATATACACACTCTTTGCCCTGTCCACACATTAATCCTTCTAATGCAAAATTCACACGCTCCTTTGCATTTTCGTTAGAAGGAGCAGTGCATGGTGGGCACCTACCCCACCATGCACTGCCCAGCCAGCCTTTAGGCTGGCAGCAGGGCTCTCCAGCTGTCGAGATCACTGGCTTCTCAGCAGCAGAGGAGCCCCAGCAGTGGGGACCTCAGCGGCAGCGGGGCTCTAGCCGCCAGGAGTGCCAGCGGTGTTGGCGGCTAGAGCCCAGCTGCTACAGTGAGTCCCTCAAGCCACCCGGGAAACTGCTAGAGCAGTGAAACTGACAAGTATGACAGCTCCGGTGTCCCAGAGTGGCCTCCACTGGCACTCTGGGACATTTCCAGTGGCTGTCTAACCCGCAATGAGTGTACACACACACACTCTATTGCGGGACAGATGATCCATGGTAAGCATTACCACGATCGTCTGGGTGGTTTATCTGTTGCGCGGCAAGAGGGCTGTTGCCACGCAAGAGGCAACTTTGTAGTGTGTACGCTCACAGCCTTCTCGCGCGGTAAAGCTCCTTACCACGTGATACGGCTGTAGTGTGTACAAGGCCTCATTCGTACTCTTGCTATCATGGGAGAGAGTAGAGGCTGTTTGCAGTAGTTCCCATTGTGGGGATATTTTCTTATGCGCTCAGTACCTTACTTCCCATGTAGGAGGAGAGGGAAGTGCTGCTGTGCTGGGTACAAGAGCCATGCTCACACTTGCATGAACATGTGCCCTGCAGTGGTTTGGGGTGCAGCTAGCCATTTGGAGTGATCTGGGGGAAGTAGGAGGAAGACTATTTAAAAACATTTAATTTATTTTTTTTTACCAGGCCGAGAAAGATTTGAAAAGTGCACCTTTATGCAAGCCTAATGTGCAGTCTGTCTCAGTGAGGCTCCCATGAAATATGCAATACTACATAGTAATTTTCCCAATAACTGTCTTGTCTTCACCACCTTCTTAATTTTTTCAGACACTGAAATGGAACAGCACATACCAGCAGGTCATGGGAAGGGAATCCTGCTTCCCTTATTCATGCAGAAACCATGGAATACCTCATGAGCAAGCAAATAGGGTTTGACTCAAAGTGTCCTGTGGGAATTTAAAGGCTAGTCAGCATGTGTAACCCATATGCCTGAAAAGGCTATCTCTGAGAGACCTGCTGAGGGTGGGTTACTGTTGTTGGGCAGATTAGCGACCCACAACTGGAAACTTCCAGAAGCAGGGAGTGGTAGCAATTTGAGCATGCTCCACAGTGTACCCTGCTGGTGTGATGTGAGGTTGTCAGTCAGATGACTGGAGAGCAGCAGCCTGAGCAGACAGCAGGCAGGAGCTGCCTTGAGGGGAGACCATGTGCTCAGTGTTCTGGAGAGGAGCTGAGCCAGGAGTGAACAAGATGTTTTCTCCATGTAAAGGAGTCATTTGCGACAGACCTTGCAGACATGCATATGGGACTGAGGGCTGGTTGCAGAGGAGAAGAGAAAGCCTGCATGTAATGCCACAGAGGATCCCAGCAAAGAAAGAAGAGGACAGCTATTTCTTGCCACTCAAGCTTCCACACTGGAACAGAGACTGTAGCTGAGAGTTGGGTGAACTCCACACAGACTTTGGGACTCTTGGGTAGCTTTCATGCAAGGGATTGTTCTTGGTTAATTGTAGTTTGTTTTCTTAGGATAAGGTTCATTTAGTTAGTAGTTAATAAAGTTCATTGTTATGTTTGTTTTTAGTAGTATTTTAATGTGTGAGAGTAGCTCTGAGCAAGCTTCGCCGTGAGTCCTGTACAGACTGGATCCTGGGTCTCCAGCTGCTTTCCCCATAGGGGTTGGGATTGATTTCTGTGGGGCACTGGAGAAGGGCAACTAAATGAATTTAGCCCACCCAAAGGTTACACATGGACAGCTGACTTAGTGCTGATGATGTGATTCTGAGGACATAAAGAGCACTGTTTGAATGATACTGCATCCCACTGCAGTAGGAGTTGATTTTAGGAGCCAATGATACCTTTCACCTTTCATTATCAGGTCCCAAAAGGGCAAGTGTTGTAGAACTGCATGACTTCCATGTATGCGAAGACCATAAACTAAATTGCATACAACCAGCCATACATAATGGCCTTGTCTGGCCCAGGGAAAAATTAGGACTATAAATTCACCATCAGCCCATCTCCACATTTGCTATCACTAGAGAACTATGGGTTCTGATTTTTCCTTGTCCAGAGGCAGTCAATGTTGCTGTACATCCATCTGAACAAGTAAAAGAGAAATGGAGGAGACACCACAAATGACAGATACTATGCCTGTCGCTTAACTTGCCAATGGAAGGCTCTTAATACTAGAGATGAATGCAGTATAAGAACCTAAATGGAATCGAGCAGAAGCCCTTGTAGTGCAGGCTGAGTGGTTTCTTTAGGCATTAGTCCATATTAGGGCGTGAATATTATTACATCCCCTTGGAATTCAAACTCCTTAAAACTTATGTGAATATCCCAGCCTACACATCTAGAATGCTACATCTACACTAGCCAACTACCAGTGGGTGAGTGAGGTCAGGCCTGAATAATGCTCTGCCCCCAAAGACAATAGGGGACCTGGGGCTGCCAGAAGGCATGAGCTGACAATGGCTTTCAATAATGGGTCCCTCTAGATCCATACTGGAAACTGTTTAAATGGCTCAGGACAAAACCCCTTTCAATACAGTTTTAAAAAGCATTCTTTTCATTAAGACTGATGCCAGTGGCTACTGACTGAGAATAGAATTAATCATCAAATACTTACTAAATGAGTACTCTCCATGTAATGCATTACATTAGTTTTCTTTCTTTGTGCTGGTGGAAAGGGCCCTCAGGCCATCCTAGACTACACCAAAGAAACAACACTTTGGTCTGGTTTTTATTGCTCGCTTTCCCTTCAGTTTTACAGCCCCACTTTTTACAGATGCTGTTACTCATCATTGCTGTCCTATGCCCTTCTAGCAAGAAGGGCAGAATTGACTAACTCCTCCTACTAGTCTGAAGGCAGATCTCCACTGCCTGCCCTTTTCTGCGGCAGTTGAACAGAGATACACAAATTACTTAAAATAAGTTGCATATCTGTGTTCAGATTCCCTACTCCCAGCATGTCCATTGTGCTGAGTCGAAGGGAGGGGCCTCCCTTCAACTCTGCATCACCCCAGTTGCCGCGGTGGTGTTCAGGGATTGAACTTTCTGACTGACTGAGCGGGTTTTCACAGACCCGATCAGTTGATCGGTGCGGCGAATCTGCTGCCATCGGTGAAGACTAGCTCTTATAATCTGCTGTGGAACAACTAGCATGCTGCCTTCTCCTCTCCAATTCACAGTCCAAGCAGTCCATCTCTGTGGTACGTGCCCATCCCCACGTGCTTTTTGAGTGAGTCTTAAAGGTGGTAAAGATCTTGACTCTCTTCCATTAACCAATTCTCTGCTGCTGTACCCCAAGCAGGTAAAGGCCTGGAGTTCAGGAGATACCCGAGGGGACTGACTATAAGGCCTCTCTGCTAAGACAGGAAGGTTTTATATAGGATGCAAAGGAATTGTTTTGAGATATTGGCGGAGATGGGGGGAACAGCATCCAAGGAGAAGTATTGAAACCTCCTTCACTAGGGTCAGTTACAATAAAATTAACAAAATAGTGAAGAATACATTGGGAAGGTCTGGCAAAGGAATGAACAAGCACCCTTTAGGCATGTTCCATTTCTGGGCCAGCTGGTGTAAAATAGCATAGCTTCATGGATGTCAGAGGAGCTAAACTGATTGACATCAGCTGAGGATCAGGCTTGTAATGTACCTGTAACATATGCCCCTACAGCCTGTGTTATGCAGGAGGTCAGTAGATGATCCTAATGGTCTCTTCTGGCTTTGGAATCTATGCCATAATACACTTTGCAACATATACCTTTTCTTATCTAATATAACTGACATATGAGATATGCATAGTATATGTGGTGAAAAGTATCCTATTTACAGTGGAAAACCTCCATAGCTTATTTCTTCGGTGATAAAGTATGGTGGCAGTGGAAATTCAACTTCCAATATTCCAGCTTCTTGGCATTCAAGGATTCCTCCACCTTTAACAAATTGCTTCATTCCATGTAGGAGTACTTGTGGGGGAGGAAATAAGAACTGGGAGAAAAAAATACTCCTAAGTGTCTAAAGACAAGTGCTGCATCTGGAATGTCTGCACGGAGATCTTTGTTATTTTAATTGAGGCTCTAAAGTCCTATTCCACTCTTGACGGACTGCAAATGACAGTCACTGGAATGTGAGACAGCAAACTATTGTGCATACCTGGCAAAGAATCTGGGAAGTGTTTGGATCAAAGAACTTCTAGCTTTGAAGTAAAGCACAAGGGAATCACTTCAGAGACAGCCATGGGGCAAAATACTTTGAAAATGGGAAAGAGGACAAATCAATTACTGATGTCTATTATCTCTCTGTTAAGTGCTGTAGTGAAGGGACTGTTTAACTTTGACTAACACTTAGTAATTCCTGATGCAGCTATAGATTTATCAAGTAATCTCATAAAGGCTATGTACACACGATCAGATTAAAACGCAACATGGCAATTGCACTATAAAAAACACGTGACCTTTATTGCGGGATAGCGCGTACACACGTCGCTCCTTCCAACGCAACAGAATACTGTGCTATATCTCGCTGTAGCGCAATGAATTCTGGGCACCTATCCCACAGTTCAATTTTCCCGCAATTGGCGCTTGGAATCATGGGATGAAGGAAAGGAACGCAAAGCGCCATGGGTAAACTCTTAGTTTCCCATGGTGCACTGTGTTCCCCTTGCGTCTTCCTCGTTGTCAATAACAACTCGCGCTTATTTTCAACAGTGCAGTGACGCACCGCACCACTTGCGAGCAATCACAACAGCGACAGCATGGATCCTGCTCTGATCTCCACTGTCGCCTTCAGCATTCTAAATACATCTCGGCTGCTTGCTCAGTACGCAATGAGCTCCGAATCAGATGAGGACGCCGAGGAGCAGGGGCTGATCGATGCCCTGCAGAGCAACAGCACCGCGTTGCTCAGCTCCTTCACCGATCATCTGCACACGGTGCAACGCCGTTTCTGGTCGCAAGAGACGAGCACCGAGTGGTGGGACCGCATTGTTATGCAGCTGTGGGATGATGAGCAGTGGGTACAGAACTTTCGAATGCGGAAAGCAACCTTTCTGGAACTGTGTTCAGAGTTGGCCCCTGTCCTGCGACGTAAAGACACCAACATGAGGTCAGCCCTAACCGTGGAGAAGCGTGTTGCGATTGCTGTCTGGAAGATGGCGACTCCTGACTGCTACCGGTTGGTTGCAAACCAGTTTGGAGTCGGGAGGTCCACCGTCGGATTAGCCCTCTCACAAGTGTGCCGAGCCATCAATCGCGTTCTGCTACGGAGGACGGTGACGTTGGGCAACGTTCGTGAGATTGTGGACGGCTTTGCTGCCATGGGATTCCCTAACTGCGGGGGAGCCATAGATGGCACACAGGTCCCGATTTTGGCTCCAGACCATCTCGCGACCGAGTACATAAACAGGAAGGGCTACTTCTCCATGGTGCTGCAAGCATTCATGGATCACAAGGGGCGTTTTACGGACATCAATGCTGGGTGGTCGGGAAAGGTGCATGATGCCCGCATTTTCAGAAACACTGGACTGTACCGGAAGCTGCAAGGGGGTACCTTCTTCCCAGATGAAAAAATTACTGTGGGGGATGTGGAGATGCCCATAGTCATCCTCGGAGACCCAGCATACCCACTGATGCCATGGCTCATGAAGCCGTACACCAGGAACCTGGATCACAGCAAGGAGCGGTTCAATTACAGATTGAGCCGCTGCAGAATGACTGTGGAGTGTGCCTTCGGCTGCTTAAAAGGGCGCTGGCGATGTTTGTATGGGAGGCTGGACTTGGACGAGGACAACATCCCTGCTGTGATTGCGACGTGCTGTGTCCTTCATAACATTTGTGAAAATAGGGGAGAAAAGTTTTCCCCGGGGTGGGCTATGGAGGCACAGCGCCTAGAGGCAGCATACGAACAGCCAGCCACTAGGAGTATTAGGGGGGCCCAACGAGGAGCTGCTCGCATAAGGGAGGCACTCAGGGAGCATTTCAATGATGCCCTCCCGTAGTTTCCTTCAAGGACACATCAAGTGCACCTTATGAGATTTGCACTGTGCTGTGTACTAATAAAGCCACTCTTCAAATTTTTTGTTACTGTTTTTATTAAAAGATAAAAGGGGAGGGTGGTGGTTGGGGGGGGGTTGGAGGGTTTACAGGTGGGTGTAGCTGCGGGTCTCTAAAAAGTAGCTCTGTGAGGGACTGGATGTTGCGGTATACCAGGGGGATGGGTGGCCTTCAAAGAAATGCTTTGAGGGACTACGGGGAGTGGGAGGCAGACACGGCTGAACTGTCTGGAGTGGAGCCCGGACATTAATCACCTGGGACTGCAAAGCAATCATGCTCTTGAGCAGTTCTGTTTCCTCCTTCATGACACTTATCAGTTCTTCCCTATGTTTCTGCCTCCTCTGCTGGGATTCCTCTCTCCAGGCTTGATTCTCCCTTGCGGATTCCTGTGTTGCTTTCAGCAGCTCCTGAAACATATCCTCCCTGTTTCTTCGAGCACACCACCGAATGTTTCTCTTGCGGTCAGCTGGGGTAGACACCGGCCTTGTGAAGGTCAAATCTAATAAAAAAAAGAATAATAAAGCTATTGTTAACACATAGCCTAGATAACCGTTGTAACCTTCCAGTAGCACATTCCACTGGAAGGTACAGGGCAGTCAACATCCTATGCTTTGCTGAAGCGGACAAGGTACGTCCTAATAGAAACCTTACTGGGGGCTAACAGTCTGCATTGGGCACAGAGATGGAACCCGATATCTCTCTCCTCAGAGTGCCCCTGCCAGCTAGACTACATCTCCTACATGCCTCCGGATGCCAGCCGGGACCGTATGCTGCTGCCTTGTGTGCTGCCATGGTTCCCAGGGCTGTGCTTTGCAGCTGGCGAGGACGAGTATCTTTATACGGGAGCGTAGACACAGACGCTATCCCATCTAACCTGAGCAGGAGGCTTTGGCGGTACATCAAGAAAACCTTTAGTGACCTAAATACAGATGATTTTTTGACAATCAGTGCTTGTGTTGATGCACTTCTAATGAATGCATAGTAAAGAGCGTGCACAGTGGGGACCGAGACAGAAGCACCCCCGCCCCGCCCCGGACAATGATTTTTTAGCGGGAGCCATAGCTGCACGTAAGACAAACTTACCTGAACCCCCCTCTGCCGTCTCAGAGGACACGCTGCAATTGATGTCCTGGGTGGACATCTCAGCGGGGGTGCAGAACAGCTCCTGGCTACACGCTGTTGCGCTCTCCTCCAGGTCATCCTCCATCTCCTCCTCCTCATCGATCACGTCCTCATCCTGCTCGGGTCCAGCATTCACTGGATGAGGGGGGGCCGATGTGTCCACAGGATTCTTGGTGGTTGTTGTGGGGTTCCCGCTGAGGATGGCTTCTATTTCCTTGTAAAACCTGCATGTAGCAGGCGCTGATCCAGAACGGCGGTTTGCCTCCTTCGCTCAGTGATAGGTTATTCTCAGCTCCTTCACCTTAAATCTGCACTGCACAGTGTCTCTCTCATGACCTCTCTCGGACATGGCCCAAGAAATTATGCCATATGTGTCGAAATTTCGCCTGCTGCCGCGTAGCTGCGCCTGCACAGAAGACTCTCCCCAGATGCTGATCAGGTCCAACACCTCTGCTGTGCTCCAAATGGGTGCGCGTCTTCCACGATGGGCTGCCATTGCTAGTGAAGATCAGAGCTGCACTCCACTCCACGAGGAAGAGAGCAGGAAGTGAAACAGACGAGAAATTCGAAAATCCCGGGAATCGAAACAAGGCAGGGACTGACTGTTTCGTCACGGCCACAGAGCGGGTGGGGGGGAAGACCAGAGAGGATGACTTTGGAATGCTGGGACAGTTCCAGAGGCCAATCATTGCGCGGTAAGCGTACACACGAGTGGAAAGGCGCAACAGCTGTTCCGCGTTAACTGCTACCACCCTCGCCGAGGTGGTTTTTCTATTGCGCTACAACTGGGCTGTTGACGCGCAAGAGCCCTATTACACGTGTGTACGCTGTTGTTGTTATCGCGCAGTAGTGACTGTTAATGCGCGATAAAGTGATCGTGTGTACATGCCCTCAGATAAACTCTTTGTGTCCTGGAAACAGGACAGCATATGAAGGTATGTAATATATCCAGAGAGGTTCTATCATTCTGGTATCACAAAGTACTTTTCTTCATGTTAATGTAATAATACCCTATAGTAGTTCATCTTCAGGGATTGAACCCTGGACCTGTGGTTCTTAAAGATACAGCCACTGTTACTTTAGCTGAATGACCAGCCCTGTTAACTCACACACAAGCCTCTACATGTGGTCTTGCCACTAGAGGAGGACAAAAATCATATTGTATTAGTATGGATTATACTAATTAAGCTTCATTACTACCCTGTGAAATAGGCAAGTAATATTATTCCTGCACCACAGAGACAAGGTCTTTCTTTTTTCGTTTTTGTTCATTTTTATAAAAAAATAATTCCAGGGAGTCAAAAGCTATTATTTGTTTTTGATCCTTTTTCACCCAAACTTTGGACGACCCAAGTACATGAAAATACCGATTCTGATGGGCAAATCCAATCCATTACATTAGATAGATATGTTTAATATACTGTATGAGAGTAAGTATGAGGTTGTCTATTTCAAGTAAGACAAGGTAGCGGAATACACACATATGCACATGCAAGGACATATCTTACAATTTTGGGTGCACCAATGAACACATGTCTGAAGCCCAAAAATGCCTTTTGGCAAGAAAAAGAGGAGAACAGAGTCTTAAAGATAGAAATTCTGATCAGGTTAAAGGAAGACTGTGTAAACAATAATTGATCATAAAAAGAGCTGACTAAATCCATCTTGAGCAGCTGCTGCTGGAAAAGAGCAGTATTAGGTGAACTTGGGGGGAGAAAGACTATTGACTGAACATGAGTGACTAAGGCATTGAGTCAAATGTTTAAGATTTAAATGTTGAGGAAAGAGAGGTGAATGAAAACTAAGATCAAGCTCTACTGAAGAATCTCTTCCCACCATGATAATCACAATGGAAACCACAGCACTGTACAATTTAAGACTAGTAATGTCCAAAGCAAATATATGGAAAGCATGAGTGTCTTTAAAGGGGATAGCCTTGGGCTTCAGTCCTGCAAGCTGGCACCATTCTCTGTGGCAGCCTCTCAACAAAAAGGCTTCAACCTTTCAAAATCTCTCTGAGCTATGACTGCAGCAAGACAGCCCTCACTCGTGTCTGAGGTCAGAGGAAGAAACAGAGGACCTGTCACGTCAGGAATCTGCTAATCTGGATGACTGCGTCTGCAGATGAGAACCACAAATAGACATCAAGTAAATACAAAAGTCCACAGTAAAATTATAAGTGAAATGGTGTCTCTTTCTAAATGGATTTACCAAAAAGAGCATCCTGGGTGACAGGAAAGCTCAACGAGACTTGGAAAACCAGGGGAAAACTAGAATTATGGATATGTAACTAAGGGGTCCAGAAAATAAAATGGGAACAGACCAAAGGGAGGAGGGAGAGGAGCTGATCACTAAAACAACTGAAACTCAATTTTACTTAGAGACTGTCCCCCTCACCGAAAAGGGACTGGAGAACCACAGCAAAAAGATTTAGAAAGGCAGAAGGTAGCAGCTCTATCACAGAAATTCTGTCTGATGGAATACAAAGAATTTCTAAATACAGTGAAAGCAACACAGAAAGTTACTTATAACAGCAGCAACCTATTTCTTTTCTTCTGACCTGAGCCCTTATGAATCACGTTCAGCAGGAGAGAGAATTTTCATCCCTGAAATTACTCATGTGACAAAAGGAACAGATACATCAATCCTGTCTCTGACAAAATTGCAGGCAGTATTTCAGGTCCAAATATATTTTGGGGACACAGACTCTGCCAAAAGAAAATGGAAAAAGAAAAATGCACGAGACATCTTAATACTGGCTTCTGCTAGTAATAAAGAACAAGATGAACAATACCCACTTATAACTGTAGACCTTGAAATGTTTTTTTAATTTTTTTTTAAACACACTATGGGTGTGTCTACACTGGCAACTTATGTCGATTTAAGGAGGCTTAATAAGGTCAATAAGGGGCTACATCTACACTGGAAAAGTTGTCAACTTTGTTAAGCCGACTTAATAAGGTCGACTTAACTTTTCTAGTGTAGACATAGCCTACGGGTCACATGTTGCTCTTAGTTTCAAGGGTCTATAAATTTTGTCCATTCCTAGTAATAATTTCCCATTTATAATATGTATTGCCATCTACAGAGTCATTTTCTTATATATTTTGACATGAGATGAGGTTGGAATCTACTTTTTGCTTCCCTTGCTTTCCCCTCCTCTCATTCCCAAAAAAGGCCAGACAAACATATAGTGTTTATGGTAGATTGATCTATATAACTTACAGCAAAGTCACAGTCCCCTATGCACAGTGTACTTTAATGTTAATAAACACTGAAATTTAATAATTTGTAAAGGTCTTTCCCTATGCAGTGTTTTTTAAATTATCTGACGGGAACCCAAGTGCAGTTAAACAGAACATTTCATAACTTACAGCAAAGTCACAGTCCCCTATGCACAGTGTACTTTAATGTTAATAAACACTGAAATTTAATAATTTGTAAAGGTCTTTCCCTATGCAGTGTTTTTTAAATTATCTGATGGGAACCCAAGTGCAGTTAAACAGAATATTTTATTATGAAAGTGTGATGTGATACCGTCTCCAATTAATGCTGTGCTGCAATTTTATACTGATACTTGTATAACTGGAAATGTATCTGATGCACTAAGTACCTTGGTTTTTATTCTGATAGTCTGAGCACTACATAAAAAGCAAATAGAGACTATTTAAAAATAGCTATGGGCATTTCTAGTTAATACCAAGTGTTTTCTAATATTTTATCTAATTTAACTGGGCAGACAGGGATATTTTTGTAGTATCTGACCAGCATAAACAGACACAGCTGTAACCATGAGATCAGCGTTGCAAACTGTCACGATAATTAGCCAGCCCAGGCCCACCACCACTTCTGTAGCTGGTTCAAACTGGATAGCGAGAGGAAGAAAATAATGCATGAAGATGATGATTTAGTGCGGCGATGGCACTAACTTTAAAAAACCCCACAACTCCCCAGCCAGAGGATCCTTCTTTCCTGGTGCGGGGACAAGGCTGTATTTCTGCACTGCCCATCCAGACACGCTGCGAGAGCTGCTCCACGCACACCGCACAGAGGTTGCCAGATGCACAATGCGCGCAGGGAGATTGACGGACCCGCACTCGGTCACATACCTCACAGACATACCAGGAATTGCAATTTGACAGTGCCTGCTGCTCCACAGAGAACCAGGCTGCTGGGAGGGGGGCGGGGGTGCAGCCGAGCAGGCAGGGGTCTCCCTCCCCACTTCGCCTTTCAGATTCCCTCCAGCCGGCGAGATCAGAGACAAGAAATCAACAAAGTCACGCTTCCCGGTCACGTGCCCAGTGTTTTCCTCCTATGGACTTTGCGTTCCCTGATAGAGGAGAGTCTGGCCCGGCATTGGCTCTGCCCCCTCCCCCCCCTGATCCCAGCAGAGGAAGGTACAGGCTGGAGGAGACAGTAGCCCAGCATGAGGAATCGGACTCTCCCCCCCCCCCCTCGTCCCAGAACCAACCAGCTGATGGAGAATCCGATTTAACAGTCCAATGCAATACTCCCTCCCCTGCACCCAGCCCAGCCTGAGGCCGGTCTCCGCACGTACACGGGTTCCTTTCCTCCGGGGGGGAGAGGGGGGAGGATAGTTGGGTTTTTTCATTGTTACTATACCGCGGTTTCGTCTCTAATCCATGCAAAGCCCCGTGTGGGCTCACTCACCACTGTGACCGGCGACACCATGTCTGCAGGGTAGGCTTCAGTCTGAACTGCAGTCCCCGACTGTGGCTGTGCGGCTGGATCCCGGTGCCTGGCGCTTTCCCTTTAAATAGGATCAGAAAATGTATGTTTTTCTCAATGCCGATTGTTTTCTGCGATCTTTTTTAGAACGCAATGACATCACAAAGGCCTGAGCCAATGAGCCGAAAGGAGAGAATTTGGGGGTGGCACCCCAGCCAGCCCTGTCTCAGTAGTCCCTCCCTCTGTAGTCTGTAGAATTACACCTGCTGCTGAATACATCCAGCACACAAGGTAGGAGAGGAATATAGGCTGGCCACTTTTCTGCTTCCTCTTTGCCCCCCTCGCAGGAGCACAACATGTCTACCTGATGTCCATAGTGGGCTTACATGCAGACATGTACCTGTGCACAAAAACATGGGTACATTTACAGACACATGTACATAAACATACACTCACAAATAGATGTCAGTAAAAATCAGATCCTACCAGATAATCCTTCTGCTTTTCACAACCAACCCCCCAAATTCTGCTAAGTAAAGAAAATGTCCACTTGCTACTTATGCACCAAAAAATGCTAGACTCCAGCACCTCTTGGAACATAGTGTTGCAAAATTAGCTATACATGAATTTTGATGGTTCCTGCTGTTTTTTGTTCTCAAATGCCAAAATTCCACTTCTTAAAGGGCTCACCCACCTGCTACTAGTGTGCCAAAATCTTTTGGGATATGGCACATCTAGATGCGACAGGGCAACAAAAAAGTGGCTCTGTCCAGATCCTGCCTGTGTTTGTGCCCCACTCTCCAAACTGCTTATAATTTAGCAGTCTTTATATACATGTAAAACAGATGGGTCACATGTGAGAAAGTCCTTTCAAGTAAACCATAGTGGAAACTGATATTAAATAATCAATTGTGTATCAATCCACCAACTAACTTACACTGTGGATATATGCCTGTCAGTAAGTATTAGCATTTCTTACTGTACACACCAAAAGTGTACTAAGCAAACTGCAGCTCAGGAAGGGCAGGAGTTTACAACCTAAATATAGACATATTAAACCATACCTTAATAGAAGTGAATTCTGCAGAGCAAAGAATGATAGAGGAAATCATTTAAGGCAAGATGAAGTGAGGAAAATGGGGGAATAGCAGAAGCCGGAAGAAGGTTAAAATCTTCATAATAAGGATTGAGCAATGTTGCTATAATTGGTAGCTTAAACAAGCTGTGATAAACTGGAGTATCAACTGTATAAGCATCAATTAAATAATGATGCTTCCTTTTTTTATCTCCCAACTGGTGAATGCTATTATGTTCAGGAGCCTATCCTCATGAGATAATAACAAGACTAGTGACTTCTTCTTTGCTATCTTCAGTTATAATTCTTTGATAAATCCTGGTAAACGTCCATTAAGTCAGAGGCTATTAGCCATGCTTAAAGGTAAACTCATAGCCACAACAATATAATGCATCGGCCGTGTGTCATAAATGGGCTGTTCTCTTACATAAACAGGTTTCCTTAAAAGCAGTCCAGAAAACTGACATTAAAAAATGCCCTTCTTCCCCTTATTAATAGACATAGCATGTGATGTCTTTTAATACAAATTTTTACAATTTACTGTTTTCTGGACAGACTTGGGATTTGTGACTGTGGAAACGTAGCATTTCAGCCACAGCCAAAAAGCTTCAGAAAATAAATTGAGCAGAGCCAAAAGTTGAAAAGAGTAAAGGGTTGAAAAACTGTGTGGTCTGAGTAAGAGCTGGATGTTTGACCTAGCTTCAACTTGCAGATACAGGTACCAAAAAAAAAAAAAAAAAAAAGTTTTGGAGTCCAAAGATGTCCCATAGCAGAACCATTGCCCTCCCTATCTTATGATCATAGGTGGCTCATAGTACTTTTGTACACTCCCTCCCACTCTCTTGCTCTCTCTCCCTAGAAGTTTTGCTCCAATCCCATCTTTGTTTCTCTGGTCCGCACCAGCACTAGCCTTTAATGGGCATTCTGAGGCCCAGTTTTTGCTTTCTCTTCATTATCCCTGTCCACTTAACTTCACTGGGCCCGATTTCCTCATGCCCTGCACCTGATGTTACCATGCACACCTGTGCAAAATGAATGCATAGTGGATGTAAATGGCCACCATTCACTTAATTAGTATTTTCCTTCCTCTTTACACAGGTATAAATGACCATGCAAAATAGAGGACAATGAAAATCAAGGCCCAATATGTCTTCATTTTTAAATGTCCTCCTCTCTGTTCTCCTTTTATTTTTCCATTACTTATTCCTCAACCTCTGTCAGATTGTCTAGTTTAATCTTCTCCATCAATGCTCTATAAATCCTGTTTCTCTAACCTTCCTTACTCATATGTCCACCTTCCACATGAATTCCCACATGACGTTCATGCTTCCCTATTCTTTTCTACAATTCCCACTTCTACTCCTTCCATATATCTGTGTTCCTTTTTCTTTCCTCTTCACTCTAACTGAAGCCCTATTACTAACCACTGGCACTAAATAGTGACTATTACTAGCACCCCATCTCCCTTCCCCTCTCTTCCAACTTTTATTCTCATTTCACAACTAGCTGTGCCAGGTTAGATTAGGCACAAAGGCCCCTGGCTGGAGGTCTGAGTCCAGCCACACCTCATCTAGGTCTTCCAAGGGACCTAGAGAGGTTGTGAGGAAGTAGTCAATAGGGCTATGTCTACACTGGCAAGTTAGTTCGAATTAAGGAGGCTTAATTCGAACTAACTAAAGCCATGGCTACACTAGGCTTTAGTTAGTTCGAATTAAGGGCTTCCTTAATTCGAACTAATAAGTTCGAATAGGGTATTCGAAATAAGGGGTTAATTCGAACTAACTAGTTCGAATTAACCAATGTGGCCATGTTCATTCGAACTAATTTCTTAGTTCGAATTAACTGGCCATTGAAATGAATGGGGATCGCTAATTCGAACTAAGCAAGTGCTTGCTGAGTTCGAACTAACATTCCAGTGTGGCCATGCTAGTTCGAATTAAGCTAACTAATTAAGCTAACTAACTAATCGGACTAACTAATTCGAACTAATTTTAGCAAGTGTAGACATAGCCTAGGAGAGGCTGCAAGGAGCAGCCAATTGGGGCCTGGCAGAGCCATATAAAAGGAACTGCAGGCTGGAGCAAGAGTAAGTTGTTGCCTGGAATTAGAGAAGAGAGGCCTGTGTTCCTGGCTGGTTGAAAGTGCAGCAGGACCATGGCTAGCTCACTCCTGGTAGGGAGTGGTAGAGCAAAGGGGGTGCTCCTAGTTGACTGCTAAGACTGACCTAAAACAGTTGCTGGCAGGGACTGAGGGAGTAATGAAGGAACTCTCGGCTGGTATCTGGGATACAGCTGTAGGAAGATGGTGTCAACAGGAAGCAAGTCCTGGAAGCAGCCAAGACTGTTTAAAGACTGTGCCCAGGAAGGACTAGAGGGACACCATTAAAGAGGTACTGAGCTACGGTCCCTGAGGAGCCTATGCTGCAGAAGAAGTTGTTTTGCTTCACAGAGAGCTAGTGTATGTGACTTGGCCAGAGGGCTGAGTTACAGAAAACCTCATGAGAAACCACCAACAGGGGTCATCACAACTAAAAGGCTGTGGAGGTGCCTGATCCAGAAGAGGGTACTTGTGAGAGGTGGATCCTGTCCCATTATAGTCTCCTTTTTCCATCATTCTTATTCAGTAAAAAGACGAGGGCACTTTTGACACTGTTTACTGTTAGGTGTGTGACTGAAACTATTCTTCCTGGTTAGTCTCTGGCTCTTCAGTGTTTTTACGTTTTCTTTCTAAGTGCTAGGAACAAACCCATATCAAGAGATTCTATCCACATCTCAGTACTGACGTTATTACTTGAGGTCAGTACATACTGCAGGAAGTTGTTTTATGGGCAATACAAATTTAAATGCTTTTGCTTAAGGACGGGATTATTCATGTGCTTAAGAGCATTGCCAACTGGGAATCTGAATATTTTCATTACCTAGACTACCACACTGAGATAAAGCCATCTGCACGTGCCATCTTGCTTCAGTCGACTTAATTTACTCTGCGTCTACACTACACTTTCCTTAAGTCAACTTAAGCAGCTGCTTAAGTCGACTTAAGGAAAAATTAAGTTGACTTTGTTAAACCCCCTTTTAAGTCGACTTTCTGCTTAAGTTGACTTTCTAAAGTCGACTTAAGCCAGTGTAGACGTGGAGTACCCCTAAGTCAACTCTAAGTCGACTTTGGGGCCTCCAGGGCTTCCCCACTGCCCTCCCTGCCAGGGTGGCTGGCACAGCCACAGCCTGGCGTGCCCACCCTGCCCCTATGCCCTGCCAGGATCCCTGTCCCCCTTTGCCCCATTGTACCCAGGTACAATGGGGCAAAGGCTGAGCCCCCTGGCACTTGGCAAGGGGTGCCCCCCCGCCACCGTGGACCAGTCCCAGGTCCACCTAGCCCCTACAAGTCGACCTAGGCATTCAGTGTGGACGTTCTAGGTCGACTTTGTAGGGTCCCCTTTAAGTCAACTTAAAATTTAAGTGTTGACATGCCAAGTCGACTTAAATTAACAAGTGTAGACATAGCCTGTAAGAGGTTTGCAAAGGTATAACTAAGGGAAAAGAGCAACATGTAATGAATTTATTCAGGGCCAAATTCTGTTTTCAGTTATATCCATGCAACCCCAATAATATCAATGAGGGAGTGAGAGTAGCATTTTGCCCATTAGCACATGGTACAACTGAGGAGCACTTGATTCCTTTCTATGTAACTATGAAGATGCCCTTCCAAACCCACTTTGCATTAACTACCAATTAGAAACGTTCTCCGTAAGTAGAGAAACTGCACTGAAAATCTGAGCCCTGAGAATAAAAAATTTCTGCAATGAAATCAGTGACAGATAAATATCAAGCAAACGAAAGGAAATGCTTCTCTATGCCGCCTGAAAGTACATGTAGATATCACTACTACAAGGGGTGGTCAGCTAGTTGAATGCTTTAGCTAGGTTTTTAATTAGACTAGTTAATTTGATAAGCGTGTTGCTATATATATTAAAGCTACATCTACACTAGAGCTTATGTTGACAGAATTGATGTCACTGCTAGAGGGGTGAATAAATCATCTCCCTGTGCAATGCAAGTTACACTCACATAAGTACCAGTGTGAACAGTGCTGTGTCTGCAACAAGGCTTCTCTTGCCAACATCATTTCTGCTCCTCATTACAGTGGTTTTATAATGCTAATAGGAGAGCTCTCTCACATCATCATAGAGCATCTTCGCCAGATGCAGAGCAGCTACACCACTGCACTGCTGTATGTGTAGACACGCCCTAAGACAGTGGTTTTCAACTGGTGTGCCATGAGAACTGTCCAAGTGTGCCATGACATTTTGTACAAAGGTAACGAAAATCAATGTAAAACAAACATTGCTTCATCTTAAATAGTATTCTATCCAACCAAAATTACAACTCATAAAACTCAGGAAAATTAATCATCAAATTAAAAGTGAGGTATCAGCCTTTCGATTCTAAACAGTGAACATTCTAAACACAAGTGGCCAAAGGGCAAAAGTGAGATGACGTGTATTTTTTTCTGGATTTGAAACATTAATACATTTGATCCTTCTTTAGCGTGTTGTATGCATTATGTTGCAAACCTCTCTCGTAAGACTTTAATCATAGTAAATGTAAGTAAATGTAATGTTATGAGCAATCAATTCAGCTGAAAAAAGTGGATGTGTCATTTGTTTGTCTCACTGAAGTGTGCGGTGTTACTAGAAAGGTTGGGAACCACTGCCCTAAGACACATGCAATCAAATTTCATTTTGCTTGGCAGTAACTGAAGAAAAGACCAGAAAGAAATTTCTTTGCACTACACAGTAGTGCATAAATTGAGGCTGAATCCAGCACCACTGAAATCTAGGGGAATCTTGTTCTCCTCTTGAAAGAGAACACAATGAAAGGCCAAATTTTTAAAGATTTTTAAGTGCCTAGTGGGAATGCCAAAAATCTGGTCCTTGGTTCTTATCCAAACTCATCATCTGTTTGTTAGGCTATGTCTACACTTCTTAATTTAAGTCGACTTAGCTAAGTCGACTTAAAAAAGTCGACTTTAAGTTGACTTTTTAATGTCAACTTAGCATGTCCACATTCAAAAATTAAGTCGACTTAGAGGGGACCCTGCCAAATCAACCTAGAGGGTCCACACTGGATGCCTAGGTCGACTTCTAGGGGCTAGGTGGACCTGGGACGGATCCACGGTGGCAGGGGAGGCAGCCCTTGCCAAGTGCCAGGGGGCTCAGCCTTTGCCCCATTGTACCTTGGTACAATGGGGCAAAGGGGGACAGTGACCCTGGCAGGGCATAGGAGCAGGGTGGGCAGGGCTCTGCCGTGCCCTGTGGGGGGCCACGCCAGGCTGTGGCTGTGCCAGCCACCCTGGCAGGGAGGGCAGTGAGGAGCCCTAAAGCTCCCTAAGTCAACTTAAAATCGACTTAAGGCTACTCCACGTCCACACTGGCTAAGTCGACTTTCTAAAGTTGACTTAGCCGTCAAAGTCAACTTAAAAGGAGGTTTAGTAATGTTGACTTTGATTTTCCTTAAGTCGACTTAAGCAGCTGCTTAAATCGACTTAAGGAAAATGTAGTGTGGACGCAAGCTTAAATCGACTTAATTTCTAAGTGTAGATGCACCCTTAGAGCCTTTATGTACCCAACTCAGTAGGTATGTCTATATTCTAATTTATTGTGCATTTTGGTATTGGTTTTGTGACAAAGTCAGGATGAGAAGCTTCAAGTACATGGTCTTATTTGTGTTCTGGTGCAAGAGCATGGTTGAAGGCAAGTATGTTAGTCTCAAAATGATAAAGGCCCTTTCCCTATAAATTGAGAATGGGTTATCTCAAGTCAGTTAGAGACATTGAAGTCCAGTTAAGGGCTGCCTTGGACCTTTTTTATATCCTGCCTTCAGTCAACCCTCTTGGAGAGAGAGAGCGAGAGAGACAGAGAGAGAGAGAGAGAGAGAGATCAAAGAGACAAGCTGTTGCAGTCTAGTGGCAGCAGGGAGATAAACTAGAGGGAGAATTACTCTTCTCCCTACAGAGGAACAACCAAAGCAGAGTGGCTGTTTAGGGGAAGGACTGACACTCCTGCAACAAGAGAGCAGGGAAAGGTATCCCCTTTGGTTTTGTCTGTAAATTGGTTTGGTTTTGTTTGGTGGCAGAGCACTCCTTTGGCTTGCCCCAAGGCCTGCCTTGAATATAAGAGGGGGAAGACCAACACTGCCCAGTGATGGTGGTGCTGATTTACCCCAGGTGCCACCATTATTAGAGGGGGAAGCACAGTGACAGCAAAATGGAAGAGGTATCTAGCCATAGTTTTTATTGCCATAAGATACCCAAGGGCCTAGCCTCTGGACATAATTTTTATACATTTTCAATTGTTTTTCATGAGGTTTTTTACCTTCCTCTGGATTATTGGATATTAACTGTGGCTAAAAACTCATCCAGCAAAACTTGTATTTCTTTGATTTGCTCCATTCATGCAGATACTCAATAAAGTTCTTTGTAATACTAAATCCATATTAAAGTTTATACTATTTTAGCAACTCAATCAAAGCAACGTATTTCAAGTGATGGGAAACACTGGTAGAATGACTTGGATACACAACTCCAGGAGGGAGGTACTTTGAAAATTAGTCTAATTTAGTGCATGGCATTACATGACCTGGCTGAATTTCCTACAGTGGGTCAGGCATATCTTCATAAGATTATTTCCTGCAAGAACTACTATTTTTAATGATTTATTTCCTAGAAGTACCAATCAGATCAGTGAAATTTTGTGCCAGATACTGTACACACACAATGAAATTATGATCCCTGTTGCAAACAGCTTACCATCTAAATAAAAGACAAACCCATACTGTGTCCCAGCATTATTCATAGGGCACCAGTTTCTTGACACCTAATACACAATTCCCAACATTTTAATGTCTTTTTCCAAGTTATCAAAATAAATGATAATGAAAATGAGTATTCCTCCTAAATCACATACAGTGCTGGAAATTATGTTTTAAATCTTCTTTGTTTATCATACTGAAAACACTCAGAACAGATCCTCACACAAGCACCCTCTATTTGGAGAAATAGCATGTCTCATGCAGACATTGGAGTCACTTTGGCTGGTATGCGAAGGAAGGAAAGGAATACAGGATGCAGGGGGCTGATGAGATTGATAAACTTGGTCTTGGAATGTGGGAGTAGCTTTTTTTGTTGTTGCAGTAACAGGAATCCTCCCTTTGGGGTTACTTTTCTGACTGATGCAGGTGAGACAATTTTCATGCGGCTCATCACAAACATTTTAAGTACAGCATTAGGGGTTTTTTTAATGGATGTATTGCAGATTTGATAGTTTTTTCTTTAAAAACATGCTTTCAGTGAGCAAACATGAACAGAGTTCAATCCTAGTCATGTGATCATAGACTTACTGGGTCAAGGTTTGCAAAACAGAGCTTTAGGGATTTGTGTGTGTAACAGTATGGAAATTACTTGGATGAACTGTGTTTGTGGCTTATGAAAAGAGAGTGACAAACCACCTTTTGAATAAGAATTTGGGGCTTGGTCTTATAGTGAAGCTGCTTTCTTTCCACATATTTTCCCCTGATGGTGGATTCCTGTGGGAGGGAAAATGTCTGTCAGTGGATCCAGGTAGCACAATCTGAGATCTAGTCTCCCTAAGCTACATATTCACAGTGGTGTTTCCTAATTACATACACTTTGGGCCTGATCCAAAGCCCACTGAAGTACTTCTTCCATTGACTTCAGAGTGCTTTGGATAAGGCCCTTGATAGGGCAGGTCAATCTCCGAAAGCAGGTCGTTATTTATCTGTATTACTGGAACACTAGGACCCCCACTCACAGATCAGGACCAATGTTCCCTGTAAGCTGTGCGGGTGCGCGGCCGTGCAGCAGCCATCGCACACCTGCGCAGGAACCCCAAAGGCCCATGCACTCTCCTGGCCACTGGGCCCGGCCCCATCCAGCTGTGCTGCCAGCTGCTGCGCTCTGCTGCCGCCACAGCAGGCCAGCCCCGGACCTGATCTGGCCATGCTGCCGGCCGCCGTGCTCCTCTGCCGCTGCAGCAGGCCGGCCCTGGGCCTGATCCAGCCATGCTGCTGCCCACCCCCGCAGCACCCAGCCAGGTCCCCACCTAAGCCAGCTCGCCACCTGTCCCCCAAACCAGACCCCAAGCACCACCAGCCCCCTCTGCCCCTTTAGATGACAAAAACTGTGAGGTGTAGGCTAGATAGTTTCTCATTCTCTCACATTTGCCAAAAAACTGATGCCCATGCCTCACAAACTGCCTCTCAGCGACTACCATAACTTGCTCAGCTGCATTATCAGCTTAGAGGGAACATTGATTAGGACCCATTATACTAGGTCAGAGGTCCCCAAACTATGGCTCAAGCCACACCAGAGCAGCACAAAGGAACTCTGGGTGGAGACAGCAGGGCCTGGGCCAGACCCCACAGGCCCAGATCCAGTGCTGCCCTGGCTTCTGCCTCTACCTCCAAGCCCTGGCCATGGGACACCTAGCTGTGGTTGCTTCCAACCCTAGATCTGCTCTTAGCTGTGGCTGCAGGCTCAGCCACCCAGGCTGCTCTGCACCTGACCATGACTTTTCTCCCAACCCATGACCATGGTTCCACTTTTGGCCCCTCTCCCAACCTTGGACTTTCCCCTGAGCCTCCGCCCCTGGCTTCTGGCCCCAACCATAACCCCACACCCAGCTGCAGCTCTGGTCTTGGCTCTCTGGGGAAGACGGAATGGACAGGGGTAAGGGGAGAGGGGCACAACATAAAAGTTTGGGGACCATTGTAACATATGCTGTTCAAACGCAGAACAAAAGGACGGTCCCTGACCCCAAAGAGCCTACATATCTGTTTACACTGCAGCAGCTATCTTAGTTTTAGGAAGGGCTAGAAATATTTATGTAACTGAAATATGAGAGGCTAGAGAATAAGAATCCAGGAATCTAAATCCCTCTTATCCAATGGTGTCTACTGTCCCTAGTTACCATGGAGAAATCGTAATAGACCTCTGGTCTCCAGGTGCCTCTGAGAACGTGGAGGTCCCATAAGCCTTCTTATTGTGCAGCCCTGAGATCAGCTAGAACAAGCTGGTTTCTGATAATATAGCAGGGGGTGTACATTCTGTTTCTGACTTTCAAATCTGTAATTAATACTGAAGTGCCTAGAAACAAAACCATTGAAAAAGCAAAAACAGATATGTGATATAGTAAATATGGGCAGTTATTTGGAGCACTTTGTTTCTGAAATCCAAGCTAGATTCCTATCCTTAGGTCTGAGCGTTTTATCCAAGGTAACATTATAGAAAATGTTGTTTTCAGTTATATATATTTCCATATGAGTTCAATGGCACTCTTTTTGGTTTGTATACCAACCAATATGCTCATGTTCCAGGGTTTTTTCTACACAATAATAACTATTTTTCTAAAGTAATGCATTGTTTTCTCCTTTAGTGGGCAACTCTAGGTTATTCCTTCTTGTACTAAGTCTTTTCAAAGCCCAGAGAAATTTGGAAATTATCTCATCTCACTTCAGCAGAACTCACATAATGACAATGTGAATGGGATCAAGAGTACACTGTGACCTATGAAGTAACAAAACATCTGGGCCCTGATCCTACTATGAGTGCCATGCAGATAATTGCAAGATCAGAATCTTAGTTACCATCCTGAATTATATTTTCAGTAACTCATCACTTTCAGCATTACTCAGTGAAAAAATATGTTCCTGTTTAGAACCATTGCTGTTCTTCCCTTTTGGTTTCACTCCCTATTTCCTGCCGAAAGGGCTGGACTATGACAGGGTCTTTAGAGGCTTAAGCCCTGGGCCCTAGTCTAAAGGGGGTCCCAGGCTTCCTCTGGCCCCTAAAACTCCTGTGATAATCCGGCACCCGGTTGGCTCAGTGATGGGAGGCAGGAGCGCTGAGAGCGCTCCTAGCCATGTCAATTTGTGGGGGCAGGGACTGGAGCCAGAGGCCAGGCTCTGCACTCTGCTCCACCCCTCAGCTGGCTGGCCTACCCTGGGGGCAGAGAGGGGCGGGCCAGCCCCTGTTCACCTCACATCACCCACCCGGCAGGCCTGGCTGGCTCACGGGAAGACCTCTGCTGCTCTGGCATGGCCTTCCAGGGCCAGTGTCTTGGGGGCTGCATCGGAGGGCCCCACACCACACACTGGTCCCCTCATCCCTCCCTGGGCAGACTAGCCAGAGCGGGGCTGGGACGGGAGTGCCTGCTGGCCCCAGGGCTGCCCCCAGCAATGGGGGGGCTGCTGTCAAAGGGCAGGCAGAGGGGGCCCCACTATGGGGGGGGCAGTCTGGGGCCCCCAAGTCAATAATCCGGACGTGCCTGCTTATTTCTCTCCTCTTTCCTGCCTTCCCAGTTTCCACCCCAAAATCTTCACTCCCATCCTCTTTCCCATTCCAGCTGCTAAAATGATAGCAATAAAGTAGTTAATGCTGAAATTTAAAGTATCATATGTAGACTCAGAGTTAACACCATGATGAAATGAATGGAGATCAATGGCTATGTCTACACTTGTTAATTTAGGTCGACTTAGCTAAGTCGACTTAACAAAGTCGACTTTAAGTCGACTTTGTTAAATCAACTTAGCATGTCCACACCTAAATTGTACCTGGGTACAATGGAGCAAAGGGGGACAGGGACCCTGGCAGGGCATAGGGGCAGGGTGGGCAGAGCTCTGCCCTGCCCTGTGGGGGGGCATGCCAGGCTCTCCCTGTGCCAGCCATCCTGGCAGGGAGGGCAGTGGGGAAGTCCTAGAGAGCCCTAAGTCAACTTAGTCAACTTAGGGCTACTCTGCATCCACACTGGTTTAAGTTGACTTTAGAAAGTTGACTTAAGCAGAAAGTCGACTTAAAAGTAGGTTTAACAAAGTCAACTCAATTTTTCCTTAAGTTGACTTAAGCAGCTGCTTAAGTCAACTTAAGGAAACTGTAGTGTAGACACAGAGTAAATTAAGTCGACTTAAGCAAGCTTAAGTCGACTTAATTTACAAGTGCAGACGTACTTAATTTATAAGTGTAGAAGTGAGTTCACACCAATGTTTCAGTCTGTCTACAGATTCAGGAAGATAATACTGCATCTCTTCAAATATGGAAGATTTTCTTCACAACCATGAGGGTTAGAATTTTATTTTTATATGGAAGATTAGAGTCCATCACATAAATACAATTGAACCAGATCAAGACTGCAGGTCAGATATTTAACATCACCATCTTACTAATTAGATTGTGTTCCAGTAGCTCTCTCTTTAAAACATAGTCCTTCTCTCCAAAAAAAAAAAAAAATGAGTTCAAAATTCTAAAATTTTAAACCATATATCTTTGTATTCTTCAAAATCAAGCACAGACATGTATCCAATCAATGGGGATTGACAAGAATTGCAAATCTCTCAATTAAAATAAACAGAGTTAATCCAGTCCATGCCAGAGAAATCCACTGATACTCCAGAGCAAGCAAAAATGATTTTTTTAAGCTGAATTGACAGTAATTTTTTTAAATGGTGCCCTCTTTCCCTGTGTGAAATGCACCTACAATTACAACAGATAGAAGGGAATTATCCCATGCTGGTGTGATTCAGTTACCACGTGATTCTCAACAAATCCTCTTGACTGCTGTGCTGCTCACCCATTACAAACCCACACAAAGAGAGGTGAAGGCTGAGCTTGACTGAAACAAGCAATATGCAAGAATAAAGCAATGTGTGCAATGAAACATTTAAATTGCAATGCGGAATAAAAGCAGGACAATGATCGTACATAATTCCGCTCAGATTCATGCAGACACACTAATAATTCATCTGAGCCTTCAGAAGAAACATGCTGTGGCTGTAAAGACAAAGGGAAGGAGAGCACATAGAGGAAACAGGAGATATCAGCCCAAAACTGCTCAAGAGAGTTGTGTGTGCGTGTGCATGTGCGTCTGCGTGTGTGTGTGTCCTTACAGAAACACAACATTTCCAGTGGTTCGGATTCAATAAGCACAAGAAAGGAACCAGAATGGGAAACAAACTGAGACTGGGAAAAGTAATGTATTACTTGTCAAAGGGATAGAAGTATTTAGTTCAAGATTAACAAACAAGGAGTCTTGTGGCACTTTTAAAGACTAACAAGATTAATGAAAGTGACTGGTGATTTTTGGGTCCCCAGCTTAAGACATCTTCAGCAGACCTGATTTTTCACAGGGCACTTCTGGAAATCTGGCCTTATGACGGGGCAGAGAGGCCCCATGCTAGCAGAAATGTGGTGAAGGAGAGTCTACAGACAGAGTTAGCCTTGCCCCACTACACCTGCAACCAGTGCCAAGCCTGGAGAGGGCACAAAAAAAGAGAACCTGGCTCAGTTTAGGGCTGACTGGCCAGGAAGGAGGATGGAGCTCTGCTTCTTTGCTTGAAGAGATACGGAAAGATGTGGAAAGATGGGCTTGCTAGCCAAAGCAGCCACAGGGGAAGAGCAGGTAAGCTCCAAGAAGCAAGCAATGCACTAGTAAGGGACTGGTTGGGAGCCAAACAGTAGGGACTGGAGGAATGATGGGCAGATCAGTACTGAGTTAGCTTTGCTTTTTGCTGAGCACCTCCAATGTCACAGAAGAGCGAAGGACTGAAGAGACAATTAGCTGGTGTGTTGAAGCCCATCTCAATGGATCCTAGAGACCAAGATTTCTTCCCCATGAGGGAGATCTGTGCTTGTGTCAAGGTGCCTGGAAGATCCACACAGGGGGGCTGTTCCAGCTATTCTACTAGAACCCCCTTTTATGATCTTTTCAATTGAACACTCAAAATTACAGCATCTGAAATCATCATTTGCTTTTGAACATCTTGATGTTGGAGTGCAGGTACATTTCAGTGAGCTCAAACCAAGCCATTAATGGAGTTCATATAAGCTATTCTACAAAAATCCAATCAATATACTGGATTTCCCAGAGAAATACAACACCAACCACAACAAGCAATACACAGATTTTGTAGCCGCTCGATTTCCATTGATTTTTAGGAGCTATTTATTGCACACAAATTCTCATTATCCACTTACTAATGGAATATTAACAATTCCTTAGGGTCATTCTAAGGGCATGGGGCAGTATTGGAATCAATACACTGGTACCAATATAACCGTTAATGACCCTGCACAAAGGAAATAATTAAATTCTGGAATAAGATAACCTTTCTTTGCAATAACATCTTTTAACTGTGGTGTACAACTTTTGTTCTCGGTTTTGAAGTTCCAGGCCTCTTTCACATACACACAGCTACGTTTGATGCAATACAACTAGCTTTGGCTTGCATTAAACCTTAACTTTTATTTGGTATCATCTTGCCTTTTTTATTCAGTTTGTCTGGTGAAAATGTTGGTATTGCAGTTGATAAAAAAATCTACGACATTTCTCAATGGAATTTTTTAAGAAAATATCTGTTCTCATCAAAATGTTTGTTGAACTGATTTTTTTGGCTCTTGGCCTCGAATTTTCAGTTTTTGATAAAACATTGAAAAATTATAGAAAAAATCAAACTTTTGTATCTAATTTTTAAAGGGGGAAAAATAATTTCCCAGCTAGCTCTAGTTGGCATGAAAAAAAATGTTTCTTTAAACAGGTTGTAAACTTAGTGATGATGGTAGCTAGAGCTGACTGAACTCATTTTAAATGCATTGTGAGGAATTTAGCCCTTTTTCCTGTTTCGTGTCCTTTGCAAATTGATCCTGGTTTTTGCAAATGTATTTATTATTTACAAATGTTCAGAGAATAGTCTGCATGAGAGATACAGTGGACACATAGAATATCCAAAGAATATGCTGTCAATTTTATACAAGTTGCATAGATCTTTATTGTTTTCTAGCTTTATGGGGAAAGTAATTTCCCTACAGGAATGAAAATTACCAGGGGATGATTAATGCAAATTCTTAGATTGGTAACAAATTTAGAAAAGGCTCTACCCATGGGGGAAATTTCCAATACTAGTCTTTAAAAGTGCCACCAGACTCGTTTGTTTTGCTGAACTAGACTAAAACGGCTACCCCTATGGAACTTGGTTCAACATGTCTGATAAAGAACTGAAAACTGTACAAAGTCTTCACCCTGACCTAGGGAGAGATGTCATGCACACACACACTCCAAGAGCTGATAGACTGTGATCCTGCAAGCAGACCAGAAGTACTTTGAAACCTGTCAGGATCTCTATGGGTGCGTCTACACCTGTAAATTAAGTCGACTTAAGCTTGCTTAAGTCGACTTAATTTACTCTGCATCTACACTACACCTTCCTTAAGTCAATTTAAGCAAAAATTAAGTTGACTTTGTAAAACCTACTTTTAAGTCGACTTGCTGCTTAAGTCGACTTTAGAAAGTAGACTTAAGCCAGTGTAGACATGGAGTAGCCCTAAGTCGACTTTAAAGTCGACTTAGGGGGCACCAGGGCTACCCCACTGCCCTCCCTGCCAGGGTGGCTGGCACAGCCACAGCCTGGCATGCCCCCTCACAGGGCAGGGCAGAGCCCTGCCCACCCTGCTCCTATGCCCTGCCAGGGTCCCTGTCCCCCTTTGCCCCATTGTACCCAGGTACAATGGGGCAAAGGCTGAGTGCCCTGGCACTTGGCAAGGGGTGCCCCCCCGCCACCATGGACCTGTCCCAGGTCCACCTAGCCCCTACAAGTCAACCTAGGCGTCCAGTGTGGACGCTCTAGGTTGATTTTGTAGGGTCCCCTCTAAGTCGACTTAAAATTTAAGTGTGGACATGCTTAGTTGACAAGTCGACTTTGTTAAGACAACTTAGCTAAGTCGACTTAAATTAACAAGTGTAGACATAGCCTATGTGGAAGAAGCGTGATGCCTGGCATATTTGTTGGGTTGTTTGTTCCCAAGATATGTTTACTCTGTAATTACTTTGTTCTGGATTAATAATACTCTGTTCCATGAAGGTCACTGGTTAACCCTATCATTGTGAAAACAGGACAACAGGTGCAGAATTAAAACCAGACTTTCTGTGGTGATCACAATGAATTGCAGGTGGAATTGCAATCTAATTCCCTGGTTGAGAGAAGGGGTTCTCAAAGGTTTTTGTGTTGCAACATGGTTGGCAGTATATGCAACTGTGCACGACACAGTGTCCCCTGCTGCCGAAAAGCCCACTGCAGCTGCCCTGGCCCAAGCCCCCTGCTGGAAGCTGCAACCGCAGGAAGCGATTGCCATACTCCAGCTTCTTGAGGGACTGGTTCCTGGCCCAGTGACATGCTTGGCTGCACTGGTTGAGAACTGCTGGTCTAGAGGGAGAGAATGGCAGGATTGTGTCCTGAGAAAGGTGGCATAGAGGCCTGAAACCTAAGTGAGATGCCCTCAAAGGGCATGTCTGTGCTAGAGCTGAAAACTAGCCGCCCAGCCAGAGTCCACTGACTCGTGTAAGGGCTTTAAAAATAGCTGCATAGATGTTGTAGCTTGGTCGGGAGCTACAACTCTGATGCTTGAGAGAGGAGCAGGGAGGTGGGGCTTGAGAGCCTGAGCATCAGTCTGAGCTGCCCAGCTATTGGTAGAGTGCTCACATGAGGCCCTCTAGGGTGAGTAAGTGGACACCGTTTGGGCAGCTTGCTCCCAGTGAAGACGCAAAAGGCCACGAAGGGGGTCAGAGGATCAGAGACCTTGGGAACTGTGATGTCTGCATGAACAACTTCAGCCTGTGCATGGTTGCTAAACTAACGTTCACTCGGACTTTCTGTTATTCGCTATTTGTTGTCATGTGTGATGGGTGACCTTAGTCACATAGAATTATCTCAGCTCTGGCGGTGGATGACAGTAATTAACAAATGGTTTTTTTTAAGAATGGTTTCTACATGGATACCTTTATTCCCATTACTGCATGGGAACTCACATAGGGTAAAATCAATGCCTGAGCAGAGAACCAGCAAAAACCCATGGACTATTCAAGCCTCCAAAATAGGGCTTTTGTGGAGCTTTAGTGGCAGTTAGTCCTTGTGTTAGTGCAAAGGCCTCAATCACTCTTAAGCCCTGTTTTGTGGTGTCACAGCTCTCTGTTACTATGGAAACTGATCTGTGAAAAGCCATGAATAAAAAATAAAAATTAAGAATTGAAACTTCTGCTTTGTTTTCTTTTATCTCTGTACTGTTCCCATGGGAACAGCTGAAAGTCCCATGGAGACAGTTCCGTACTCTACTGTAAAACTAACTCGACGTTCCCCATAGTCAGTTACCAGAAACTAAACAATCAGCAATATTCGTAGCAGATACAAAGGTAAGAGTAACAAAATAATGAAAGCTGTAACTCAGCAAGAAAAGCCACTGCATGTAACCCCTGCGCCTCTCCCCAACCCCCAAAAAAAGTTTAAGGGGAACTGAAAACAATGTAAAAACACAACGCAGGCAGTCTGTCCTTGCATAAATCTGATGGCTTGCTAAGGACAGGCAAAAGAGAATTTCACACATAGCTGACCAGCACTAAGCAATTTACTGGATGTTCCTAAAACAGGTTTGCCTCAGACACCAAGAGCAGTTACTTATGACATATTTATTACAAAGGTGCAGGTGAGTGGAATAGAACAAGCAGAGTGTGCAATGTGCTTAAGGAGCTAGAATGCTTTTTATTAATTATTATTATTATTTTAATAATACAGGGCATTCTAGACTTCCCACATGCACGTGCTATGGGTACTTGACAGCTGGCCCTTTTAAAAATCTGATTCAAATCCAGCAATAATTAGAGTAACCAAAAAGGTCTTTTCTTCCTGGGTCTTAAGCAATAAAAGGCCCTTATTGAAAATGACTCTCTCTGTTTCTTTGAATCTATAGCTAAAGGCTAGTTCTGTTCTACACAAATGAATAGATTATACTTGGCCACAGTGAGCCAAGCTCAGGACAAAAAGCCTACAGCTGCCCCCACATTCCTACCCTCCCCACCAAAAACAGGACAGTATGATGGGAATTTTTTTTCCTCCTGGCAGGCCTGCCATTGGTGTGACATGGGGGTGACAACTTTATTGGCTAAAAGCCAATGGATCTGTAGCCTGTGGTGACCCTATGCCAAAGAGAAAGAGATCCTAATGGAAGAAAGGAGCTCATGGTCTCCAGCACTGGTGGAAGTCCAGCAGGCAGTAGAGAGGCCATCATGTCTGGAACAGGAAATAGAAGAGGCACATGTGAGGGTCTGTGGGTAGATCCACCAGAAAGGTGATATTCCTGGGGAGGTGTGTCCATCTTTAGGCTCCTCTTGGATTCTGAGCTGTGGGGTTCGCTCTATCATTTGACAATAATTAAAGAACTGATATATGGCAACCTATTGAAGATTGCCTGTGGGTTTTTCTGCAGCTTGGAAAAGCCCAGAATGCTGGTAGTGGCTCGCCATCTAACTCCTGACGCCTTCCTCCCCCTACCATCAGTAGGCCCCCTTGCTATAGGCACCCCTATGCAGTGTCTGTGCTAGGGGATTCTTCCAGGTTGAGTGAGACTTACATGGGTCATAGTAGAGGGGATAATCCTTTTCTTTATTTTTAAACACAAACTGTAAGTCCTTTCTTTGAACCAGAACAGAGGTTTCTAATACAAGCCACTTTCTGTTTTCTAAACACAGTTGGCCCACTCACTCCAAGCAACACAAAAGAAAGGTCAGCACCATGAGGCAGGTAAGAAAGAGTGTTACATCTATGTGACATTTGGGAATTTGTCTGCGTAAAACTCATAAATTCTGGATGAGAGTAATTAACCTTAGAACAATTTACTGAGGGTTTTGGTGGATTCTCCCCCTGGCAATTTTTAAATCAAGATTACATTTTTTTCTAAAAGATATTTTCTAGTTCAAAGAGGGATTATTTTGGGAAAGTTCTGTGGCCTGCATTTACATGAGGTAAGACTAGATGATCACAGTAGGCCCTTTGGTCTTTCGAATTTATGAATCATAGAACCACAGTGGACAGCACGTACCAAGGAAATCCAGAGTCCTCCAAGCTCAGTGAATTTTAAACTAAAATATCTGACTTTTCTTTTCTCCTTAAGTATACTTGAAGTCCATTCCTGGCATTGAGCCTCCCGGCTCTAAGTGTAAAAATCTCAGTTAGAGATGGTTGATGTTACACTGCACTTTGATAGGGCAGAGGCATTCTGGGATAATGTACCAGTGAGGTCATCTTCCATATTTCTTCAGCATAACCTTCACACACATGAGCAATTGCATTGGCTTTCTCCACATTGGTCTTCCAGGAGACAAGGAAGACATGAACTGAAGAACGTGAGGATCCATATATCTGAAGCAGACATACTCTTAGTAGTCATTTTAAGGTTCTTCAGCACAAGCATCTACACTTCTGCACCTGACAGTTTTACATGCTTCCTTTTTAGTACAAAGGAACCCTGTTTGATCTCTAATCATTAGATTTTGAGACAGAGCTAGCAATAGATACTGTTTAATGGACAATACAACTGCTAAATCTAGATTTAAACTAGAAATAGAAGAATTCCAAATATTTGAGAAGACCAACTAACAGCTTTACTCTTGCAAGAGACCGTGATAGGAGAGGTTTCCCAATAAGGCCAATGCATTACTTCTGGTGCTTTGTTTAGAATAATTAATAGGAGTAAGGAATCACTTTAACCTGAGCTGGAGTTTGTTTGCTTTTCCTATATTCGGTGAAAGTTGGCTGTTTTCCTCTGACCCTGTATGAACTGTAAAGAAAAAGCTCCTTCAGCTAAAACCTTTCCCCCAAGGCATTTCTTAGTGGTACATCTCGTAACTCTGAAAGGTGAAATGCCAAGAGGATTATGAAACATGGATTCTAGCGAAACATGTGTACATAATCTCTTTCAGAGAGTCCCCTTATCAGGGAAATACTCAAGGGCTCTGTTCTTTGTTTTCCACAGCAAAGCCAGTTAATTATCACTGTGTAAACAGCCTGAAGTAAAGATGACGCTGAAATCCAAGAATCAACCTATTTTTCAATGATCCTTTCTATACAGTCTACTGTTAATCTTATTTGTACTGTGTAACCATGACTTTATATCACAATATATAAGACAAAGAATGGCCTTGTGGTCAAGACACCAGATTTGGAATCAAGTCATCTGGGTTTAATTCCCAGCTCTGTGTTTCTTACTGTTTGTCTCTTTCTATATATCTGTACAGTGGGACCTTGACCTCAGCTGGCACCACTAGGCACTACTATCATACAAATAGTAATAGCAATATTTACTTTGTTGATGTTGTGCTCTAAGATATGTGTGTCTGAAGATGTGGCCTTAGTTTTGATGAACAAGACCATTTGAATTGAATAAACATAAAATAGATGGTCCCAATTCCACCTCCTTGAACTTTCCTGAGTAAAGCATTTACAGAGCATTTACAGCCCATCAAAGCTAATGGGAATCTTTTCATTAACTTCAGTGGCTTTAGGTCAGGCAACAGAGCAGTAAATTAGTACTTGTGTTACAGAGACAAAACAATAAAAAAGTTATATTGGAATAACTGTGTAGATCAGGATTGTGAATAAAACCATAACTCCTGACCGATGTAGATGTGCTGATAAAGCCCCAGGTAGACAGTTATGTCAATGGATGCGTACCTCCATCAAAGGTAGCTAACATTGTTCAGTGGTGTGGTGTTTCTGTACTCACAGAAAAACCCCTTATATTGGTGAAGGCTGCATCCATGCTACAGAGCTATGCTAGTATCGCTATTGCTTCACTGCTGTTTGTACCCAAGCTAAACTGATTAAAGCTAGCACAGGTAAGTACCCATACTGCAGTCACACCTTCCAATTGCAGAGTAGAAATAGCCTAGTACAGCCAGTAATCAGCATTTGTAGGATTTGGCCTGTCTTTCAGCAGGATTTCTGCTAGAACATAGGCTTCCCCATGACTCTAATGATCCCCAATAATATCCTGTTTTGTTACTTAAAAGCACTGGAAATGCACCTTTTACAGGGGGCTGTGGGGGTTTTTTTTGGAAGAATGTTTAACAATATAGTGTTGACAAGTGATTCAGTGCAACTGGAGAATCATTACAAATTCTCCTAAGGGTCCCAATCATAGAACAACACTATTGCAATTAGCAGAGTGTTTAAGATTATTTACATGTTCTCCACTCAACTAAATCTATGAGAAAATTCATTCATTTAGTACAATTATGCAATTGTCCTTTGCAACTGACTCAGGAAAAGAAGGTTTATGGGAAACATTTGGAAAAAGAGTCACTAAAAAAAGCAAAGCCAATCAGAGAGTTTGGGCATGAGAAACAAGAAATCAAATAACAAGCACACAGAGAAAAGCCCCTCTGGATTTATAGACATCAGAGAACAAAGAAAGCTTGTGTAAAATGAGAAACCACATCACTTCACAGACTAAAGAGAAATCTGTAGACTTATGAAAGGGCAAAGAGAATAAGGGAAGGATTGATACTCTTCACGTTCAGTGCTGTAAATCAGAAGCAACTGTACTGTAATCATTGAGTTCAACAGCGTTGGACAAGAGTAAAACTGGTTTGAGTGAAGAGGGGACTCAGGCACAGAGGAATGGGTACAGAACTTGGCAGCTATCCAGTAGCATTAGTGTTAGGCATAACATTTTTGTGACACTGACCTAAAAAAGTATTGAGGCAGTGATGGTTTTCCACAAGAAAGACAGCACTGAGTCTGAGATATTTACTGTTCCCCTGACACACAAAATCATTTGAGGAGGTCTGTGTTTAATAAATGGTAAGAAAAAGAAAGTCTTGGAGTTGTTTGTTTACTTGTTCTATAAATGTTGACAGAAGATTCCATTTCAGCCACTCCAGAGAATCCTGATTAATATGTTTTTCAGCTTCATTTCAGTGGCTATAAATCCAGGGATGACTCAGGACTGCAAAACACAGTTAACCACAGCTGCTGAAAATAGACAACTATAACATAGTCTATATCACAGTGTACAACCACTGCTAGCTGCTCTCCCCATCTCTCTGCAGTTCTCACAGGGAAGTTCCGACTCATATATTTTGATTTTGCAACTTACTCTGAAAACCATGTTATGTCCCAGTAACTTTTACATCAAAAGACGAGCATTTATCTGCTTCAGCAGGAAAAGCTACCACAGAAGCAGAAGGCAGCTAGTTTCCCCCATCTCTCATTTGACAGTTACCATCCTCGTTGTCACTGGGAGAAAAACAAAGAAATTTCTTTATTGATAAAAGAGAAGTTAAAAAGGTGCAATGTCAGCTAGTCAGTTCAGCAGCTCGTGACAGTCTGTGGGACAAATGCCAGTTACATGTGGAGGGAATGGTTCTGTGCTTTGGATGTGGACAGTATATTTTTCAGTACTAGCTGCAGCAGTCCGTTTCATTCTCCCACAGCTAGGGATTCTGGTTTTCTGGCGTTAGGGCCTTTGACTTCTATTGGCTTTGGATCAGCGTATTTATTTCAGCATGAATTTAGCGCTGATGCAAAATGCCAGATTGACTGATCTGGGGACTGAAGTCCTCTGTTTATCTGTGCAATCCCAGGTTATGGCTACTGCTCTGACCTCTCCAATGGTGCAAAAGGACTCAACGGCAGCTCACGATTCCCCAAATATAGATGAAACTTCGCCTAACATAGAGCTCATGTAGCTGGCTCTATGCCCCTCTCTCTCCTGTCCCCTGATATAGGGGGTGTGTTGAGGACACATGGAAGAGAGAACGTGCAGCACTTGGCAGTCCCCACAAAGGCCATTACAAGCTGTCATAGTTTAAAGGACTCCTGAGGCTGCTATAACTTGCACTGGGGGCAAACCCCCAAAGGTCAAAGGAGCATAGATCTGCCTTTGCCCCAGTAGCGCTAGGGGGCGATGTTTACAGGATCTGGATTAGGCAGTGACGTGATCACAAGTGATAGATAGAATAAAAGGTTATTTATTATAAGGGTAGAATGCTTATGTCCCTTCTGCCACAGGGGACCCCGATACAGTAGCAGACGGGCTCCTGGGCGTCTGCTTCCGAGGCACTGGCTGCAGCTTCTCAGTCCATTGGTGAAGTCCACCATGCATTGGACTTCCCCACAATTATATAGGGTTAATTGGGGGTGGGGGGCTACTAGTAACTATAGACTACACATAGGCAGGCACGTAGGCTCTGCTGACATTGAATACCATGTGGAGGATCACAAGATGGACATGCCCGTAAACAAGTAAATGTGCATGTCTTCAGGTGATCAGTGCACAAGCAAGGCAGTAAACAGGTGAAATATGCATGCTTGCAGGCACTGGATTCAGGGACAGGACATTCTTTGGTCAGAGTGGGGGGGTGCCACTCTCTATACCGTACAGTGGTCTTCCGCAGTTTCCCTTACAGCCCCGCATCAGGGACACTGAGTTTTTCTGCAGAACCGTGACATGCTCAAAACCTACCTCTTCTTTGGTGACAACAGAAGTGTCCTGTTAAAATTCCTCATGGAGGTCTTTCATCCCTGTCTGCGTCTACTGTCCCCAACTACTGTTGTCTGTTCCTTCTTTCTATAATGTTTCCATGGCTATAACTGCTGTGCATTGAGAGAGATTTGTATGTGTAACATGTTGTAGGGTTAAATTGCATGGCATGGTTTATACTATGGGCTAGATTAATGAATACCTGACTTTCCCTGTGAGCCTGCTATAAAAGAGCACCCTGGCTGGTAAATCCTGTTTAACTGGAGAAAAACAAATACATATTTTTCTTGCTGCTCCCAGGATCTCCACTGCTAGTTGCTCAGCATTGCTCCTGGTTCACACCCCTCTTGTCAGTAACTCAGCAGGCTTGCCAAATAAACTGGCCAAAAAAATATTTAAAACAGACCTCCAAAAAACATCCATCGGAAAAATAGCAGGCATTGATAAGACACAGACATGTCACTGTGCTAGCTAATCAAACTCCTTGGTGCAATCAGCCCCACTCATTAGATGCCAGAGTCAGGCACTTGCAAATTGCCAAATTGGTTGAAAATGGATCTTCCCCAAGAAGACTGAGGTAGCTAGATTGTACAGACCAGCGGTCGGCAATCCCCGGCACGTGTGCCGAAGCTGGCACGTGAGCCTGCTTCTAGCGCACGCGGGGCTCTCAGCCCGGAGTGGGCCGAAGCAGCAGCTCCACGCCCAGCAGCTGCTCCTTCCTCCCTGCTGGCCCCCTCGCCCCTCCCCTCCTGTGAGCACAGCCACCAGATAGAAGCGGCAGAGCCGCACTCGGGGGCTGCTCTCTCCCTGCCCTCCTCTTGTGAAGGCAGCAGGAGTGAAGGTGCAGCACGGCGGCTGCTCCCTCTGGCCCCCTCCCGCGGTGCGGCTTTGGTCCCGCTGTGCCCACGGGAGAACGGCAGGCAGGGAGAGAGAGCAGCTGCCGACCGCAGCTCTGCCGCTTCTGTCCCACTGTGCTCACAGGAAGGGACCGGCCAGCAGAGAGAGAGCAGCTCCACGCTCCCTGCTCGCCCCCGCCTCCTGTGAGCACAGCCGTCACAGGAGGGGAGGGGCGAGGGGGCCACCAGCTGCTGGGTGCGGAGCTGCTGCTTTGGCCCCAGTGGTTCCTTTGGCCCGTGCTCCTCCCTCATCTAAGGAGGCAGGGGACCAGACGCAACTGCATGCGGAGCCGGCCCCAGTGCAACCTTAGGGGGCATGGTGTGCGTGCTGGCTTCCACCCTCCTACGCTCATCCCTGTCACGTGGCCCAGAGCTGCCGAGGGCACCAAAAGTTCCCTCCAGGCTAGCTGGCTGCTCCTCCATGCTGGACCTGCTCCTCTGGTTGGCCCAGTGGTGAAATGAGGGGCCGAAGCAGTGTCTTCTCAGCCAAAGGCTGCTCTTCCCTGCTAGAAGTGGTGCCCTAGGTGCCAAAGCTCTGCCAGTGTGTGGGGATTTATTCAGCATATGCAAATATGCTGACGCTGTAATTGGAAGATCACAGCCAGGTCGTACAAGGATACTTCAGGCTGCAATGGCATACTGCCACATACTTTCACACCAGCCTTGGCGTTTCAGTGTCTGGATTTCTGTGAGAATTTACTGATAGTGAGGAGTAAGAAGAGCAGTAAACACAATTATAAATCTAGGGGTTATCTAACCAATGGCTTACAGGTTTGTTTTATATAATTATATATGTACCAATTAACTGACTTGTCATAGTTGGTGGTGGGACTATGAAAATGTATAAAAATCTTTACTTATGTATCAATAAACGATGCTTGCTTGCAATCATATTGGTTGTTACGCTTGGTCCAAACCCGCACGAACTCGACACCAGTGTCGTTTTCCAGCCCTGCTCCTCTCTTCTGTAGGCTCAGCATTGCTCCCAAGTGCCTTAGAGACAGCCTTAGAGTCAAGGTAAATTGACAAAAATGTCAGCTTCTAAGAAACCAAAGTTAGATGTTCGTTCATTTCAACCTTTCTGGATTGATAAATTTGGTTGTGGATCCACATACCTGTGTGAGCAGGTGTTTTCACACATGAAGTCTGTCCTCTGCCCCTCTTGGAGCCGGCTAACAATCAATCACTCAGAGGCATGTGTGCAGTTTAAAGTATCCAAATATGTACCGGACATTAGAAAACTCAGCAAGAAAAAGCAAGGGCAAGGATCACACTAAAAAAATGGCATTTTAATTTGATTTTAATAAGAATGTTAAAGTCATTTACTTTAGTGTTTACATACATACAATGATAGTTGTAATCTTGTAGAGACCTGCTTAAACATTAAAATGTATTAGTGGCACCCGACATTGTAAATTAGCATGAATCGATGAAGACTCAGCACACTATTTCTGAAAGGTTGCCTACCCCTGGTATAGACAGAGGTGCTAGTAGCAACTCCATATTTAAGAACAACAGAGTCCTGTGGCACTTTTAAAGACTAACATTGATTTATTGCATGAGCTTTCGTGGGAGAAAATCCCACTTCGTCAGACGCTTTGAAGCTCATGCGAATAGTACATTTGTTAGTCTTTAAAAGTGCCACCAGACTCCTTGTTTGTTTTGTTGAACTAGACTAATATGGCTACTCCTTTGGAAGTTCAATTTAAGTTAATCATCGCTTCCTGTCCTAAGGTTATATATCTGCTGTGCACTCATTACACATTTTCCAGAGGGGTAGCCGTGTTAGACTGTGTACAGCATAAACAAGAGTCCTGTGGCACCTTAAAGACTAACAAATTTTTTCGGGCATAAGCTTTCATGAGCTTCAACCCACTTCATCAGATGCATGATATGGAAACTACAGTTGAGAGGTATATAGTAACAGTGGAAGGAACAGAGAAAGTTACAAGAAGAGTACATGATTATTATGAACCAACCAGGATATAGTCCCCATTGTGCCTGATACTGTTCAAACACTGGGGTGTGCCTGTCTGCCTCCTAAACTGTAAGAGCTTACAGTCTACCTAGACAGGCCAGATGCAAGATAGGAAAAGAATATTAGAACAAACCAGCAGAGTGAACAAAGATCGTAACAAACATCAAGTTAGCTATGACTTTTCTTGGGCGTGGGATGGGGTGGGTTTGATTAATTTGAGAGGGAACTAGCTAAAGGGAAGAGAGAAGGGACATTAAACCAAGAGGGATGGGGCAGGGAGGAAGGAGTCAGATAGAAATGGCAGGTGTGGAATGAGGCTTTAAAGCAGAAGAGACTGAGATGAGGGTGGGAAAAGCTGGAGTGAACAAATGAGCACAGGGGAAGGAACATCAAGCCAAAACAGTGGAAAAAAATATTTAGTGTCCATTGATCCCTGCTTACGCTGCTTCTGCAACTACCCTCATGGACTTCAGAAAGTCTTTTGTCACAAACACAAGTGGAAAGCACAGTTTTTACTGTAGTATATGAAAGACAGATGTAGTTTAGGGTATAATGACATATAGCCAGCACAGATTGTGTTTCTCTCTCTGGCTTGCCTCTCCCTGCAGTGGACTTGGTTTAAGTAGTGTATGCTGTATTTTGATTTCACTTCTTACAAGTTCGGGACTGTCAAGGGATGAGTGTGTTTCACAGAAAATTAATGTACAAAGCCCAATCATCTCACGCTGGGCACCATCACATCATTATAGTCTTGGACATTGAATTGACTGATCCTGTCATTTGTCTGGCCCTGAAGGCTGAATTTCAAAAGTTGAAATGTATGAATTACAAAGGCTCAGTCTGCTCTAACTGTATATTTACAGTGTAATGAGCCTGCTTGAAAAGTTCACTCATACAAGTATGGGAAAACCTCCAACTTTTGGATCAACTTGCCACAAAAAAAAGCACTTCAAAATCATTTTTAGGCCCTGATTTAAACTCACAAAAGCAAGAAAATCTGAGTTCAAGCTCAAATTCCTGTCTGATACTATATTCATAGCAACAATATTGAGCTAGATCTTCTATATAAATTGGCATCCATCCATTGAAGTCAATGGAGCTATGCTGATTTATGGCAGCTGAGGCTGGTTGAAGACATTTTGGTATTTCAATGTAATCCATGACCTCTTTTCTACTATTAATTTTATGGGAATGGATTTAGCAAAACAGAGACAGAATAGAAAATTTTTGTGATAAACATCTTATATTATGGATAAAATGGTAGAAAATTAGAGCATAAGGCCATCATTGCTAACAAGACAGTTTTGCTGAAGGAAATTCAGAAAAGACTGTATATGTCCAGAAAAGACTGTTTACTAATATGCTGAAGATCTTCTATTTTTCAAACTAACACAAAACCTGCAATATGAAATGAATTAATTTACAAATTTTCTAAGAAATCAAGGATAAATCCAAATAGAGGTGAATCAGCTGTTGAAGAAAGTTTAGCCAATACCTGATTATAATGAGATCTTGACCATACAAAGCTGAACTATCTAAAAAAAAATGTATCTAAATGAATATGCCCCCTACAAACTACAAGTTACTCGCTTAACTGAAACCATATTTTTCCAAATGAATGTATTTTCTATATTTCAGATCCAGGCCATAAAGTGCCGAGCACTCTCAACTTCCATTGACTTCAAGACTCCGCATATGACAAGATCAGGACCCTCTTGTGAGTGGTCAAGATTTCATTCTATTGGTTTTAAATATGACGCTCTTTAGTTTCTATTACTCTGACTACATTGAAAACACAGTTTATCAGTGTAAAGGTTCATGCAGTGAAACCCGATTACACTATTCCAATACACTCAACATGGAGCTACATTCAGAAGATGAAGCTAGTGAAGAATGTGGCAGCCTGTTCATTAGGCAATGTTTCACACAGAGAGTGTATCATACAGGTGCGCCATGAGATGCATTGGCTTTTGATTAGTTTCCTGGTGGAGTTTAAAGCATTGGTTTGGTGTTATAAAGACTTAGGCCTTGTACACACTACAGCCTTATCACGTGGTAAGGAGCTTTACCGCGTGAGAAGGCTGTGAGCGTACACACTACAAAGTTGCCTGTTGCGCGGCAACAGCCCTCTTGCTGCGCAACAGGTAAACCACCCAGACAATCGTGGTAATGCTTACCATGGATCATCTGTCCCGCAATAGAGTGTGTGTGTACGCTCATTGCGGGTTAGACAGCCTCTGGAAATGTCTCAGAGTGCCAATGGAGGCTAGTCTGGAACACTGGAGCTGTCATACTTGTCAATTTCGAAGTGAAATTGACAAGAAGGAGCAGAGCTCCAGCTCCAGTAAGTGCAGCTAGAGTCCCATTGCTACAGGGAGTCCCTCAAGCCACTCTCTGCCAGGAAACCAAGCGGCTTGAGGGAATCTGCAGTGGGGCTCCAGCTGCCAGGTCTCCTGGCGGCTAAAGCCCCGCTACCACAGGGAGTCCCTCAAGCCGCCAGGGAAACCGAGTGGCTTGAGGGAATCCACAGCGGGACTCTAGCTGTCAGGAGCCCTGGCTCTAGCCACATTCTCTGCTGCGCTCTCTGCCGGTAAACCGAGCGGCTTGAGAGACTCCCTGTAGCAGCGGGGCTCTAGCCACCAGCACTCCTGTTGGCTAGAGCTCCGCTGCCGCTGGTGTCCCCACTGCTAGGGCTCCCCTGCCGCTGAGAAGCCAGCAATCTCGGCGGCTGGAGAGCCCCGTTGCCAACCTAAAGGCTGGTTGGGCAATGCATGGTGGGGTAGGTGCCCACCATGCACTGCTCCTTCTAACGAAAATGCAAACGAGCGTGTGAACGGGGGAAAGTGTTACTGTTATAATGCTTTGCTTGTCCCGCAACAATTTATTGTGGGACAAGTCTGTAGTGGGTACATAGCCTTAAATGGTTTAGGACTTGGCAACCTGAGATAGCCTTTCTTTTTCAGAGAGATGTGGCCACAGCTGTAGCCATTTGTAAGTCTTTACAAGTGCAACAAGAATCCTTGTTTGTTTTGCTGAACTAGACTGACACAGCTACCCCTTTGGAACTTGCCTTCTAATGTAAATGAAAGGGAACTGGTGGCAGGGTAATATTTGTCTGGAGTCCTTGCTTCTGGAACTGACTCACTGCCCTGCTTCAACAAAGCCCAGGACTGTTGATCTTTAGAGCATGCTGCAGTGTGTACCTCTTGTCTCGGGCAGGTTGTTGAGAGTGGGTCGGTTTGAGAGTAAAGGTTGTCATATGATGGTGGGGGAGTTTGCCTTACTTGGGCTGCTTTACTCTTCTGCCACTTTTGGATGGAACAATAATAATGTTCCAGTATTGCCAACAGTATCACTTACTGGATGTATTGGAAGTGCATCCGGCACTCTTTTTTTTAGGACTGGAGCACTGCAGTAATATAAATAACAATAATATGCATCTTATTGTGTTTTGTTTTCATTGATTTTAAAGATTTGTAAAACTAGCTGGGAGTCTGATTTCCAGAAGTGCTGAGCACCCACAAAGCAATGAAAGTAGCTGTGAAAATCAGGCTACTAGCACCAATGGGGAATGAAATCCAGCATCTGACGAAGTGGGATTTTCTCCCACGAAAGCTCATGCGATTAATAAATCTGTTAGTCTTTAAAAGTGCCACAAGACTCTGTTGTCTTTCTACAATAGACTAACACGGCTACCCCTTTGGAATTTAGATACATGTGTTTGGAAAGAATATGCTTTGGCTCACAAGTGATATGTAAAAATGTACAATCCATCTGATTTGCTTCAGATGTCACAACCATCTGCAACTGCATGCGGCAAACACACACTTGTCAGTTGATTAGGAAATTAATGATCATGAAAAAATTTTAATGCCACATTAAATGATATAAACCCTTGGTATGCTCTTTTTGCCATTCACCATCATCTCAGTGCCTGTATGTGAGAAAGTCTTGTACACTGAGGCCCTCTGGGGTTTAAAGCTTAGTAATGCAATGCTGAGACTTATAAGGGGGGGGAAAACATCATGTACAAACTTGTCTGACAAGCAGCCAGTAGGAACAACAGGCTGGCACCAATTAAGGTTCACAGATGCTTGTTTTCACATGTGATTATGCAATGTCTCGTAGCATATTATTTTCTACTGCTGCTGCCATAATAAGGACACTGGCGCCATCTGCTTTTGCACTAGTATTCTGGCAGGATTAAACAAAGATGAAGAGCTGAAACTAAGACAGGAAAGCGTGGCAATTTAGAGGCCTGATCCAAAGCACAGTGAAAGACTACCATTGACTTCAGTGGACTTAGGATCGAGTCCTTAGTTTCTCTCATCTTACTTTGCCTGGATTTTAATATTTGCTCTCACTTATTTTATCTTTTTGTTTATTTACTGTCAGACTACAACCACAGAAGAAGCAAAACAGATCTACTCCATTTTGCCTGTATGAGAATCAAGCAGTGACACAGCATTTAAGATTATAATGCTGGAGGCCTACTCTCTGGCACAGAGGGAAGTTGTGCTTATGATGTCAGTTTAAGAGACTTGTATTCATCTGGGTTCAGCTGCATCAGTATTATCATCTTGTTCAAATTCAATTAATAGGATTCAGGTGCTATTCAAATTGCTCATCACTGGATTCTAAACCCAGATCAGAGATGTAGACCATGCTATTCAAGCCTTGGGTTTCTCTTGAGCATAGAAGACAAGCTGTGTTAATATCTAAGATGATTTATGATCTGAAGAGCTTACCATTGGACTAGGGTGACCAGATATCCCAATTTTATAGTGACAGTCCTGATTTTGGGGGGGCTTTGTCTTCTAATAGCACCTATTACCTCCCATCTCAATTTTTCACACTTGCTAACCTGGTTTATCTACACTGGACGTTAGGATGATTTCAATTTTTGCTAGAGAAAACATTCAACTTATTACACAAAGTTGTAAGCCGCTACACTGTTTAACGTCCACCCTCAGGGTGTTATTCATCGAGGGTTGCGGGCGGACGATGGGTTCTTTGCCCACCGGAATAATAGCCCGGCCTTGATCTGATGGAAGGGAGGAGGCACTGACACGTACATTAGTGGTCAGGGGGGTCAAATAATAGAGGGTTGAACCGATCCAGCCGACAACCCAGACAAACATTAAAGGAATTGAATATTGTTCCCATAAGGAGAGTAGTAAGAGGGGCAGAGGTGTAAGGAAGATTAACAATAATAGGGAAAGTATCAAAGGAATCAGAAGGGTTATGAGTAAAAGATATTTATTGTTAATCATCATAAGTACAATGAGGCTTAAGCACTTTTCTCTTTTTAGTAAATACTTTTTGACTGTTAGGTTCACTACTTTACCATTAACCTATTATGTTATTGTGCTGCAGCAGGTTTTAAAGATAAAAATAAATGCGCATTAAAAGTTTAATTACTAAAGCTATTCTTATTACTCTGCAATTGCCCCTACCTTTAAAGGGGATTGCAGGCTATCTACCTGTACTCCCAGGCTGGGGTGCTAACCTACTTGTTCCCTAACCTTATACCTATCCCCCCGTACCCTTGGGGACCAGGGTGCTAAACTACTTCTGTCCTTACACCAGGACTCGGGGTGCTAAATTTCAGTTACTGTTTCAGTTACTCATCTCATATATACCTGTCTGTTTCAGTTACTCATGTCTTATATATCTGTAGCTACTTTTGAACCAGTGTTCACCGAGGCCTCTTGTGGTTTCTTAATACTCACCGAGCTCCTTGCCAACATGTCAGTTTCGTCACCTTCGGGGATCAGGTGCTGACCTTTCTCTGATGAGCTCGGGCCTACATGCCAGTCCAGTCAGCTTCAAGACCAGGACCTGACCTTTCTCTTGCTTTGGCTATGGACAGACCCCACTTGCTATCGTAGCCGGAGCCATGGGGCGTCTTGAATCTGTCCAGCCTGCTGTCTGCCTCAGTGTCTCCAGAGCTGATATTTATTGGGCTTTAGCCCCCTGTGCCCCTCCTGTTTTTACAGAGGTTCCCACAGTCTTTGCAACATTGCCATTGGTTCCCATACGCTTCTGCATCTTGGCAACATTGCTATCAAGGAGCTATTAGGGAGTTAGCTCTCAGGGAGCTATCAGGGAGCTGGCTATCAGGGAGTTCTATTCCGAGAGGTCATTGCAACCTTGTTGGGTATTCGAGGCTGCAGGTGCTCGTTAGGGCTGCAGGTGCTCGTTAGGTGACGTCTGAGTTCTTGGCATAGGTTCATGTGAGCTGTTATGCTAAGGCCTTTGAAAACTGGTTCAGGCTATAACCTATTCTAACAAACTACTACTTCTATAGCTATATACATTCAATAATATAAATTCCCCTTCCTAAACCCACTTTCTACAAAAGTATGCTGTATGAAACAGAGACAGAATGAATGATACAACATACTATCTGAAAGAAAGCAAAATATTGACGTTCCACACAGATGCTGTATCTGACCTGTAAATTCAGTCCCCAGTTCTGTAAACACTTATACATGTGTTTAACTTGAAGTTAATGAGACTATTCATGTAGGACATAAAAAGTGTGATTGGGGGCCTATCACTGTAATAAGTATAGCTGGTTCAAATGTTCATTGAAAACATTTGTGGCAAAATATTTTATGGAAAGGGAGTCAATTTTTCAACCAGTTCTAGTTGTAAATAGTTTCTCATTACCAAACTGTGTTCTTAAACTTCCTTTAACTTCGCTAAAACTAGGAGTGCTTGACAAAATGTGGTGATATTTCATGGGGAATTTTTTTCACTCAAAACTTGTACTGGGATTTATAATTTTTTAAAACAATTAACCAGCTCTTTAAGCTAGCTGAAAAATATGTGAGATTTTCTTTGAAAAATGTCAAGTGGCTCTTCAGTGAGATTTTTTTTAAGTTGTGGAAAGTTTGAGGGTAACTAAGCAAGGGATCAGTCAGATCAGACAGTTTGGAAAAACAAAATAATAAGAAAAAAATCTCCTACCTTTTTTATGCCAGGTCATAACAGGAAATCAGGCTTAGGAACACTGGAGTGGGTATACTGTGTTGTCATCCATGAGTTGAAAAACTGTTTTGGGAAAGTCTGAAGAGTTTATTTTGGAATTGCTGTTTACATTGTGGTCAAACATATGAGAAGATCATAGGATTAGACAAAATGTAGGAAGTGACTTCCTTAAATTATGCATTGGAGCTGGCTGAAAATAGAGGGTTGTAGTTCTCCAGAGCAGCAAGTTTTCTGTCCGCTGTGTTGCATTACTGCCAAAGAAGAGACTGGGCAATGCCAGGCTAAAAGATGATGTGTAAATGTGCTGAGATTTCTGGAATCAGTCTTATTTTATGGAAATGATAGCCGTCCCTCCCTTAGGCACAGCCTGAGAATGCTTATACATCCCAAAGTCACTCCTCAGTGGTCCATGAAATGTCCACACCACAAAACCTGGTAACACACATACATAATATCATTTTACCACTATCACCTCTGTAGACACAATGGGGATGAGGATATCACTCTATTATGATGCACAAGAAAAAGTGGCAAACTGAGTAATGAGCACCTGACGCAAATGCCAGGCTCTAAGCAATCACAGTCCTTGTACCCAAGATTGACCTTTGTCATTCTGTCAGATCAAGGAAAAAGAGCAGTTTCCTGCGAGGGTAACCAGATACCACAATTTTATAGGAGAGTCCTGATATTTGGGGCTTTGTCTCATATAGGCGCCTATTAAACCCCACCCCAGTCCCAATTTCTCACATTTGCTATCTGATCACCCTTTCCTGCACTCATTCCCAGGATTACAGTCAGCGGACGAAAGAGTAATGGGACCAAATGTAACTGAAATACAAAAAAGATCAAACTAAACAAACAAGCCCCAGATTAATAGCCCCACTCCCCTAAAACAATGGCTGCTATACAGGAATCTGAGTCATAACCGAATCTAGGATGCCCATCTAGGAAGGGAGTGGCAGGGGCATGACTAATGATGAATTAAGAAATGACATTCTACTAAAAGAGACACTGAAGGAATTTGATAGGAGGAGGACCAGAAGAAAACAGCGTCTCAAATTTCGAGGGAGGATAGAATGCTGAAGATGAGTGATCTGTTGTATCTGAGCCCGTGGTGACGCCAAGGAAGGAGTACAGGCCCTGAAACTTGACTGAAGAGGTTGTTGGGGACTTTTGTGGAATGAAGGGGATAGAATCAGGGTGGAGGGGATCTAGGAGTAAGTAATAGGAGAGGAATCTGATGCAGCAGCCTTCGGTTCAGATTAGAAATTAAGGGGAAGAGAGAGATGGATGAAATGAGGAGGACCGGAGGTGCTTTTTAGGATGGGGAAATAAATGCCTGTTTGTACCTACAGGGAAAGCAGTAAGAGGACAGAGAGAGTTTAAAGGTGAGAGAATGGTGAGGAGAAAGGCTCCTGGAGGCCCCAGTGCAATTTGAGTTGCTTGACCACTGTTTTGGGGCCTAGCATTACTGAAGTTGTTTGCTTGATCATTCTGGCCTCAGCAGCCTGACATCTTCCAATTTGCAGAGACAAACAGGAATTCTGAGTAACCTTGAAGATGTCTCAGTTTCTGCATACCATGGCACTTAATAAGACGAAATACATAACATGTATTCTTGCAGCCGCACATAGATAACAATGATGGGAATAAACAGTTATCCTTGAATGTCTGGGGTACATTTTTCCACTGCCAAGGGGCATATTTTTCATTGCCACTTCTACTACCAAGTGTTGTTTTAATTACTATGGTAAAAATAAAATGTAGTTAAGGGTAAAAACTTAATGCGGGTAATAAAATATAATAATAAGTAGGTAATTAGGTAAAATTGGGTATAAGAAGTCATCAATCAGTGTGTCTGAGGAAGGGAGGCAGAATAGCCAGGTTGCCCTGGGTGCTGGGGGCCGCTGTGTTCTGCACGTGCATGGCTGAGCGCAAGTAGAGGCTCTGCAGCTGGCCCCCCAACACGCCCCAGCAGCACAGAAATAGTGGTGGAGCCTGGGCACCACAGGCCCATATATATCACCACCTCCGAATATCCACACTGATCACTAAGCATCCAGTATCAACAGGGGCAAAGAAGGTGAACAACCAGAATGCGAGTGGATCAAAAGGGAAAGTAAAGGAATAGGAGGAACAGATGAGTAACCTCTGGGCTGGTGACTGGAAGAAGGATGTGGGAAAAGAAAGGGTGGGGAGGAAAGGGGAAAGTTAGGTCTTGTCAGTTTCCCTCAGTCAAGAACCTGATGGAATAGGGATGGGTGGAGAATTTGAGGAGGGAATGAAAACAGGCAGACAATTTGCAGGTTTGAGATAGGAGAAATAGGATTGTTTGGTGAGAAAGATGGCAGGACTGAAGATAGACAATCTTATAGACCAACAATTCCCAACCTGGGTGTGGGACCCCCTGGTGGAGGGGGGGCAAAGATTACAGGGGGTCCATGAGGCTTCAGTAATATTGAGATCATTTAATCCCCCAAACTCTGTGCCAGCTGGACACAGCAGCCTGGATGGAGTGGAGGGGAAGCCCCCTAAACCCCAAGCCAGCCGGTATCCAATGAGAGTGGAGCAGCCCCACATTGGTGGGGGCCTGGAGCAACTCTGGCCAGCCCACCAGGGCCCACCACTTCCATTAATCTCTGTCCATGAAGGATGGGAAGAGGTGAAGCCACATGGGGCATGCAGGGGAAGCTGTACCAGGGACGGCTTAGCTTCTTACTCAGGTAAGAGTTCTGAATTATTATTATTTATGTAATTTAGTGTTATCATTTTATATATATGTTTACAGAGGTTATAAGTGTTTATGGCAGGTGACGGGACAGGGTGACGTGTGTTTTACCTAGGGTTAACTAGTGTGGCTTTCATTCAAAATATTGGGAACTACTGTTTAGACAATAAATCTTCTTGGTTTCCATTTTTCTTTGAAAAGCAATCCAGAGGAAACAGAGGTGTGAGCCGGGACAGGGATTTGGCAGAAACAAATTAGTTGAGAGTGGAGGAGATGGTACAGTCAGTGTTGAGCAGACTCAATATTCTCTCACATTTGGTCTTCTCAATAGTTTGTGTTTACTTTTTGTGTTTTGTCAGTAACATGGGGAACATTTGAGTTTGGGTTGAGACAGTTACTCTGTTGTTCTGAAGCTGAGCAGTGCTCAAGTCTGGGAGTGCTATTCTGTGCAACTGGGAGTAGATTATGTTATCGGGTTTTCAGTTTTTGGTACACAGAGTGTCTGTTGCTTTAGTTGACAGAGCACCAGGAACTGAGTGTCCTTTTTCATATCTTCATAGCCAAAGAGAAATTGTCTTATAGTTTTTGTATGAATTCCTAATTTTTGAAGGACTGCATATATGGGATTTTTATTGAGGTTTTGTCCCGTTCATGACATTTGCAGTTAGAGCTGGGCAACAGATTTTGCTCCTGTATATAGAACTCTTATAAATGTTAGACTATCAAATATTTTAAGAGTGTACAGGGAGGGGAGGAAGAGTTTGGAAGTATATGGCACACACAGCCTACAGCATTTTTCTTAAAGAGTACATGTGCCCTTTTGAAATTTTGTGATGCAGTATTGCCCACTCCACACATTCAAAAAGCATGAGGCAAGCCCTCCCAAAATCATGAGATCAGCTCAAAAGTTATGAGATATGAAAAATAAAAAAACCCCAAACCAACACAGATTGGGTTCTTTGCATTTACCTTCTTGCTTTTAAGTTTTAGGGGCCATGTTTTCTCTGCAACCAGAAGATCTGCAACCAGAAAAAAGTCACTTTTTCAAAATGAAAACTGAGAATCCAGTATAATCATGATTCCAGGAACTGATGCTTTAAGAAAAACACCAATTAAGTGGCCATAAAATTGCAAGTTACCAATACTTAGGGTTACCAGATGTCCAGCAAAAGGAGCAGATGTCCTCCTTTTTACCTCCATGTCCTCCATCTGGCAGGCATTTAAAAAATGTGTGATTTTGTCCGGCTTTTTACTTATGATTAAAATTTCAGTTTTTTATATGAAGCTATTATAAATTTTATGGTATGGTTCCTTCTATGGTTCGGCTAATCTGTGGATCACAGCCCAGCAAAGCGACAGACTCGGGCAGAATGCTTGTTCCGCCCTGCCCTGCTGCGGCCAAGCTGGGGAGTTTCAAACCTCCTGCCCTGAGCATGTTCAGACAGAGCATGCTCCGGGCGGGAGTGGCCTGGCCTGGCCAAGGAGCAGCTCTGAGCCTCTGGCCAGGTAAAGAAGACAAGAAGAGTGGGAAAAGGAGCTGCAGGGGGCGAGAGGAGACGGGAAAAGGGGACGCGGGGGGTGAAAGAAGTGGGGAAAAGGGGCCACGGGAGGTGAGAGGAGTGAGGAAAAGGGGATGCGGGGGGTGAGAGGCTATGTTCCCTCTAAGCTGTGCAGGTGCGCGGCCGCACAGCGGCCGTTGCATCTCCCGTGCAGCACTGAGGAACCCCCGGGCAGCCCGGAAGCCCCCACTGCCCCCTCCAGACCCCTGGGGCTGCAGCTTTGCCGCGGCAGATCCGGCTGGCGCCCAGCCTCTGGGCTGGTCCTCTCCGCCCCCAGGGCGGAGCAGGCAGGCTCAGGGCCGGGAAAGGTGCGCGGTCCTGCATGCCCCATGCAGCCGGGACAGCGGGGTGGCCGCGGCTGGGGCAAGCTCCTGGGCTCCTACCTGCCGGCCGCCTCGACTTCCCAGCCCAGGGCCAGGATAGGCCTCTGGGGCCGGGGTCTGCTCCGCCCTGCCGGCGGCCTCCCGGGGCCCCAGTCGGGTCCCCCCAGCCAGCGGCCTTGGCTTTTCTTTCTTTCTTTCTTTCTTTCTTTCTTTCTTTCTTTCTTTCTTTCTTCTCTCTGTCTCGTTCTTTTTTCTCTCTCTTTCTCTTCCTTCCTTCTTTTTTCTTTCTGTCTTCTTTCCTTGTCTTCCTTTTTCTTTCCTTCTTTCTTTTCCTTCTTTCTCTTCTTTCCTTCCTTCCTCCCGCCATCTTTCTCTTCCTTCTTTCCTCTTCTTTCTGTCGTTCCCCTACAAAACTGACCAACAAGACTGAAGAAGAGAAAAGAGAGCTTTTTATTGATCACAGCTGTGAGGTTGCACCTGCGACCCCAAGGGGAACAAAGGCAACCCCTACAAGCAGGCGAGGCAGTGTACTTATACTATTGGGTTACAGCGTATTTGATCTTTAATGACATCATGATTATAATTCTTTATAAATCTTTGACAGGTACAGGTGTTGCTCCAACCGCCAAACCTTTCCGTTACGCGTGGTTTCTTGATAAGCATGGATAGCAGCGCGTCCTACTTTTACTTCTTAGCGTCGCTTTTACTCTTATCATAAGCATCTTGTTACTGCCCTAGGCCTTGTCTACACGAGAATACTTGTCCCGCAATAAGTTATTGCGGGACAAGTAAAGCGCTATAAGTATAGCGCTTTCCCGTGTACACATGTGCTCTTTGTTTCGCAAAGGAGCATTCACCCTTGGAATGCTCCTTCGCGAACAAAGAGCAGTGCATGGTGGGCACCTGTCCCACCATGCACTGCCCACAGCCAGCCCCCTAGCCCAGCTGCAGGGCTTCCGGTGGCAG
>ML685792.1:10276408-10298178 GCA_007922175.1 Pelusios castaneus | reverse complement strand
AAGCTCATGCGATAAATAAATCTTTTAGTCTTTAAAAGTGCCACAGGACTCTGTTGTCTGTGAAGTAAGCTTATTAATTGTTTTTTGGACTTATTCAACCCCCCAAATCATTGTAGTCATAAACAGGAGTAAATGGGATGGTATTTTTGCAAACCAATGTATTCAAAATTTTATGGTTGAGCAAGTATGCAGACATAAATTACCTTTCATTCCAGCAGTTCTTCAAGATGCAGTTGACAGTAATGATGGGAAACTTGGCTTGGACAAATAGCTTAGAGGAAATATTTCCTCTTTCTGAGACCCTTGGAATCCCTAAATCACTTCTTTTTAAAAACTTTCAGCCTTGAGGCCCAGAGCTACAGAGTATACTCCAAAGCAAGAATATACTTGTGTGGAGTCCAGTGAAATAATGTATTTATCAAGATGAAGAAATGGGGAGGGAAGTAATGGGGAGAAGCATAAATAGAAAAACAAAAAAAACCCCAATAATTTCAGTTAAGATTTTGTGATACGTGAATTACAAAAGTCTTAAATAATTTTACTCTTCCTCTTTAGGTCTTCCACGGCCTTCTCTTCCACCTATAAGTTATAAAAGGCAAATGGAAGATGATGATGAGTATGATTCTGAGATGGATGATTTCATTGATGATGAAGGGCAACCCCAGGAAGAAATATCAAAACATATTCGAGAAATATTTGGCTATGACCGGAAGAAGTAAGAGAAATTAAGAGTTAATGATATTTTCATATCCTAAGTGATCAGCTCTTTCCTTCTGAAACTTAATACACAGGATTGCACCCAACACAGGGGAGTTCTTTATTGGACTGTGTTCTAACAGATAAAGAAGATATGATCACAGAACTAAACATTAATGGTAGCTTAGTTACAAGTGATCATGAGCTGATCACATTTATAATTTACAAGCAGAATAAAGTCCACACCAGTAATCTATATGCTTGGTGGTTTAGCAGAGCCAATTTTATAAAGCTGAAAACAATTATGAACTAAATCAGCTGGGAGGAAGAATATTATTTGAAAAAATGTGAATGGTAATTGAGGATCATTTAAAAACACCTTACTAAATGTCCCAAAACCCACAATCCAATGACTAAGGAAGAAGGCCATGCTGATTTTTTTCTTTTTTAAATCTGTTTTAGAGGGAAACTGAAGGCAGTTATAAAAAATATGAAAAATGAAAAAATAATCTATAGCAAATGGAAGAAAGGAGTTGATAGTAATGAATATAAATTGGAAGTCAGGAATTGTGGAAAAGGGAAGGGGGGGCACAAGGAGAAATCTATGATTGGCAGAGTCAAGGACAATAAGAAGGATATTTTTAAATATATTGGAAATAAAAAGAATCCTGGCAATGTTTTGGTCTATTGCTAGATGGAAATAGTAGAATTATCAATAATCAGAACAAAGATTCAATACATTTTCCTGTTCTGTATTTTGGGGGAAAACAAATAAGTCTCATCATATGGTTATTACATGTTTTCCATTCCACATGTATTTCGGGAGGATGTTAAACCGAAACTTCTGAAGTTAGATAGTTTTAAAGCAGCAGGTCGAGATATAACTAGTATCTGAGATTTTTAGAAGAGCTGCATGAAGAGTTCACTGAACTGATAATGTGGATTTTCAATTAGTCTTAGAGTACTGGAGGAGTTCCAAAAGATGAGAAGAAAGCTCATGTTGTGCCAGTTTTTAAAATGGGCAAATGAAATGACCCAGATAATTGTAGCCCTAGCAGCCTGATGTCAGTCCCAGGCAAAATAATGGAGTGGCTGATAAGGGAGTTAAAAGGGAGGGGGAGGGGTGCGTAATGTAACCAATGCAAATCAGCATGGCTTTATGGAAAATAGATCCTGTCAAATTGACTTGATATCTTCTTTTAATGAGATTATAAATTTGGTTGATAAAAGTAGTAGTGTTTCTTAATTTATGTAAACTTCTGCAAGGTGTTTGACTTGGTACCATATGACATTTTGATTCAAAAACTAGAATGAGATCAAATTTTGTGGTAACGAAACATAAGTAACAAAAATTATTTTCCATCAGTTCTTTGTCTCAGTACGTGATAACTCATACCTTGTATTTCTAGCCCCATGGTATTATATGCATTCTATGGAAATCCTGTAATATTTCACAATCTTTCTTCTAAATATTTATACTATACTCAACATTAGAGTGTTTTGTTGCCTAAGTGTAAACCTCTGTTGCTAGCTCTTTAGTTTGTGTTAACTGTTCTATCTTTTCTCTGTCAAATCTCTCTCTTCGTTGCATAGAGCAATAAACACAAGCACACATGGACCCAGGAATTAAACCTTTTTATTTGCATCATTTCATACTGTTTCCTTTCTTCATGCATATTTTTTAACTGAATGATATTTTCAAATCCTCAGTTTTCTTGATAAAATACTTTCTTAGACATAGTGTAGCAGTCCTAATAGGGTTGTCCCGTATGCATAACCCACTGTATGAATGGATTAGTTTGGACAGTATCAGCTGAACATTTTTGTCCTTAAGATCTGTGAAGCAAAAGTATTATCCTCTTCTGCTTGTAATTGTTCTTTCAGAGCTGTCTTGGCAATCAGTATGACTTTCATTTAAACATGGCTGTTCAGCCACAACCTTCTCAGACTATTAAATTGTGTGAAGGAGGAAGAAATCGCTTACTTTGTTTCTACCTGATTTTCATTTGTCATTTTTTTGGTGAAGGGCAGGAAAATGAGTAACTAACCAATCCAAGGTCTCAAGAGGGAAAAGAGCAAAACTATTTAAATAAGAGTTTTTTAAAAAGGCATGCTGTCAGCAGCCAAGAGCTTTGTCTTTTACAATGTTGGGCTAGTGTTTGGAAAACAAAATCATATGGGTACATTTGTTAATAATTAATAATAATAATCCTATGCCTTTAAGGATTTCAGTCTTTTCCATATTATGTTGTAATGAACACCTGATGTTCAGTGGCAGGTCTGATATAGTCTGCATTGCAACAGAAAGAAAAAAGAATGGGCCGTGTCAAGTATGCTGCATATAGGATAGGACACACTTTCTATAATTCACTTTTGAGCATGGATTAGCAAATATTTGATTAAATAAAATTATTCTTCTTATTCAGTAGGTTGAAACTTGGTTTTAATTTTCTGGAGACATATAATATGCTACATCATGATAATCTTTTTTATTTAAAAAATCATTCCTATTCATAAATAAATCATATGTATTAATGTTAGTTAATGCTTATTTTTTCTCATTACATTGGTTAAATTAAGTATTTGCTTTCAGATACAAAGATGAAAGCGATTATGCCTTACGTTACATGGAGAGCAGCTGGAAAGAGCAACAGAAAGAGGAAGCCAGAAGGTATGCATTCAATTTTGGTAGCAAGAGTTTTCTTTTGCTTACTACTAGAATCCTTAAATCATGTGGCTGAGTTAAAATAAATGTTTGCCAGATTAAATTTGGTCATAAATATAAGCTTGATGAAAACAGGTTTACATAAAACTTAAGGTCAAAAATCTTCCATAAGTATGGTTCCAGCTTAAAAAATTAACAACCCTTGCAGTTTATCATTTAGATACTGGAGAATTTGGTAATTCTTGAGATCTGGTAAAAGTTATTGACTAGAAAGTGCATATATAAACATTGTCTGGAAACAGAAATGCAAACTGTAGTAATCATAAAATAATGAAAAGTAAAAGCAGATTGCTGAATTTCAGTCATGCACAGCTGGGCTCTCTTTAGTGGCAATATATGACACAGGCCAGCAGTCTGCAGTAGATTTTTATTTGCATGGTGCAAAGTTTGGATGTGGGGCAGTTATAAAATCTACTTTGTGTTCTACCTCAGGAAATGGGGAGTACTGGGACTCAAAACCAAAGAGTTACTTAAGTTTTTTGTTCTAGTTATTGGCCCTTACATTGTCCTTCAAAAGATGTTAGATATTGCATACTTGTAGCTTCCAACCAGGTCTTGATTGTTTCCCCTGGTACAGCTACTCTTTTCCTAAAGGTGAGTCAGCCTACAGCATGAACGGTCCAATCTGTTATTTTAAATGCCACATAGTGACTGTCCTTCACCAGGCTCTCTGACTGAGATCCAGTCTGTGATGGTTTTACATGCTCCTCTTAAAAGTCTAAGGAAATAGTGGTATTAATTGTAAAGCACTTGTACAAAATATCTTTTTCTCTCTACCCCAGAATCCTTTAAACAAAATATCCTAGGTTTGTTGTGACCCCTGGAAGTGGAGAGAGATCTTTCTAACCCAACACAATTCTGGGTATCATGCAGCTTTCATTTAAAAAGAAAAGCAATATCTTAAGCCACATCTCAAATATTTAATTTCCTCCCATTCTGTAAGTTTTCCATTTTCAAAGCATCTGATGAAGTGGGATTTTCTCCCACAAAAGCTCATGCGATAAATAAATCTGTTAATCTTTAAAAGTGCCACAGGACTCTGTTGTTTTTCTGCAAATAGACTAACACGGCTACCCCTTTGGAACTTGATCTCAAATATTTGAGTACTTGGTGTATTTATAACTTTAAGTTAAACTGTAAATTTGGTTTAGTTACTTTTTCTATATGAAAAGAAGTTGTACACATTAATGTCTCTTGGGTAGCAGTGTGTAAATGATGCGATATCTTCTCTTATTTGTCAGTTTGAGGCTTGGTGTGCAAGAGGACCTGGAAGAGATGAGACGTGAAGAGGAGGAATTGAAACGTAAGAGACAGGCAAAGAAGCTGAGGACACATTAACTGCTTTACAGTGGTTTTGTTCTGTTTTTCTACACCCTGGTCACCTGTTTGCCTCCATATTTCAGCTCCTCTTATAGTACAACTTTAGTTTTTATTTGCTTATTGGAGAGTATGAGACTATGTAAAGGGAGAAAAGAACACTGACTTTAGTTTGGCCCTAAAATATTTATTTTTAATACTCACCAAGGTTAATTTTTTACAAAAAGAAACTAATGGAGATTTTTTAGGTAGGATAAAAGCTATTGATGAATGTTTCCATTGACTAAATTAATTGTTCAAAATGCCAGCAGAAATACTGACTAAATATTGACTGACTATGCACTGGCTTGCAAGATTTATGTGGGCCCCCATACACCAGTAAATGAGACTTGCATTCTTCATTTGACATTTGAAAATAAAATGTTGAATACTATTCATATTCCTTAATTATTTTGAGAGAGAAAAGTACTGCTTTATGTAGCTTAATCTCCTCAGTTAGGATCCCTCAAAATATTGAAATGTCATCTTCTATTCAAAACAGCTTGGTTGTAAATTTCAGCCGTTGACACTGATGTTTAAAGCAATAAAATGATTTGTATTATGTTTTTCTGATTTGAGAACCTTGTGTCTTAACAAAAATAATAATTAAACAATCAGAAGAACCTTTAATTTCTAAAAAACTGCATCTTATTCGTTATACCTTGCATTTAGCAGTGTGACCAAAAGATTACATTGGCGTTTTTTTTCTGTCTGGAATTTCAATGCCAACCTAGTAAACTCAGTAAAACATAAACAATAAACATTTTTCCTGGAAAATAGGAATTTGCCGTGTTTGTATACAACTTGTGCTTTTTGGCTCAAGCAAATGCTTAGAAATTTTTTTCTTCTATGTAAATCTTAAAATTGGTTTTATAGTTCCAGCTGTTTTTACATAGAATGTACAGTACACTTATTTATTTTCTTGCATTAAAAATCAGATTTTTAAAATATGAAGCAGTTATTTATGCAACCAGTTCCAAAGTCTGGAAGAGCACATTACAATTAAATTGTGTGAGGTTCAGGATTTTCAAATATGTTGTAGGATCAAGCCAAGATGCATTTGCAGTTCCTCTGGTACCAATAATTTTGTAGCTGTCATCCTGAATTAAATTAACTAGTGAATACTTCTGATTTAATTTTAGCGAACCAAAAAATTAAATGTAATGTGTATCAAGAGAGTTTCACCCTCCATTTTCATGCCTACATTTCACCTTTGTTTCAATCTATGCACTACAAAGATAAGTTTCCTCTTCAATAAATAATCACGTAAACTATAGGCACAGGGTTCATCTAAATCTCTGGGGACTGCACTCTGGGTTCACAGCCCTAATCTAATACTTTTTATCCCCCAAGTTACTATGGTGTGTCGTCTCATCAAAGAGCCAGAATCATTACTCTGCTTCAAGTATTAGCTCTCCATTAGTAATACTTCTGCCATTAGATTCGTGAACTGTTGCTCACCTCTAATGCCAGAAGTATTTGGCAAATGTTACTAGGTTATTGCGGATAAGTGGAAGAGATTGGCCAAAGAATAAGGAAGAGTTGGTGGAAGAGGAATTGCACAAAATGAGTAGGGACCCAAGGAAAGAGGGAACTTATCCCATCAGAGAGCATTTCTTGTCATTGCTGCCTCCAGAAATACCAATTCTGGCATCAAAGTGGAAGGACCAATATTGGGAGCTGGTGACCTGACTCAGTGTAAGGACAAAAGGGCCATAGTCCCGTCTATAAATTGTTTTTGGCAGTGTTGTAGCACTTCTTCCTTTCAACTCGGCTAAAATGAATGAATCTTTTGAATGGTCACTACAGGTTTCTGTAGTATTAGTTGACAGGAATCCCAAATGAAGATAACTAGCAATGCACCTCTATTTTTAAAAAACTTCATATATTACCTAACATAAAAACGGATCCATCTCTATTGTATTGGCTCAGTGTGTGTGTGTGTGTGTGTGTGTGTGTGTGTGTGTGTGTATAGTCTTGAGACCATGCAAGATATTGTAATCTTATCGGTTGATTATTTACATACCGAATGTTTGCTCTGCTTAATGGGACCAGCTGAAATTGTTTTGCTGTAGTTTCTAGAATTATCCACTCAACGACTGAATGTTGGGACTGGTGACCAAATTTCTGGGGTTTTTTTAAACTGAACTGAAGTTCTAGAAATTTGTGTGCCCAGATACCTATATTAACCATAAGCAGTCATCTGAATTGTTGAAAAGCTTCTGAAATGCAATAACATGTTTGATCCATTGAAATTTTGAAAAAGTATGCATTGGAAAATGACAACTGTAATTGGTTTAGAATTTAATCTGCATTTCAGATTAAAATAAATGAAATAAAGTCCTGATTACCTTTTTTTACTTATGAGATTAATAGTGATATGTTATAATTAACCACTGTTACAAGATTAGTTCAACTCTTTAATATTGAAAGCACTGTGTTGTCATTTACCTTGTAAAAGATGACTGGAAAGAAATATAGTCTCCATTGTCAACCTTCATCAAATGCTGTATAGCTTGTGCTTTATTTGTTCTTCCCCAAAATAATCATTGTTTAAAATTTGTTTTTAATATTTCATATAGATATTTAATTCGCCTTTATCTTTGCAGTCAAGAAATACTTTCTAATAGCTAGTATGGGTTACTAATGATTTTTCAAACTTCAAACAAGTTACTAGATTTTAATTAGCATGTCTTTGTACATTTACTGCATTCTTTGTAAATCAGCTAGGAAAGTACTAAAAAATTCTTTTTAAAAAAAAGTCCTCGCCTTATATCCAAAAATCTGTTTACTGTCTACCTGATAATTAATTTTATTTTGTTAATGTGAGAGTACCTGATGACTCTTCAAAAGTCTGTGAAGTAAAAAAACAAACAAACAAAAAACACCCCAAAATCACTGCCTATTCCTGCTTATAAGGATCACGTTAAACTAGTGATGTTAATCATTATTAAATGCCTGTTTTGGTTTTCAGATTTTTTTAATTCAGTGTTTGAAGATGTGCCTTTTTTACTAAAATATGTCTAAAAAAATCTATTCATGAATGTAGGAGTATAGAAAAATAAAGATGTCCGTTTCTGCTATCCCAGGTGACATCCTTTAAACTTGATAGTGTGAAATTATTAGTTTTCATAAAACCCTTCCAGGTCAAGTTCGACTGCACAGTTTACAATTGCTATTTCTTTACCTATATTACTAAATGAAATTAAGGGCACTTTCTAATAAACTACTTTTTTGAAAATGTTTTGTATTTATAATTCAGCTGTATTTAACATTTCACAGCAGTGTCCTCTTCTTGATATCAGGGTAGTGCACATCACAGAGAGCCTTAGTGTGCAACTCTGTGTTGTGCTTTAAAGTAGAAAGCTTTCAAAGTATATGAAACAATCTATTCACTGGTGTCTGGAATTATTTTGTGTAACACCAAAATTGTGCAAGAAAACATTTTTTTCTTTTCATTTTAAAACTTAATCTAGTAGGTGAAGCATACATGTAGATACAGCAGGAGACCAAAACACAGAGAGAAAATATATGGAGAGAGACTGGTGTTTAAATTGCAATGAATGTGCTTGACTTTTATTTATTCTGGTGAATGTTATGCAATATTGAATTGTCAGTGTGTAATTGAGTGCTTTCTCTTTTAGTCTATGATTTTCTTTGGGGGTTTCATTTGTGCACATTGCCTTTTTACACAATGTGACAAATCAGGTAAAATCTTACATGGCTTAACTGTTATCTGGTGCTGTCAAGAAAGTGTATACATTTGCACATGCAGAGTGCAGATGAAAGTTTTGCATATTGTGTATATAATAAACTACAGGCATTAAACATTTTATTTATATTTCTCACTGGTTTGCATTGATTTATAGAAGATTTAAGAATCTCTTTATCCTATTTTTTCCCTTCCAGACTCCTCACAAGATACTAAGTGAGCCCCAGTTGTCCTAAAGGGGAAGAAATTGATCACAAGTGTTCATATAGCCAACATGAATGTATGAAAATCTAGCAGAGGGATAACTTGGAAAGATGTAGGGTATATTATCGTGATAGAGTGTATGACAATGTATTCTTTTGATTTTCTGTGCTTTCAAATGAGCATGTCTTAGGATAAGCAAAATATAAATGGAAAACTGAAGCCTTCCGTTCATCTTTCCACTTACTGTAGGAGAAAGGAATTTTTTTACCCTTTTATTTTGTTTGAGTTCAGTAGAACATTTTTTTAAGTGCACTTCACAATTATATGGAACACTTGACTCTCAGGTAATTTGAGTAGAGGGTCACAGGTTGAGCAAATTCAACATTTTCTATTTTAAAAATACCTCCTGAAGTGTTAGGCAATAACTAATAGTAGCCTCCAAAAGAGATTTAAAATTCCATCTGGTGACTTGCGTGAAAAGCAGACATTGACGCTGCACAGTGACAGGCCATTCCTCAACTCAGCGCTGTCTCTATTCTTAGGCCCAATGTGAGACATAAGGATGGGGACTTTTTGCCTAGTTTTGCTGGCAAGAATGGGGCCCACAGGGAGAATCGGGGAATAGTGTATATGCACTGTTTCCAGTCTGAACATGACAGATCTTTTGTCCTGTTATTGACTAGCTTCTGAAATATAAAGACTTCCAGCCTGTTTGTCTGATGCCTTGTCCCTCGTAATTGTTCACAACTATGAAAATTGGATGTAAATCAGTACCATTCAGATTTGGTAGGAATTTACACTCCTGGCATGAGGGTAAATGAATAGACAGTGTGCAAGGTGGTAGAAATCAGGCCACCTGCTACTCTTTTTGGGGGGAAGAATAGACCGTTTAGTGCTTTTGGGGATACACTTAGAAACTTTTCAGAGGATGTCATATTTTGCAAATTTAACATTGGATTGCACCCTGTTAATACCTCATTTTGCTTTGGAGCTATGGTTTTCCAGGTTTTCTTTACTTCTCAGATGATAACTTCCCAGTGTGCCTCTAGTGTTAATTTTGGGTGAAAGGTTTGGAATGTGAAGTCAGTTTTTAAATTTAATTTGCCTAATTTAGGTTCCAGGTAATTTGGGGCTGAATTATTGTCATCCTCTTAAAATGTGACTACATAAATGCGAACAGGGGACCTATTAGTTTGTGCCCAGTGCACATGGGAGAATTACAGAGCAGCATTATAGTGCACACTGCTTTTAACACATCCCAATAGTCATGCCCTAAACTCAGGGCTGTCTCGTGGGGGGAGTAGGGCCCAGGGCCGATTGGCCAAAGCGGGACCCCGCCCCCCACGCTGGAGGGGAGTGTGATGGGCCGACCGGCCTGCTCCGTCCCCCAGGGAGCCGGCCCTGGGCATATAGAAGGGAGGGTCGGGGAGAAAGGGAAGCAAAATTACCTGTTGTAATGAGGAAAAAAAATAGTCTTTATTCAGTCCTAAATTGATGATGCAAATTTGCATATGAATTCCAATTCTGCAGTTTCTCACCCCCCCACCTCCTTCCTATATGCTGTTGTCCACTGTTTGAATCTAAACAACTGCTTTGATTTGCTTTAACAGTCTGACCTGATCCTATGACTTACAGTCCCCTGCATTTATTTTGCTCCCATTCTGTAAATTCCCCATCTTCAAGTGTCTGACGAAGTAGGATTTTCTCCCACGAAAGCTCATGCGATAAATAAATGTTAATCTTTAAAAGTGGTACAGGACTCCTTGTTTGTTTTGCTGAACTAGAGTAACACGGCTACCCCCCTGGAACTTCTCCATTTACAGCTCTCTGCACTGGAATCAGCTGAGCTGTTTCCATCCTCCTAACTGGCTTTGCCCCACCATTTCCTTCAGATTGGTAAGTTTTTCAAGTCAGCCTGTGCCTTTCAGATGCAGTTTGTGCTTAACTCCTCATATTCCTCTTTTGATGAAAGATCCACTGGTGTTCATTTACCCCTCTGTATGGACTTCTTTTCGACTCTTTCTTACTGTGGTGCTGATGCTCGTGAATGAGGCGCTAGAGTTATCTCCGTGTGCATTGAGGCTGGTAGTAAAAATGTCATTGCAGTTCATCTTGAAATTGTTGACATTGCATGTCCCTGGCAGATTGATATTGGAGAGAGAGTAAGAGCTTTGATTTGTTTTTTTAATGTTAAGCACAAGGGCCTGATTCTGAATTTATTTGCAGGCCTTGTAATTCCTCAAATCTGATGGCAGTATTAGTTTCTGACATCTGGTGCCATTGTACCTCCATTTCATATACGTCAGACAGTGGGTCTTAGGTTCCAGTGGTTTAATGTCCTGTGTGTACTCTGGATTTCTTGGAGTGCTTGAATCATTCTGAAACTTTCAAAATGGTTCAGCTGCCAGTTACAAGTCCAGTGTGGATAAGGTCTTTCCCAGTTAACTTATAATTGTAATCTTCTCCACCATTTATGCCACATACAGAATTTTTAATGTTTCATTGCAAAGTTAGCACAGTGCTGAATAGTAATTGCTTCAAGTGCAGTCACCTTTTCCTGACTAAAATCACAGATTTCATCCACACTAAGGGTGAGTGCCGCTTCCTGGCAAAATGACTCATTCTGCTCAGCTAGTCCCTTAAAGATTGCCATTCAGCAAACCTTAAAATGACCTACAATTTTAAATGTCAGCATGACAAATCCACTTGCAGTGGTAGGTACTAACACCTACACCATGACTGGGGTGGAATAGGGTTACAAGAAGTTATATGACTGAGGCCAGGTAATAAAAAGCCGTCCTTTCTAGCATTCCTGTGTAATCAGACTTTTAAAATGTGGTCAAGTTCCAAAGGGGGAGCTGTGTTAATCTATTGTAGAAAAACAACAGAGTCCTGTGGCACTTTTAAAGACTAACAGATTTATTTATCACATGAGTTTTCGTGGGAGAAAATCCCACTTCATCAGACGCTTTGAAGATAGGAAATTTATAAAATGGGAGGAAATTAAATGCAGGGGAGTGTATGACATAGGATCAGGACAGGCTGTAACAGCAAATCAAAATAGATGTTAGGATTCAAACACTGGGGAACAGCATATGGAGGAAGGTGAGGTCAAATCACCTGTTGTAATGAGAGAAAAATCCGTAGTCCCTGTTTAACCCCAAGGCAACTGAGTCAAATTTGCATATAAGTTCGAGTTCTGTAGTTTCTCTTTGAAGCTGTGATTTGTTATTCATCTGTTTCAACACTGCTATTTGCAAGTCGTCAATGGAGTGAGCAGAGAGATTGGAGTGTTCCCCTATTGGTTTTGTAGTGTTGCAATTTCGGATGTCAGATTTGTGTCCATTGATTCTTTGGCGCAGAGACTGTCCTGTCTGTCCAATATATAAGGCAGAGGGGCATTTCCAGCACATGATGGCATAAATCACATTGGTGGATGAGCAGGTGAATGAGCCCTTGATGGAGTCGATGGCTTGATTAGGTCCTGTGATGGTGTATTCAGTGTAGATATGAGGGCAAAGTTGGCAGCGTGGTCTGTTGCAGGGATATGTTCCTGCTTTAATGTTTCTGTTGTTTGATCTGTAGTTGCTGGTAAGTATCCGTTTAAGATTAGGGGGCTGTCTGTAAGCAAAGAGAGGTCTGTCTCCCAAGGCTTGAGAGAGTGAGGGATCATCTTGTAGAATAGGCTGTAGATCTTTGATGATCTAAACAAAGAGGTCTGACTTGGGGGTTGTAGGTGGTGATCAGTGGCGTTCTGTTCTTTTTCTTGGCTTCTCCTGTAGTAGTTGACTTCTGTGTACTTGTCTGGCTCTGTCAATCTTTCTCTTCACTTCTGCAAGTGGGTACTGTAGTTTTAAGAATGCTTGACAGAGATCCTGGAGGTGTCTGTCTCTGTCTAAAGAATCAGAGCAAGTTTCCCACCTTCAAAGCGTCTGACGAAGTGGGATTTTCTCCCACGAAAGCTCATGTGATAAATAAATCTGTCAGTCTTTAAAAGTGCCACAGGAGTCTGTTGTTTTTAAAATGTGGTATTGGAAGCCTGCCATGGTCAGACCCACGTGCTGAATGTTAAGAATAAGCAGAATAAGAGCGGGCTTGCATTTCAACTAATGTCTCAGCTTGCATCATGCTGCTGTTATCATTTCCCAGATTATGGTCACTTACTATTGGGATACTTTACCTTCAGTATATTTCTAAGATTAGCATGGCTGGAGGTTTTGGATACCCAGATGTCAGGAGAAGTTTGAGATTAATATTATGAGAACAAAATTAAAATACGGTGATTACAGCTTTTCTTCTTTTTTCACAGTACATAGTTAAACTGAATGAGTTTCAAGACATAATTGCTGAATGGGTTCCACAACAAATAATGTGTTATAGCGCTGTTAGGCAGTTTCTTCAGCCTGATTGGCTGCTTTCTCACCATCTGAAATTGTATCTCATGTTCCATTTATTAGGATGCCTAACACTTTTGTATGAGGCTTCAGAGAAAGTATTTCTGCCAGTACCTGGTCCATTACTTATTCCTTTCACAGAAAACTTCGGACCTACAAAGAATTGACTGGTTAAAATTCAAAGCTGTCTTTCAACTGTCTTAAATCTATGCAGAGCATCACTGGAAGCAGACAAAGATTATTTAATCAAGCTTTATAACATACAGCTTTAACAAACGTTCACTATGAACTGGGTTGTAATGCTTCTGGGGGAAAAAAAAAAAAAACCTCTCCCTAATAGTAAATCCCTGACAGTTTGTTCATCAAGGACTTCTACCCTCAAAGAACTGAAAACTCTGGACTGTATTCAGCATAGCATTTAAGCACAAGTCATTCCATTCACTTCATCAGGCTTACTCGTGCTTTAAATGCTCTGCTGGATTGGGACCAGTGGATTGGTAGTTTAGGATTCTCCACGCCATTCTATTTTCATATGTGGTTTCTAAACGTAGAACTTTCACTTACTGTCTTGGCTGGAACCTAACATAAAGCTAATTATGCCCCCCCAAAATTGGATATGAAAAGGGAACTTTTCCCCTCTCCTTTCTGTAGCAGGTTACAGTTGGATATAACTTCTGAATATACCCAGTCAGTACAGAGCCCCAAACCTCCCAGGCTCTGTGGGCCAGGAAGTGCTGAGGTGTAAATCTAAGGGCTTAAGCCATTTTTACATAAATTATAACACAGTGGCATGCAATTGCTTTATGTGAAACCAGCAACACAAACAATATGTTTGACCATGTTGAGAACTGTTGGATGCTAGTCACTGGACGCCACCTGGATAATTTTTCTTTAAGCCACAAACAGGTGTGATATATTGGTGTGTGTTCAGCTGCAGAGTTGCATTTGTTATACAACACACTTGCGATTCTTGGTACCAATAATTCTGCATTTAGCTGTCAGTTGCAGGACTGCATCTGTTACTTCTTATGTGAATCATTTTTCTTTTTCCAACCACGAGTCTACAAACAAACACGCACAAGGTAAATACAGTATTGTGTAGTGAATGTCCTCGGAAATTAATAGTAATTCTACTAGGCATCATGTTCTTACTAGCGGGAGAGTATTGGATCTATCAAACTAACCTGGAGCCAGCTTCAGAGACTATGGAATCCAAAAAAGAATTTCTACTACAAAGGAGCGGCCAGATCCTCAGCCAGATAAATTGGCATTGCTCTGTTGATTTCAATGCAGTTACACATATTTACACCAGGTAAGGATCAGGCATGTAATTTTAATTTGCCTTCTCACAAAAATGGTTATTTCAGAAAACAACATGTCTCTGGCATTTGCTCCAAAGGAGCTCCTCTCCCTAAATCTGCATCTGCTCCAGTTGCCAGAAAGGGGCTATTGGCGGCTAACCCATCACATGACGTGAGAAATAAAAATGAATGAATAAATCAACTATTCTACTATACAATGGAAAAGATGAGGATCCTCATGTCCTATTTGGAGGACAATATTGGTCTGCTTGTGAGACAGTCATTACTGAGTGATAAAAGAGTGTAGATGAGATTACGACCTGTTGGGTAAGTATGAAGATAAGGTTTGTCAATGGCATCTAGATAAAGTCTTGAGACTCAAAGTTCAGGTTCGGTCCTGAACGTGCCCGAAGTTCAAAGAAGGTTTGGATGAAATTCAAAGTCAATAGAAACTGAAGTTTCCCCACAGATTTATTCAGTTTTAGCCTAGCAGCCTCATGCAGAACAGGGTCTTTTATTCACATATTGCCTTCTCAGGAAATAAAACCATACAAATAGGACACTATAGTATTATTACTCTGTGATCACTTTAGTTTGGCATGTCTCAGAAGCCTCTACATACAAACTCAAAAGCGGTTATTCCAAAGCCTGCTAACTTAGTAATAAGATTATTTATATCTGTCTACGAAAGCTTCTTGGCCGCTTTTACTGTGAAGCCAAAATTAAATTATTTAATACTTACAAGAGTCAAACAATCAGTAGGAAACATTTATAAAATAATATGATATTGCTGTGAAACAAAAGGTTTTGAAATCTTCCTTAGAAGAAACTAATTTCATAGTCATTCTCAAGTCAAAAATTAGGCATTTTATAACATTAACTACAGGAACAAAGATACTAGCAGTACCTATCTTTTAAACACAGCTGTCCATCCGCTCTTGAACCATAGAGTGGAATAGGGAGAGCTGGAAACTAAAATATCTGGGATGCAATTTGCTAAATGCCTTAAAAGTTAAAACCAAAATCCTAAATTCAGTGAACATCCATATAGAGAGTCAATGAAAGTAATGCAGACACAATGCCATCAGCCACTGATGAGGACAATAAAGCTGCTACATTCTGCATCAGAACACCACGAGAGAGAGCTATGGCTGCAAGGTGGTCTGATCTGCTCTACTCATCATCTGCTACCTATCTGCTGATATTAGCCGCTGATTAAAAGCTATACCATTCTTTCTGAACCATACTATGTTACTGAAGCAACTACCCAACAAAGTCTAGGGGGCTAGCCTAACTAGTCAAATGCCATCATTCTTCAAATCCATGTTAGAGGGAAACTAATCAAACTCTTCCATTAACTCCTCTGATATACATAGTAGCTGGTATTTCAGGAGAGTTCTTTAATTCATTGCTACATTCTGTACAAGGGACAGATGTTCAAAATTCCTGGTCCTATTCCAGAAGTTGCTTCATATTTGAGATTGGCTTTAAAATGGATTTATTACTTTTCTTCCTTTCCATCTGGTCTCGGAAATGGAGTAATGAAGAAAATTGGAGGAACCAAGAAGCAGATCTTCACTGAACTCTGAAAACGTATACCAACTGAGGAAATCTGACTCCTGATCTGCTAAAACCACAGCTTGAATTATCATAGTGAAAGGTGCCAGAAATGCTTAGTGTCTGAAAGTATGGAATGCTATTAGTGCCCCTCTGATCTGGTTTTTCTATGGCATAGCTAACATTTCACTACAGGTTCACACTTGGTTTTATACTCACCCAACCTGATCGGAGGTAACACTTCTCCTTCAGTGATGTTCCCAAAACAAAAATCATCCAGAAGACTATAATCATTGTAAGGTTCCTTACAGGGGTTCCCCAATCAAGATGCACTGCTTTTGCCAGACTAATGTTATGTGCCAAATGTTTGAAGCTGAAATGCCAGTTCTCAAAGAACTGACTTTATACAGTCCAGCATGTTGGTTTTACTTGGTGATTGTACAGTTGTGGTATGATCTGTACTGAAAAGAACTGTACACTGAAGTAAATTGTGACATCATTCATTATATAACAGTTGCACAAAGAGGATGAAAACAGAATGACATCAGCAAAATAACAGCCATGATGGATAATTTTCTGTATGCTATAAAACTGAATTTGTTCTTTTTCCTCATTTCCTTTGATCTTGGCTACTGTCTTTCCAAACTGCCATGGATGCACAGAGTGTCTGCTTTGCAAGAAGATTCTGCTCCCTGCAGAAATGTGTTACTATGAAATTACTTAGTTTGATTCATTTTTGTGTTCTGATCCATTTTGTTGTTTCCTAATTGGTAATGGAGGATGTATATGCCATCAGATAGGGAATGGAATTTGTTGACATTTATATTTCAGGATTCCAGGCAGATTCCCCAACTGGCTTTCCATTTGTACTTTGTGCTCAGACTCAGGGTGTTGGCATTCTCAAAGAGATGCTCCTTTAATAACTAAGGCTATGTCTACACTGGGGAATTTAGGACGACTTTAATAAGTCGACCTTATTAAGTCAACTTAGAGAGTCCACACAGGACTCCTAAGTTGACTTAAGGTGGGCCATACTAAGTCAACTTAGAGAGTCTACACTAGTAAATTAAGTCGACTTAAGCATGCTGGACTTAAGTCGACTTAAGCAAGCAAGCCTGCTAGAGCCCTGGCTGGGGAGCCCTTCTCCCCAGGACCGGGGAGCCCTTCACCCCAGGACCGCGGCTCCCCTGACAGGGAAGCTGCAGGTCTGGGGAGAAGGGAGCAGGAGCTCCCCAGGACAAGGGAGCCACAGTGGCTCCCTGGCAGAAGGGAGCCATGTGATGCTCCCTTGTCTCCCTGCCCTACCAAGTCGACTTAGGGTGTCCACACTGCTGAAGTCGACTTAAGAAGTCGACTTAAGCAGTAAAGTCGATATAAAACTATGTTTTACAAAGTCGACTTTACTTTTCCTTCAGTTGACTTAAGGAAACTCCAGTGTAGACGCAGCGTAAATTAAGTCGATTTAAACAGGCTTAAGTCGACTTAATTTACAAGTGTAGACACACCCTAAGAGTCATGCAGTGATGTAATACCAATCAAAGGACTAGAACAAAAGAGACAGATCAATACTTGGAAAGGAGTCCAATCATTTTTTTAATTTATGGATTTGTAACCCCACTAATGTTGCATGTTGGTTTACAAGTCTGTTAATATGCTATGATACCATCAACACAAAAGGAAAGAACTGCATAAACTTTTAAGCATTTTTTTAAATGTGTTCTAGTACCTGGTATTCCATGCTTTGTTTTCCTTACACTGCCAGATGCTTTTGAAAGGCTGCCTTAGTCAAGCAGCCTGTTTAATAAATGGAGAGCAGAAGTGCTGCAAGAGAAGTAGTAATTTGTCAGAGCCTGTCTTTTGGAGGAAAACTTTCTTTCATCCCCCACAAGGACTGATAATCTTCCTCAAAGTTGCTCTTTATAGTTTTTGATTTTCAATGGCAGAAACTGGTGTATGCTTAGAAGTAAGGAAGTGCTATTCTTGTCTGTATCTGTTATCAGCCAGCAGCTGTCCAGAGAAGGACTCTTTGTAGCCCACATAATCTGTGACCTCCTAAAAATTATCTGTGGTCTTTGGCTTATGTGCATTTTATACTTCCAGTGCAACATGTTCTTGGATGTAACTTGCAAGGAGTCTATTGTGCAGCCTACTGGAGAAAGTCTGATTAGGAGTTTGAAGTCAATCAGTCTATCCATCGATTACAATGTTCTTTGGATCAGGGCTGAAGTTCTGCCTTCACAATAGTCTACAGTACAGAAAATTAGCAAGTGTAGAAAATAAATGGAGAGGTGAGGAATATCTATTCAGCCATCTTTATAGTTACTTTCCATCAAATTGCTGATAACTGGGTTTATTTTGGTTGCAAACATGATGAACTTTGAATTTCTTCTGTCCATTTTGCAAATGCACCTACAGAGAGAGGGGACTACAAGAAGATCAAATATGTTCATTCCATCTCTGTTTATATAGTTCTATAAATTAGTTTGTCAGCATTAAAAAGACATGCTACTTAGAGAAAACCAGTCTGATTGGCAGCCTCTAGCTAACCTCTCCGACAGTTGGGCAAAAAGCAATGAGAAGGAGCAGAGTTCAGTTTCAGGTACAAGGGCACAGTCACTCCATTCCAGGAATGAGCCGCAGAAGAAACATTTTTGTAAAAAGATTTTCAAAAATAGAGATACCTTCTTCCTGATTTCAGCCTCAGATATCTAAATTATTTGATTCTACCTAAGGCTACTCATATCAAGAACCTCCTCAAATTACTTTAACATACACTCCTCTACTACCAATCCCTAAAGCATTTGACTCTGCCAACAAGTGTGTACTCATTGTGAGAGATGCAGATTCTGCACCTGCTAGGAATTATATGATCTGTTTTCTACTGATGGTAATAGGGATGATAAAAGGTCATGATTATAATTTATATAGGACTGTTATGAGTGCTCTACAGAAAATATCACTGTCCTTTCCTCCAAAAGCATAGTCTAACACAGGCAGAACAAAACCACAAAGCAACAATTCGCATCCAGAAGTGTTTGGAGTTATCACAGGAAAGGGTTTCTGGAATAAGGAAATAGGTTTTATGTAAAGATTAAAACAGAATGAGAAAAGAGAGGGTGCTTAGCACAAATAAGGAAGTGGGAGCCTTTTCAAAGCATAGCAACATGGGAAAAGATATGACATGAGAAAAAGGAATGGAATAAAGCAAGGAGAGGAGGAAGGTATTAGTAGCTATGTCAGGTTAAGTGGGTTGCAGGGCCTTGAATGTAAAGGACTTAAATTTAAAGCAGTAAAAGGAGAATAGTGAGGAGACACAAGGAGAAAGTAACATGGTTGAAACAGATGATGAAAATATTGAGTAGGATTTAGGGTTTGCTCTGGCACCAAAGTAGCAATAATCAATGCAAGACCTGACCAGCCTGTGGATTCACTTAATAGTGGTGAAAGAGAGGAATGGATGGATTAATGGTGATATTATGGATCCATGTTTGCATCTCTACAGTTATTATTGGGGGCCAGGAACCCACTGGGAAAAGATATGGGACTCTCGCCCTTTTGGGCAGATTCAGAGTTTTAATATCATAACCATGATTCTGTTCTATTCTGGATAAGTTATTCTACACTCTTAGTACCATCATATCTGAGAACCTTCCACTAATGCATTAAGGGACATGGCTAACATCTGCCATAAATTGTTTGTTCTCTTTCCCAGTCCTCACTGAGAGAGGAGCATGCAGCAAAATATTTTCTGATAGGCTGTTTGTTTGGTTTGAGGATGTTTGCTTTCCATTATAAGTACAATGTTGAGATCCTCTAAATTCTACAAAAAAACACAAATAACCCAAACCTCTTTTCATTAGAAATGTTGATCATCCTAGACACAGGATAATACTTTCTGGAGAGTTTGAGGTTAATTGACTTAAGGCATTTTTTACATGCAAATCTGAAGTCTTTATGAAAAGTCTTCTATTTTGACATGAAAGATGACATATAGCATGGTCAAAAAACTCCAGGTATGGTTTTTATTCATTTGGCCTCTGTCTTGAGTGAGGATGGAGTGGGAAGGTTGGGTTGTCAATCTGGAGAACTTCCCTATGAATGTTTGAACCTCTGATTATTGCACATACTTCTTGCTGGTGTTTATAAAGTCTGCAAGATTGCTGGACACAAGCTTCATAAGCAGAGATATCAGGGCTGGGGTAATTCTAATGTTGCAGTCAGGACTTCTGCTAGTGAATTCCACACCCACATCATTTTGTGTGGTTTGCAATATTCTTATTTTACATCATACAGGACCATTATATTATTGGGGAAGGGAATGTATCCTAGCACAGTGTATATTCTACATTGCCAGAAAGCTAACAGCCCCTGAAAGCTGTTCTTCATTGCTCCTCTTTAGTATATTTCAGCTGGTAAGCCTAGCACTTCCAGAATGATCACTAGAGGTTAGCTGAGGAGTGCACAAACTTGGTAACACTGAGAGCTGCACTGGATGCTTCCCAAAAGCATGAGGACTAAGCATACATGTAAAAATCAAAATGGAATGCTCCAATCCACAGTATTATCTTTCTTGATAGAGAAATAGCACTTGCTTGTTTATTTGTGTTTCACCAGCCAAAATAACAATAAATAAATAAATTGCATGTGAGCAAGACAAGCAAGGCAAGGTTTAAAAAAACCAAACCAAAACAGCTGAATGGTCTTGAGCCAGGCAATTGCCTGTGAGTCAGAAGTGTTACATTTGGGAAAGATTTCCAAGAAGCCCAACACAAAGGGAACAATCCAGCTGATGTGCAGCATCCTACATAGCAGTAAAGATGCACAGTGGCTTGAATCTATTAAGCTGGGTTCAAAGATGATGTGAGAGCCCAAAGCCACTTAACCGCTCCTCAGGCCTGGTGATGATGTGGGAGTCCCAATAATGGCAGAGGCTCTCTCCTGTTTGCCTTAGTGAGCATTGGTATTAGTTGGATAGAGTATGCAGCACTGTCCAGATAGGATTTCTGCTATGCAGTGTGTGGCTGGTGACGTTCATCCTATATATCGGAGTGGCCAAACTAACTGACCCCCTTCCCTGGCTGGGTAGAACCCGTTAGCCTCAACATCCTGCCAGAGGGGAGAAGCTCCATGCTCCCCACCCCACTCTCTTGGCAGGTGGAGAATGGGGGTGGAGGGAGGATATAGGCAGGGTTGGCCTTAGCAGTAGGCAAGCTAGGCAGCCACCTAGGGCTGCCAATTTTAGGGGTCGCCTAATTTCCGGAACGTGTTCTGTGGCCCACAAATTTGGCCAGCGAGCATTCCTTCCAGGGCCCCAAAAGTAAAAAAAATTGGGCAGAATGCGGATCCCGCACTCATCCAACCTGCGGGCACGGTCTGCCCAGAATCTGGCCTGCAGGATGCTGGGAGCAGCGGCCAGGCTGGGGAGTTTCAAATCTCCTGTCCTGAGGAGCGGCTCTGCCAGCCACGCCTGCAGATCGGGCTAGGAAGGGGGGGTGGGGAGCGGGCAGGGGGGCCAAGGGGGTAGGGGCCTGGGCCCAAGCAAGGATTGGGGAAGGGGCTGGGGTGGGTGGGGAAGGGGTCTGCGGGGGGCAGAGGATCAGAGAAGGGGTATGGGGTCAGGGAGCTGGTGGGTGGGGGGCGAGAGGGTTGGGGAGCTGGTGGGTGGAGGGTGAGAGGGTCGGGGAAGGCAGCTGGGAGGCTTGGGGCCTGGGCCCAAGCCCAAGGGAGCATTGGGAAAAGGACCAGGGCAATTGGGGAGCCGATGGGCAGGCTGGGAACGGGTCTGGGGGGCCCGAGAGGATTGGAGAAGAGGAGCCGGGTCAGGG
>ML685792.1:10264540-10276308 GCA_007922175.1 Pelusios castaneus | reverse complement strand
GGGGGGGCAGCAGAGGGGCCCTTTGGGGAACGCATTGAAGGGGCTGCCAAGAATAAATTTGTCTAGGGCTGCTAACCATCTAAGGCCAGCCCTGTTAGGGAGTGCTGTGAGCTGCGGGTGCTCACCAGCCACAGTTTGGCACCCCTCCTATCTAGCCCTGAACGCTGGCCAGCGAGGGATTGGCTGTCCTTTGGGGATCAGCTTGCTGGCTGTCTTCTGACACTGGCACTTGTTGGCTTCAGTGGGGCGCGTGCCTGGTCCAGTTCTCGTGGTGTGCTGAGCTGTCTGGCTGGGCCCAGTGACACACAGCTGCATGCTCCCCACTCCTTCCAGCTGGCAGCACGTGTGCACCGGCACTCAGCATAGCAGTCTTCAGCCCCTTTCTAACCAGATCGAGGGGCTCAGCTTGCGTGGTGGGAGGAGGAGGGATGAGTGGCCCAGCCTGCCTGCCGCTCCTGCCCGGTACATAATGACACTGACGGGCAGGGGAGGGAGTTTAGCTCCGTCCCGGCTGGGCGCGGGGCGGCGGCTGCTGCAATCGCTGCAGGCCGGGCGCAGCAGGAAGCGCGGCACAGGCCGGGGAAGGCGGCGCCGTCATGGAGTTCTCCGAGGAGACGCTGCGGAAGCAGCTGGCCAAGGTGCGCGCGCCGGCCGGTCGGGCTGGTCCCTTTCGCCCCCTTCCCCCGCGTGGCGTGTCCCTGGCCAGCGTCCGGACCCCCACCCGCGCCCACGGGCTACCCGCTGTGCCCCGCTCGGCTCTGGCCACGAGCCTGTAGGAGGTGAAGGGATAAGGGCCTGTGCAGCTCTGGGAACCGAGAGGAGAGAGTGGGCATCAGTGCGCTCCCCCCCCCCCCTGGCCCCAACCCAGGGTACCCCCTATCCACCTCTGCGCCCCCCCCCCCCCAGTGCACTGCTTTTCTCTGGTTTCCAATGCAGCTGCAATTCATTGAACCACAGCCGGACTGCTCTTGTGTGATGTGATACTTAGGTGTCCAGGTTGGGGTGTCGGTCTAAATTCACCCCACCCTCCATCATCTGGAGTACAATGCCCTATCCTAGAAGCGTGAACAATCACCTTCACAAAACTTTTGGGGGAGGAAAGAGAGCTTGGAGGGCAGTCTAAATAGAGTGGGAATGGTCCAAAGACTGGTTCTCAACCTGCAGCCCATGGGCTGCTTGTGGTCCAGTTAGCACAGAGCTGCCTGCTGCAGCCCATGTCACATCATCAGGGCCATACAGGTAGCATGGGATGTGGCTCACAGGACACAAAGGAGGCCGCAGATGCTGTTCACAGTGGTAAATAGGTTGAGAACCAACCACTGGCCCAAAGGAAGTAGCTGTACTCTGGTTCTGCAAAGTCTTCAACCCTCAGCACCAACTATATGCATGCCACTTTTCAAACTTCAGCAACTCCTGCTGTAAGGCTACCTGTAAATGTGTGGGGGAGGGGCGGCTTTTTGGTTTGCTTTTTCATCTTACCTCATCTAACTCAACTACTATATGGATTTTGCTCAACCTCTTCCAAATAATTCATTTTTGAACAGAGACTAAGAACAGAAAAAAATAATGTAAAAGGTGAATTTTTCAGATACTTTAATGTATTTGTGAAAAGGAGGTTATGATGAAAACCCTTTAAAATGTTTATATGGTTCTGTGATAGTCTATAGACTCTGTTGACAAGTTCCAAAGGGGTAACCGTATAAGTCTAGTTCAATAAAACAAACAAGGAGTCTTGTGGCACTTTTAAAGACTGACAAATTTATTTATAAAGTGCCACAAGACTCCTTGTTTGTATAGACTCTGTTGTTAGCAAACAATTTTTAAAATATATTTTACAAATATATAATAGCAGATATTGGTATGGAGGTAAGATTAAGGATGCTATAATTGATTGAGAATTGAGAATTGATTTAATAGCAAAACTTTGTTATAGATAATTCTTAGTTGCCTCTTTCTGCCATCTCTTCTTCTTACCTATCCTGTGAAACAAAAGTGGTGGTCCTTGAAGTGAAACTTCTTTTGTTTTGTGTGTAGTACAAATTCAGAGACCTGACTATAGAAGAATTGAAGAATGTTGTTAAGATCTACCCAAACTTCAGATTCTCCATGGACACATATAGTAAGAATCTGATATACTTTGATTGTATTTTTTCATCAGTTGAAGTTTGTATGGAGAAGTGACTGTTGATAGATTTAATTGTAGCTAGCTAATTGTACAATATATTTTTGTATTGTATTGTGATTTTTTTACCTGGGGGGGGGGGGCTATATTAGAATTGCTCAACTAGGATAAACTGCAAAGTAGTTTCCAAGTTTCAGTCAGTCTCCAAGTTTGGTGACTCTGTCTAATAATTAATTTCCCCAATCTAGCAACAAAATAGCTCCTATAGTATCTTTCTGGTTTTCCAAAAGCCAAAAACACTGTTCCCTTGAAGCACTCCAGCCCTTGGACTTCCATCTAGGCAGCCAAGTCAAATATAATGAGGGTTACTGAAAATCTTGTTTATCTTATTAAAAAGATGTTCTACAGTACCAAAGGAACAGATACATTGCTAACCAGATCAATGAATATTTCAGATCTTACCCAAATAAACAGTTACTGCCAATTCTTATTAACTAAACTAATGTATAGAAAGAACACCATGATAGACAAGAAGAGCAGTTTATCTACTAGTTAAAAACATATTGTGAAGCTTTTAACAGATATGGATAAACATAGACTAATATAATTAGTTGTTACTTCTAACAACACAGACTTACATTTCAAACACTTTGGTCTATTAAAATGGCTTGGCTAATTATCTACAAAAAATGTCCTTATTACCATTTCAATACTTTTTAAAATATGTCTTCAAAGGTTGAATTTGTGTCATTGTCTGCTAGTGGCTTAACCCTTTAAGGGTCAGTGTCACATACGTGCTTTGTGATACCCCCCCGCCCCCCCGGAACTCATTTCCTACTAATATTGTAATTTAACTTAAATTTTAAATTTAAAATTGTAAGTTAACTTCAGCAAACTGATGAGTAGCTTTAAAAAATGAATAAATTGTAACATATCAGTGATTGTACAAACTGATAATTTTATGGATTCCATGCTACTTCCCCAGTTCACTTAAGTTTAAACCTAGTTTGTGGGATTTACGTGGTCAAAAGTAAATCCGTGAATTCCCCCACCTAGAAGAAAAGTTCTAGTCCTAGTGTCACCAGCCTTACAAAAAAGAAAGAACAGAGGCCCCTTGGGGGCAAACTGAGAAAGCACAGTAACCATTACCTGACAACAATGGAGAAGGTCGTCAATATGCAAATAAAGTTGCCTTAGCTATGCCACTGTCATGAAGCTTGCAATAGAGATACCAAAAGAACAAACAAATAAGGAAGAAACATTCTGTTTAAAAAAGAAGGGTGGGGAAAGGTGACCTTTGTCAGTTTAACTACTATGTGTAGTATCTAGATACAAGGAATAAATCAGTGGTAAATGTTCACATTTGCTGGTAAATGTTCATTTTCAGCATTCATCTTAGAGTGGGAATCAGTAGTTATTTAAGTGTGGAACGAAGCAGTATGGGTAAACCTTGGATTTAAAAAAAATTTTTTTTTAAAGTCCTCAAATCACTAAAAAACCCTTGTTCTCAATTTCAGCTTTCAAAGACGGGTCCCTTAAAGACCTCTTGAATTTTAGTGGCACTATTCCAGTGAAATATCAGGGTAAGGTTAACAATTGATTGTATTTTTTATACCAATGCCAAATACAATAAGACATTATGTGTATGTTTAACAGTATGGCTTGCTGATTAATCACATAGAGTCCTGGAAAACAAAGAAGGCGGCTTCTAAATGAATACAGACAAGAAGGCAGAAATATCATTGTTTCCTTTGCTAAAATGGGTGACCTAGAGAGTTTTAATGTGCCAGACAAGAGTTGGATTTAGGGGTGTAGTCATGGATGGGCCAGGCCCACCTTCTTGAAGATCATGCCTACCACTGCAACGTCTGACCCTGGTGCAAATTTCTCCGCCGTGGCAGAAGGGCCTGGCCAGCAGCTGGCGGACACAACCACAGCTGTGAGTGGAGCAGAGGCGCTGACGCTGCTCTGCTTGTGGCTGTAGCTGCTGGCTTCTTGCCAGGTCCACAGCTGTGGTGAAGATATTGGCGCCAGCGCCACTGCCAGATGCTGTGGTGCGTGGGCCTGATTTCAGTTTCCAGTCATGTGACCGGAAGCTGCGCAATCTAACCTAGAATGTCAGGGGCCAGACCAGAAAACCCCACCTGGCTACGCCCCTGGTTGGATTAGGATCTGTAGGTGGCTACCTGGGACTGGGCTTGAAAAATTCATTTGCTTTGGTCATTGGCATTTGGGATCAAAGCTTTTATTTTATTGCTTTGTTTTTAAAGAGAATTTTTCATATGTGAACATAGTGTAAAAAGATTCAGGGCTGTCTTCCTAAAGCTGCAGATAGACAGCTCCCGTGCCTCTGTTGTTGTTCATAGCTGGTTAAACTGTAGCCGTCGCTAATGACAGGAGCAGGGGTAGTCAATAGGTGGACTGTGAGCCAAATCTGGATCACCAGACTCTTTTGAACAGACCCCAAATTCTTTTTATTTACTTATTATCATTTATTGTAATTTTTAAATGATTGTCTCTGGAGTCTGGATATGGACTGTACCTTGACCATGAAATTTGGACCTTGCCCCAAAATAGTTAACTACTGGTAATCCAGAGTCTTGTTAATTTTCAAGTTTTCACTGCTACTATTCATTGAGGACATTATTCAAACATATAGGACTATTAAAAAAGATAGAACACTAAGAAGTTGGCCACTTTTATTCTTGGGGGCAGGAAGAAGTTATGAGGAGCAGTGGCTGGCAGTGGAGCCACTACCTTGGGTGGAGGGAACAACTTGGAAAAAGGCTGGGCCAAGGATAGAGTAGCAGAGATCTCCTCACTCTTGCAGTAGGCAGGAGGCATGAGATGAGAGGGGAGAAAATGGAGACTAAGAGCAGTCCTTCTCCTTACCATCAAGCAAAAAGATTGGAGTGTAAGCTCACATTTAAAAGTATTTTAAATAAGGTTGACTGACAGTTAAACTCTGTACATCGTCATTTTATTCCTTTAAATTTCTGGGGTTAAATTGCTTCATTTGCCTTTAGTAGTGCAGTTGACAATGTGTCCACCATCAAACAATATTACATTAGTGCAACCTGTCTTTTAGTTTGTGCTTTGAGTGTCCAAACTGTGAGGTAGTGTAGATGCCCTTAAAGTTGACATATTTCTAGTTTCATAACCCTAGCTTGCTGCACACTAACCATGTAGACAAGCTCTCAATTTATCTAATCAACATGAACCACTTGTATTGTAAAATAAGAGCCCTCACATAGCTGTGCCCTGAAATAATTAACTCTAGGTATTAGAAAACTGATTTAGTTGACTGAGTGCAAGATGTAAAGGAGCTCTTAGTCCTCAGGTTAGTGGGTGTTGAGGAAAGTCTTCATGCCCAGTGCTTGGATGTGCAGTGTTCCCAGATAATTATGACTCTTTCCTTGAACTTGCAGTCCTTGAAGTCTGGGCATAAAGCACTTAATAGATTCTCCTCCTCATTTGGTCTTTTGTTTCCAAGGTTATATAAACCCTAGAAAAGTAAATAGATGATCTTTGAGATTCCTTTGATCTGTAAGTCAGGCATATTTGCTGGCAGAGTTCTGTAAAAGAAGTGCTTTATATTAGGCAGGATTTCTGTCATTGATCCTTAAAATAGCAGGCTTGGCAGGGATAGTATTAATCGATAGCATAAATAACAAAAGCAAATAAAGTGCTTTATTTTAAGGAAAACAGAATGCAATCATGATTTCAGTGTACCTTTGGAATGGAGAGGTCATAATGCTTTTTCTTTTGTGTCTAACAGGAAATTCCTATAACATACCAATTCATTTGTGGATTTTGGATTCTCATCCTTTCGCTCCTCCCATTTGCTTGCTGAAGCCAACTGTAAACATGGGAATCTCTGTGGGAAAACATGTAGATGCACATGGCAGGATATACTTGCCCTACCTACAAAACTGGAGCCACGTAAGGAAAAACAAATTCCAGGAAGAATACATAATATTACATACAAATTAATGCTATTTTTTCTCCTTTCCTGCATTTTGCTAACTCTACAGTCAATGACTATGCAGAAAGAAGCAGAACGTTGTCTCCCTTTAATCAGCAGCCTTCAGCTTGTGAGATATTATTACAAGAAAATAATTTTAAACTGGCGGGAAAAGGAGGGGATTAAACTTGTTTCAGTTAGAGAGAAGAATAAACCAGAAACAGATGTTTGATACATTTTTCTTTCAGTGCTATGAAAAGTGCAGTAACAGGGAAAGCTAAGGCTATCTTTAGCAAGTACAGTTTCTCAGTAAAATTACATTAGCAAGTATTATAGCCTTATCTCTCATATGGATATCATTGCAAAATGGGGATTGCTTTTCTGGGGATGACTAGTATAGGAGGTCCACTTTAGTTGCTAAGTGGATTTCTTTTATGGAATGCAGTACATAATTTACTTTTTAAATGTGGCTGTCAAGCCATACAAAATGATTTAATGAAATCTGTTTTGGTTTCTTCTTCAGCTCGCTATTTTAGATACATAAAACAAAGCTGTTTAGGGTTTGGCATGAGGTTGTTTTTTGTTTGGTTGGGTTTTTTTGGGTGGGGGGTGAGGGTTCGTTTTCCTACTTAATGAGGAAATTCCCTTGGGAATGCATACCTGGTATCTACAATTCATGCCCAGTCCTCACTTAGCTAAAAGGTCCATTGACCTCAGTGAGAGATTTGTCCAAATAAAGACTGCAAGATCAGTTTTTTGTGTAGCTAATTTGAATCTTTTCTGATGAGTTTTGGTTTTCTTCTGGCCAGAAATTGGGCTATATTTTTGCTACAGGCTTCTGCTGGTATGGGTGTGAAAATCTTTGATTTGTGACTCACAGAGCTGTACCAGCAGAAGTCCCTAGTGTAGGCACAATTATCCTGGCAAAACTCTTTTAATGCTATAGCTTGTTTTACTTGTGAGGGGATAAGTTTTACTATTCTGGCACAAAGAGCAGCTTTGCAGGTTTACTGCATCCGTATTAGGAGCCCTTTGGGTTATTCCTATGCCAGTAGAGTGCTCCTATGTAGATATAAATTTAACAGGTATTTAGTAATATGTGCTACTGGATCTGAGGCTTTTCTATGCCCAATAATGCTTCAAACAACCAGTTGAAATGGTATTTGCTATCTTTCATTCAATTTCTAGATTCTCCATTTTTCTAATCCATACTCCCGTAGTTACACATTTGTATTTGTATTAATAAGGTATTAAAATAAAAATATATTAATGGGCAATGCTACTTTTCATCTATCTTAAAAGTTGGTTTCAGTGTGAAAGGTTCATTTTATAGTTTGGCTGGATTTATACAGTGATTATTGATACCTGTTAATAGATTACAGCTGTTGTATGAGGAAATAGCTAGTAAAGATTGTACCTCTTCTATATTTATGTATTCCAGCCAAAGTCAATTATCATTGGATTAATCAAAGAAATGATTGAAAAGTTTGAGGAAGAGCTACCTCTGTATTCACTATCACCTTCCAATGAAGCCGGGCAGTTACAACTGCTATCCTATATTACAAAGATAATTGGTGTGTACTTTTTCAGCAGAACTGAATCCAAATCAGTTTTATCCATGCTTTTAGCTATCTTTATTTTACCTTTTTAAGATGTTCAATAAATATTAATTACAACTTGTGGTGTTTATATTTTCCTAGAGCTCATTATGTTTCCTTTACCTTAAATGTATCCTTTTCTGAGGGCATAGCTGATTTGCGTGTTCTCTTATACTGGGTAATTTGAACACTGTATGCATCTGCAGTTATTTGTAAAATGAAATACTGTACATCATTTAGTATAGTTAGAACCATTATATTATCAAGTGGATTGGATTAACAAATTATAATTATGATCATTACATTTTTTGGTGCAATTTAAAACAATCTCTCAATATTTTAGAAACACGTTCTGCAGTAGTATACATTGGTGCACGTGATGGCATCAAAGAAATTGTTATTATTTGTATTGTGGTACTGCCTACAGTTGCCAGCCGAGATCAAGACCGCATTGTGCCAGTGGAGAGCAGTGCAGACCCACACAGGTGTAATGTCTAAAGTGCATTGTGTTGCACACTAATTAGTTCATGTAGATCCCTGCTGGTATACACTAAATATTGTCTAGTGAGCTTTAATGTTAGTGCTGTTTCAAACAGCGATAACATTAAAGAGCACTAGTAAACCCTACCACACATCAGCAGGGTCAACATGGGCTGATTTATGTGTAACGATTTAGCGCATTTTAGAAATCATCCCCCACTGTAGTCTCCAGGGCCGGTCCAACCATATAGGTGAATTAGGTGGTCACCTAGGGCGCCAGGCTTTAAAGAGTGATGGAAGTGAATTTTTTTCACTCTTTAAAAATATATATATATTAATATGTTATCTCTTATAAATGAAAGTATTGCCCTCTGACGGGGCACCAAAGTCATAGTTCTCCTAGGGCACAAAAACCCTTGCGCCAGTTCTGGTAGTCTGCATTACTGTTCCATGTATCCAAGGCCAGACACTCTATAAACACCACGGACACATGGTTCCTGTTCCAAAGAGCTTACAGTCTAAAAACAAACAAGATGGACAAAGAGTGGGATGGGGTATGGAAGGTGTTCAGAAATTAAACAAGTTGTCCAAGGTCACACTGGATTTCAGTGGCGGAGAAGAGTATAGAGCTCGGGAAGCATAGTCAGCAGACAAGGCACCTATTTGAATTTTTTTTCCTTGCTGATGTAAACTGTTGAAAAAATGTCTTACTGGCAGCCTTGAAAAATTAGTTTCCATAGGCTGACCAGTGTACTGGAGAAGACAAAGTAATTTGCTTAATTGAACCCAGGCATTAGCTTTTACATATATTGCATGTGTTTACATGTTTTATAATCTTATACTCCGCTATAAGTGTTCTTTATTTTTTATTATTTTTTTAAATTTTAGGTGAAACTGATGTGGATTCAAAGACTATAGTGGGTGGACAGAAAAAAGATATAGCCTTTAACAAAGTTACTGTGATTGGAGCAGGAGACCTTGGCATTGCTTGTGTACTAGCAATTGCAGCAAAGGTACATCCTCATTTTTAACAGAATAGCTATTAACACTGAATAGTGCCGTTCCTGTAGTGACTCCCAACCTAGATCTTAGGGTTTAATATACATAAACAACTATTTCATTTTAAGTGCTTTTAATAATTTGAGATGTTGCTTCTCTAGCTTGCCTTTTTCTTATTAAATTAAAAAGATAACTCTCACATTTCAAATTTAATCATCCTTTATGAGGTCTGTAAGTTATAAAACATTAAGAGTTGAACACAGATACTTCAGATACTTTTTGTAACATACTTAACATCCTTTTAAAAGTGATGTTGAATCTCAGAAGCATCTTTATCAGAATAAAATGCATTTTATTTTGTTGCAGAGCTGAAATATATTTATTTGTACAGGGTACTGCAGACCAGGTGGTTCTCTTAGACCTCTCAGAAGGTAAAGCAAAAGGAGGAACAATGGACCTAGATATCTTTGCTCTGCCAAATGTAGAGATCAGCAAAGGTACTTTTATTTATATATTGTAGTGCAACACAGTACTATATATTCTTTATCTTTTTGTTTTGCTGTATATGTATATATTTATTTACTTTATGGGAACTAAGTTATTTTAAGGAGTGATAGAAAGTTTCACCTTTAGGTCATTAATTTAAATTCATTCAGGTGTGTAAATACCCATTATCTTTTGATAGTTTACGACATCGGTCAGCAACCTTTGCCGGTCCCTGTGCCAGCCCTGCCCACCGCATTCTCAGCAGATGCCGGGGGTGGGGCTGAAAGGGGGTGGGGCCAGGCTTTAGGTGCCCTGCCGGCCAGCGGCCTCCGGTTCCCTGCCCTGGGGCTGGCTCCCATCCACAAGGGTGGCGCGGAGCTGATAGCCCCTGTTGGCCCCGGCCCCTGCTGGATGGCAGGAGGGGAAGGGAGTGGAGAGGAGCGAGTCGCGCCGCATCGCCCCGGTCTGCCCAGAGCCGCACCGCTGCTGGCAGGGCAGGGCAGAGCCAGGCCCAGCCATGGCCGGCAAGAGTGCGAGTCAGCTCGGCCCGCTCAGAGCCGCCACTGCCAGTGGGAGCCGGGGCCAGGAACTGAAGGCTGCCTGCCGGCAACAGCGACTCCGGCCGGGCCAAGCCGATCTGACCCACCCTCTTGCCGGCCATGGCTGGGGCTGGCTCTATCCTGCCGGCAGCGACGCAGCTCTGGGCGGGTGGGGGTGATGCGACGCGACTTGCTCCCCTCCTGCCGTCCAGCGGAGGGCTGGGCCAACTGGGGCCCTCAGCCGCGCACTGCAGCTGCTGGCCGCGCGGTTTGTGGGGCCAGCGGGGGAGCCTGAGTGGCGCCGCGTGCCGCTTAGGCTCGGCTCGCATGCCAGCTCTGGCACACGTGCCGGGAGTTGCTGACCCCTGGTTTATCACCTCCTGAAATGGTGTCAGTGGGTTAAGACTGTGAAACATTGGTGGGGTGATCCAGGGAAGCTTGTACTGCTCCTGACCAATACTCTAATCCGTTCTTCTTTTAGAAGTTCAGATCTCTTGTGTTACTAATCAGGCACCTTCTGGCTGCATTCAGTTAATTTACTAGATATATTTTGTAAGATGTTTGTTTGTTTTAATGGCTGTCCATGTTCCATCTCCTGTCAAGCCAGCAGAACAGACTCTTTGATACAGTGTCCTTCCTCTGTAGCATGGGGCACGGCTCACTAGAGTCTCTGTATTTTAAAGTCTTTAAATCATGATCTGAGGACTTCAATAACTCAGTCATAGGTTAGAGGTTTATTACAGGAGTAGGTGGGTGAGGTTTTGTGGCCTTCATTGTGCAGGAGGTCAGATTAGATGATCATATTGGTCCCTTCTGACCTTTAGAGTCTGAGTGTACGAGTCTTAACTCTGAACTAGAAGGACTAAAGGAACAGGGGTGTGTGTGTGTGTGTGTGTGTGTGTGTGTGTGTGTGTGTGTGTGTGGGGAGAGAGAGAGAGAGAGAGAGAGAGAGAGAGAGAGAGAAAAATGGGGATCTGTGATGGCCCCAGTGTAAATATCTAGCTGGATGGGTAGTGGAAAAAGGAGAGACCTTCTTATTATTAATTTTTTTTATAGAGCCAAATAAAAATGGCAGGGGCAGGATCACTTCTTAGTTTCTTAGAAAGGAATAAAGAAATAAAGGTAAAAAAGCTAATGTAATATATGGTAGAAATGGAGTCTGAATGCCTGTCTTGTTTTCCAAGCTATGCAGCAAACTTTGTATGCTCTTTGGCAAATTGCACCCTCTTTTTCCATTTTTCCATCTATAAAATGAGGGTAATGTCAACTTCACATGAGTTCTATGTGATATAACTCTTTGTAAAATACTTTGAGATCCTTGGATTAAATGTACTATAGAAGGATGCAAAGTACTTTTATATAATTGAAAAAAACACTTCCAAAACAAAGCTCTGTCTACTCTTGCAACACAGTAGGTCAGCGATGAGGATGCATAAGAATATGCTTTTTTTGTCCTCCTCTTTCAGTTCTACAGTAGAAAAAAGCTGTTAACTTAGTCTTATGGAAAGGCAAAATACTTGTGTGTTGAACTGAACACACACACACACACACACACACACACACACACACACACACACACA